>OY751313.1:9125535-9559257 GCA_963564615.1 Rhorus exstirpatorius
AGTAAAGGGCCGACATGAGTTGTGCATCATACGATTGGGAGATGGCCTGCTGAAAACGAGAAACCTCTCTCGTGCAATATATACGTTCCAAAAACTTTTCACTCTCATTCCTATTACCGCTATATCGCATATACCGTCCGATGTATATTCGATGTTTCCAGAGCCCTATAAATGTATATTCATGTACATTGTACAGGCGACTCAGGAAATATAGGAATATAATACACATTTGTGGAGGTAGCACGAGCGATATTAAACAGGTATATATATATATATATATATATATATGTACAATATCGCTCGTCATACTGGCACAAATTTACGAGAGAACCCTCGACCTTTCTGCGCTCGCACAGACTCTCTGTTTCTCGTTTAATTATCCGTCCGACGCGCGAGTCCGCTTGTACATTCGAACATTTGAAATTCAATGAAAAAGCACTGCACCGTATAATACACCGAAGAAACTCTCAAATTGACCCAAACCATCAAGATCTTTGTGACGTATATGCTGCACGCAATTTTCCTCACAAAACATCAAACGATAAGCATATTGGGAATCAACACGGAGGCGGGGCCTATCCAATATGGCCTCTTCTCTCCAGTTCGTTGACAGTAGCCAGCTCTAGTTAGCATGGGGCAGCATAGGGAACAGTTGTAAACACTGGATTATCGCATATTTTTCGGCAAAATGGGATTTTTGTAGTAAGATTTGACAATGGGGTTTATTACCGTTGAGGATTATGCGTGGATAGAATCCACTGCGCAAATTGGATACGGATCAAGTGATTATCGCCATAAGGATTACAATGAACCTACATGACATCCCATGCTTAACCTCAAAATCTTTTAAAAAATTCCCGTCACTTTTCGGCTAAATAAATGCGTTCGAACAATAAATTATTAGTTAAAATATCAAGCTATCGCATGAAAAATGTTTTATGTATAAATTATTGTCCATATTTCATAAGTTATGAAATTGAAAGTCACGTCGCTTGTGTTTACACGACATAACTAAAACGATTATTCATATTCTGCGTGTGATGAAAATCTCATGCCCTCGCATAAAATATCGACTATATCTTCTCGATCTTTATTTATGATTTATTTCTTGTAATAAAGCAGCATATTTTTAATTATTGTTAAAAAGTGACAAATTCGCATGGTAATCATTAGGCAGCAACTGGAGAGAAGTACTTGGAAATTTGGCCGCCAGAGGTCAGGGTGACATTTGTGAGTTCCCAATATCGAGAAATTGGAATATTCAATTTTCCAATGAAACCACTTTAATAATCCCAATTTCACTTCGATCCAGTCTTCGAGAAACTTCCAAATTTTCAGAGTCGATCAATCAGCTGGTTATTTAATTTGATCGTTCGTGAATGCAGTATTTTATAAACTTTTTCACTTCAATACGAGGTTACGCGATTTAACTCAATTCGGGTCCACGCGATGTCCCGGAAATTCGAATAAATTCGAATCGGAGGGTTGAGATTTTTAGTTAAGATTAGCAATTTCGTTACTCATCACACTGTGGGACGTGTGTTACGTTTCGTTGGCTCGAGCGAGTCATCTTTTGTGACGTTTTTCCGATGTCGTTGAGGGGAAATCACCGCTGAAACTTCCGCGTGTAGCTCAGCGATGAGCGCTCATCGAGACGCCAATTTCGGCATTGCCCGCGTATAAGTTATAGTGAGTGGGCCACTTTTTGACACAGAGTTGATACATCATTCTGGTAAAACGAAGATGAAAGGTATAGGACGGGAGGCACCATACTTTTTCCCCTTTTTCTTTTCAACTCTCCGCTCTGTCTGATGCTCTTCTCTCACTTTGGAACTTTTGGCCCTTTTCATTTTCACTCTCGCGTGACCCCGAAGCCAATATATCATTTCCTTCGATACCCTGGTTGCGCAATAACAATCTGTCTGCCAACGATTTGACATATTTTCCATCACACGATACGAACCAACGGATTTATACAAAAGCTGACTATGTATGAGGCTTTCCATCGTATTTTGACAAGCTAAAAACTCTCGTGATATGGAAAATTCTTTTTTTTTTTCTTAAAGAAAACCTTTTTTTTTTGTAACTTTTGCCAATTTAAAATTCGATCTGGTCCTCGCTCGTATTATACTCGATGCAGCTTTAAGAGTAAAAGTTCTCAAAAAAAAAGTTTGACTTTATGGAAAATATGTGTCATCTTCGATTTGGTGAATGGCATTTTTGGGTGATTTTAAATTGAAAATTTTGGGATTCCCGAACTATGTCGAAGTATCCAGGAATCTCAGAATAGTATTTCAAAGGAAATTATAACTGTGAATTTCGATGTTACGTTGGCTCTGAGCGAAGTCAAAATAGACTTTGTCATGCTCAGCCAGCGAATGTTAGAGACAAAAATTCATGAAAAACTACTTGAAATTTTCCAAGCGGAAATTTTTATGATCGATTTTCTGCATTCATTCTCGCAAATACTGCATGACACTTCCCGCAGCAATAATAAATCATCCCGAGGTGGGAATGTGCAGCATTGAGAAACTTTTCTATTGTCCAGTTCCGGGTTGGAATTCCTCATTTTAATCTGGGTATGTCCCGGAAATTGCGATTTATATATACATATATATCCATGCAAGTCCGAGAAACGAAGGACAAAGAACGCCTTGAGCTTTTCAATATTATTTTCCCTGATGTCAGTGTTTTATCATCGAGGGATATTTTCGGGGCCAGCAAACGTGTATTACATTCCTCTAAAATTGATTTTGAAGACTCGTTATTCATCATTGAATTATTATTTTTACACTACCGTCCATAAGTATGGGGACACTCGCCTCAGATCCGAGCCACACAAGAAGTTGTATCGCTCTTTGAAAAATGAAGATATCTCAATTTTCCAAGCGGCGTTCTAAAAAAGACATATTTAGCTTCATTTACCTTTTTTGGAAAAAATTTTGCGATTTTTTTTGAGCCCGGTACGCACTTTGAAAGATGGTCATTTTTTGGCTTTTTTTGGAGGGTGGAAATTTTCCCGCATATCTCGTAAAAAAAATTTTTCAACTTTTTTTCCGTGAAAAACTTGAAGTGGGGAGTACAACCTTCAATCTCATTTTTTGGAAAATTTTTTACGATTTTTTTTCGCAAAGATATTCAACTTTTTGCAAAAAACGACCATATTTATAAGGGGTAGTCTCACTCTGAAACTACTGGGTTTTCGTAAAATTACTAAGAGGGTAAAAAGTTGCATACAATCATTTTGGATGTATCACATTTTTTTAAGAATTAAAAAAACAAATTCGAAAAAAAAAATTTTTTTCAAAAATAAAAAAAAAATTTTTTTCAAAATTTTTTCTTAAATCAACGAAATATTTTTTTTATCGTGAAAAATCGGGTCTCTTACCTCAACTACACGGCTTTTTCATCGTCGTTTTGTTTACATTTGTTTCGAACGTCGAGCGGATGCCACGTCTCGTCAAAGCTGTAATCGCAGCGAAAGGTGGCTTTTTTCGATGAAAAGCCGTGTAGATGAGATAAGAGACCCGATTTTTCACGATAAAAAAAATATTTCGTTGATTTAAGAAAAAAATTTGAAAAAAAAAATTTTTTAATTTTTGGAAAAAATTTTTTTTTTCGAATTTGATTTTTTAATTCTTAAAAAAATGTGATACATCCAAAATGATTGTATGCAACTTTTTACCCTCTTAGTAATTTTACGAAAACCCAGTAGTTTCAGAGTGAGACTACCCCTTATAAATATGGTCGTTTTTTGCAAAAAGTTGAATATCTTTGCGAAAAAAAATCGTAAAAAATTTTCCAAAAATTGAGATTGAAGGTTGTACTCCCCACTTCAAGTTTTTCACGGAAAAAAAGTTGAAAAATTTTTTTTACGAGATATGCGGGAAAATTTCCACCCTCCAAAAAAAGCCAAAAAATGCCAATCTTTCAAAGTGCGTACCGGGCTCAAAAAAAATCGCAAAATTTTTTCCAAAAAAGGTAAATGAAGCTAAATATGTCCTTTTTAGAACGCCGCTTGGAAAATTGAGATATCTTCATTTTTCAAAGAGCGATACAACTTCTTGTGTGGCTCGGATCTGAGGCGAGTGTCCCCATACTTATGGACGGTAGTGTATATCAGCTCCAATTTTTCATAAGCCAGACCGCGAATTTTGCAATATTTCGAGCAGTTCAGTCTTACATTGAAAAAAAAGAAAGTGGAGAAATTCATTTCGTCTGGCGTTGGATGTAACGTTTTTTTTTTTTTTTTTTTTATACCGCGAGCTTGACTATGCGAGTGCAAGTTTACCGACCACTCGAGACCCGCGAGAGAACCCGCGAGACTCGCTGCGTTTATTTGCAGTCGTTTCTGTATCGTAGACTCTTTTTTTTTTTGCTCTCCAATACACGGCTTCCGGGTTTAGCGATGGGAAAAAAAAAACCGCAAACGTTTGCAAAAATAGTCTTCCGGAGTCGCGTGGTTTTACTCAAGGATTGAGTCAACACAGGAGAGGGGGGCGAGCGAAATTGGCATAGCGAAAAAGTTGAGTGAACGAGAAATGGCCATTTTGAGGCATCAATTCGTGCTGCCGGATAGGCGAAAAATGTACGTGAAAAAGTATGTGATAAGATAATAATAGCAATCATAAATGGTAGTTAGAACAAGATTCAAATTAATCGTTAATAGTCAAAATAATGAACTCACAATTGTGAGCCTCTTCGTCTCTGAGGTTGAGTCGGTGGTATGACATCCGACGATGAGTTTGCATCGAGATTGATGATTTTTTCATCGTCAGCCCCCATTTCGTAGGGCATAACAGGCTTAACAGCTCGGAAAGACGGTCTTCTGCCGGATGATCTTGGCTCTTCCGGTTCTCTCGTTCCTGTTTGAAAAATTACGAAAAAAAAAAGAAAAGAAAATCCACAAAATTGATGAGAATTTCACCCATTAATTTTATCAAACGAATTATATATTATTGGTCGGACAAACATTTTTATAAGATTCATCATTTTTTGCGAAATTTTTTTTTTCCGATTTTCTCATTTCAATTTTCATCTGTTCCCTTCGTCATCCAACTCTCTCTCTCTCTCTCTCTCTCTGGTCACGCACGCGCGCATCTTTGTCTTCATATATAAAAATATGCTATACGTTTATTGGAAATACAGACACAAAGTTGACCGAACAAACACACATGATAACCTTTGATGCACAATTTTGTGGATACACCATCGTTTCATTTACTCTCTCGCTTCCGGCGTGGGTATACGGACGATATAATCTCGTGACCCGTGAGAGAGTTATATAGCGATATCGTGACCAAAACTCTCTCTCTCTCTCTCTCTCTCTCTGGTCCTCGACGAGCAGGGGAGTTTTGCGAGTTCGATACATATACGTGAAAGTTTATATACTCGATTATGAAGTTCAGGGAGTGCAAGCGAGAGACCGGTGAAGAGACTTCTAACTCAATATAATACGTGATCATAATCAGGTAAGAAAAAAAAATAAATGATCACTTACAGTACAATATATGCTTCTACAAGCAATCAAAGAAATTAATGACAAAAAACAAAACGACGATAAACATTGTGCCTTTGCTTTGATTTCAAATTTACCTTTCACGCTCGGGTGTTCGAAAAAAAAAAAAAAAAAAAAAAAACAAAACGCGTTCAATTTTTATTGTTTGCTCAAAAAAAGCTTCAAGAGACTCAAGAGCAAACGGAAGATTATGTTCGAAACGGTAGAAAAATAACACTGAGATTGCTATATATACAAATAAAAAAAACGCGACGAAAGTTCTGCTTGATAAATATTTTTACTTTTCCAAAAACAAAATCATTTCATACAATCGACGTTTTTAAGTATTTTCAACAATCGTTTGGAATTTTCCAAAAAACTTTTTGGCTTTTTTAATCAGCAAAAGTTGAGAGAAGAAGCCCCGAAGCATCCCCTTGACCCTTGAGAGATCTCAGCAAATGGACACGACATTACGAGACAGGGGGGGGGGGGGGGGGGATAAATAGGACAGTCAGATAAAATAAAGAATTGACTGTTGTTTTAAGTGAGAGAATTCTCACAGGCATGAGATAGAAGGCCTTGATTGCGAATCGGCGTGGTCACGCAAGCAAGGGATAATTGAATCCCTCGATTTTCGGGTCCACGCTAAAATTCTCTTGGAGACTGGAGAATGATATATGTGTGTGTGTGTGTGTGGGTGGGTGTGTGTGACCTCAAAGTTCATCAAGGAAGAGGAGTATGAGAGAGACGAGGAAGATGTATATAGGAAGAGCTGAGAGGTATAACTGACCGATGAGATGTTGCCAGGAGAAAGTCCTGATGGAACTTTGAGCTAGCAGGCAGAGAGAGCATGAAAGCCATAAAGACTGCTATAGCATAACCAATAGGGCATCCCAACTTAAGGTAGTTCTATCGTGGTAACTAATCCATAAGATTTAAATTTTTTTTTTTTAATATCTTCAATTTTAATATATTTATCCATTTCGCGAAACGTCAATGCCCCTTATCGACCTAATTACGGAGAAATTAATACTTGAAAATGCCAGTTCCTCAAGGCAAATTTGCTTCGGCATATAGAAGAACCGATTTCCGGTCACTTTAAAACGATATATCTTATCGAAAATCCAAAAGATTCTTACAAAAAACGAGACTTAGATTCATTAAACACTTAAAAATCTAACGGGCCTAAAAAAAAATATGATTGTCGACCAATTTTTTAAGCTATACTGATTTTAATACGAGCATCCGGGTAGTGATACACAACTTATGGCATAATGTCGTGACGGTGAAAAAATGTGGCAACGCGATATCGAAACGAAAGCGGTATTTGACAAGTCGAACAACATAACCTCTCCGCGTCAACGTCAATAGAGCGGGCGAGAGAGTGAGAGGGCACGAGAATGAAAAGAGAAAGAAAACGCAACGTTGCCACACGTAAATATCATACGAGATCTAGTAATACTTGAGTCGTTGCAATTACTATTTTACTAGTTACATAATTATTTATAATAAACCGTTGATTAATTGTATTCACCTGGGTAAGCTTATTTAATATTTATTAATTTTAACCCATATATCCAATATTTTTAGGAATCATCATTTAGACATTTATAGCTAATTGACTAGTCTGCAGCGATAGAACTACCTTAATACCCAAGCCTATATGCGCGGATCAGGTCCTTTTGTTAGCTAAGAGTCTCTATATGCCTATATATATAAGTGCAAAGTGACAAGGTCACGAAAACGTTTCTCCCCGTGGCACTTGACTTTACCGCATGAATCACACCACTATTGGCCTCCATCATGAATGTTCTATGCCCGAAATATACACAGGCCTGTTATACAAATATCTATTCGCAGATATATGGCAAAGAAAACCCAGAGCCAGAATCGAGCGAGTGCTCGGTGGCTCCGAAGCCACGAAATAGTTTCGTAGAAGCTTCGCGATTGCACCAGCAATGTGAAATAGATATATACGTGCGAATCTCTCCAAGTATCAGGGCATACAGCGCTATATATAACGTATGCACAAAGTGTGGTCTGCCTGCAGTTATAGTTGCTCCAATTTTCCATGAAATTGCATATGTCCCCCCCCCCCCCCCCCCCCCCCCCCCGGGGCTTTCACTCGAGATCGGGTATATAATTACGTAGCAATGAGGACATCCGCGAGCGTAGATCGACAGTGTTAAACGTGTTCATGGATCGAACGAGGATAAATAATGTTTGAATTAAATTCCGACGAAGCCATGGAGCGTCAGAGAGCTGTGATTGATGTTTGCGATAGGGGTGACGTTATTCGGAGAAAGAGGTTCGGTCGGGAGGATGAAAAAAATATGGTTGCTGCTGTACCTCGGTATAGAGGTGTGCTATAGGATTTGGAGAGTTGAATATCGATCGTTTTGGTGGAACCAATCCTCATTGGTCGGTATAGCTATAGCCAGCTGACTGGTTGCGCCAACTTCATGCAAATTCATGCGAGTTGTACGGATAATGTAAAATGATCGTATGCACTTCGTCACTCTGATAATGCATTTTATGACAATGAATATTATCGATCGAGTTGCGGTCACTATATTTTCACCTGATTAAATGTAAATGGTTGTGGACAGCGATTGAAGTTGATCGAGGTCATGATCGCCAAAACTATAAAGAATTTTCTTGATGGACAAGTTAATTTTCTATCAGCCATCATTTCGGTGGAATATAATTTTGATGCATGCTGTTTGAGCTTTTTCTTCGCCATGTTTGAGTAACATTGTTTTACTGTGACAGTCACAACAACCGTGCGCGGATGAGTTCGCACGTTATAATATATGTTCAAGGATCAGAGAAGACGCGGATTCTCTTCGAGTATAAACCGTTAAACCCTTTCTCGCTTCCGTATATCCCCATGAAAAACGTGTCATCTAGAGTATAATCATAGAAAAAAAAAAAAAAAAAGCATGTCTCCTCACCCTGAGCTGAAATCGAGCCTCTCTTCGTGTACATCGTGTCCGTATCGCGATTGCATTGCATCTGCTGTTGAGCAGCAGCTAAAGCCATTGCGCTAAGACCCCCGACACCGCCGCTTCCCGTATTAGTCGAGTAAACATCGTATGCCGATGACCTTCGGGTTATCTGATACGCTACACCGAGTCCCGTATCACCGGCGTGAGACGACTGAGCGCCCCCGACAACTCCGCCACCGATGCTCATCGATCCCGTGCTCTTGATCTCATCGTCGTACGAATGTTGCCTCGTGACTCTTGATTTACGACGAACAGTTCCGCCACCTCGACGCGATCGTCTACGACGCTCCTCCTCGTCTTCGATATCCAATTGGGCATCCTGATCTGTTTGTTTTGCAATCAAACGGAGAATTCGATGATTCAATTAACCTGGCGATTCGATTCGTTATAAAGGACGAATCATTTTTTTTTTCTTCAAATCCTCCAGTGGATGGCAGAAAAGCCATAAAAAACAGGCATCGTATATACTATAGCGAGAGCTGAGCGAAAAATTTTGACAAATCCAAAACTGCGTTTCGTATTTTCGCAAATAATCAGGAAATGAAAAACAAAGCCTATTATACGAGCTAGGACGTGAATAGAGTTAGCTCCGAACGAGTTTACGGATCTCTTTTCACCCTGGAAGTATATAGGGGATTGATGCACCGGGAAACACACAAAACGTGAATCGACATTGCTCCGCGTGTACAAATATATACAATGAATAAACAGTTTATGCCCCCCCCCCCCCCCTCCCCGGAGAATACATTATTGTGCTCGCTTCGTTTAGCGTGTTGCCAGATGTGCCGAACAAACGGTGCATCCATGGCGTACAATATGTCGTAATATGAAAATGATATTTTCTCTTCCGGTGCACATCACGTGCGAGCGCTATGATTTTAAAAATTTCACAAATGCAAAACATTCCGCAATTTTTTCACGCCAAAAATTGCAAACTATGGAACTCGAATTTCATATTACGAAATGATTAAGGACAATATATATGTGCCTGCCCTCACCGGCCACTGATGAATTTTTCCCGCTTCTCTGAGGACTCGAGGTTCTTCCCCGTTCCATTCTTTCGCCCCTTGCTTCGCCGCGCTCGCTTCTCTCAGTTCTGTCCGACTGATGACGATCGGGCGAACCGCCACGCGATTTGCTTCTCCACTCCCAACCGAGCTCCTCCGTGCCACGTCGCTCTCCTGCAACCTTTCGAAACTATAACATTACGTGGGCCATTAGGGCTCGAAACTAGGGACTCCACCACAGTTAGGGCTAAAGGCAACGATCATGTCTCAACGCAGACGGCCGCGACATCCAAAACGACAGCAACGTGTGTGATTGTGGCGAATTTCGGGGCAAAACTCACGTGTATATTATACATCGATGTTTGTGTATATTGAAACATTCATGTGTTGGAGCATTGGTGATATCTATTGGAAATACGCGTGGATATGAGTGTAATGGATACATATGAATTTTGGGATTATGTATTGGAAATATGAATTGGATATAATACTGGCAATACTTTGTTGCCGATATGCAGTGGCAATATGTATTGGATACGTCTATTGGCAATACGTATTGGCAATATGTATTCGCTATATGTATTGAGAATACGTATTGGCAATCTACGTTCGCAATATTTATTGGCAATACGTGTTGCCAATATGGATTAACAAAATGTATTGGCAACATATATTGGCAATACGTATTGGCAATAGTATTGGAAATACGTATTGGCAATAGTATTGGAAATATGTATTGGAAATACGTATTGGCAATAGTATTGGAAATACGTATTGGCAATAGTATTGGCAATACGTATTGGCAATAGTATTAGAAATACGTATTGGCAATAGTATTGGAAATACGTATTGGCAATAGTATTGGAAATACGTATTGGCAATAGTATTGGAAATACGTATTGGCAATAGTATTGGAAATACATATTGGCAATAGTATAAGAAATACGTATTGGCAATAGTATAAGAAATACGTATTGGCAATACGTATTTGAAAGAAATATGTATTGAAAATACCCATCCGATATATGTATTGGATATTTGTTTTGGCAATATGTATTGACAATACGTATTGGCAAATTTTTTCGCAATATCCATTGAAAATATGTATTGGATATATGTATTGGAAATATGTATTCGAAATATGTATTCGCAATATGTATTGGCATTGCGTATTGAAAATATGCATGAGCAAAATATTTTGGCAATATTTATTGAAAATATTCATCCGATTTGTGTATTGGATATATGTATTGGCAATGTGCATTGGCAGCATGTTCTGAAAATATGCATTGAGATTATATACATTGGTTATATCCGGTTATAAATATATATACATATATTCGGAACAGTTATTCATAATATGCATTAGCAATACGTATTGGCAATGTACATTGGCAAAGTCTCTTGTAAATATCTATTGGATATATGTATATACTGCCACCACATATTGATAACACACATCGTCAATATGTTTTGGCAATATACATTGACAATACATATTGTAAATATGTAGACTGTAAATATGTATTGTAAATATGTAATGTAAATATGAATTGGATATATATGTATTGCGACTGTGCATTGTGGGAAGTGTATTGAAACATATCCGGATCGAATGAACATATGTGTCGTTGTGCTTGACATCTAATGAAGCCAGTATAGTATTCCGGTATGCCAAAGCCAAGCGTCGAGATGTTATTGCACGATCATATTGTATTCGTTAAATTGTCGTGTGCTGGATTCGTGCGCAATCCGATGAGATATAATGACGACAGAGCACACACACACACACACACACACACACACATACACACACAACGCCCCGTTGTACATGAGTCTGCGATCACCAAAAGCGCCACATATGAGTTTGCTTATGATCGTATATATATATATATCAGTTACACCGCAGCAATTCCGCACAAACGCATACACACACAGCATCGATGCACACATATACGGGAGGTAACATTGTCAACGATAACGATTACCAGCAGCATAAACATTTAAGTGAGGCCATATATCCGCGTACATTAACCTCAATTCATACATAAAGCGCACTATATTATACACTACACACACATATGTGTCTATAATGAACAATATGGACTCTATACATTAGCCGATGCTGGTGGTGCAATTACACTGTAAAAAAAAAATGGTAAATTCAACTCGAGAAATCGAGTTGAAAAAAATGAGTTAGAACAACTCAAATTGAGTTGGGTCAACCGAATATCGAGTTAAAGCATGTACATGGAATAGTTGCTTCAACTCTGAAATGGCGTTAACATATTCGGTCAAAACAGCCATCTAACGAGTTGACCGAACTCATTTCAGAGTTGAATCACTCACAACAGAATAGTTGGTCCAACTTTTTCTGCAGTTCGTTCGACTACGATAATTGAATGAAACAACTCAATTAACAGCTCTTTGAACCAAATATTAGGTTGATTCAACTACATTTGTGGTTTATTCGATTATTATGCGTCGTCATTTTGACTCTGAAAAAGAGTTGGAAGGACTCGATTAAAAGTTCAATCGACTACATCATGTGGTTCTATTTATCACAATTTACGTTGAAACAACCCTTTTATGTGGCTCTTTGTACTACCATAAATGTTCGAAACAACTCTATAAACAGCTCTTTCAACCAAATGTTAGGTTGATTCAACTACATTTGTAGTTTATCCGATTACTATGCATCGTCATTTTAACTCTGAAAAAGAGTTGGAAGGACTCGATTAAAAGTTCAATCGACTACATTGTGTGGTTCTATTTATCACAATTGATGTTAAAACAACTCTTTTATATGGCTCGTTCTACTACCATAAATGTTTGAAACAACTCCATAAGCAGCTCTTTCAACCAAATATTAGATTGATTCAACTACATTTGTGGTTTATCCGATTACTATGCGTCGTCATTTTAACTCTGGAAAAGAGTTGGCAGGACTCAATTAAAAGTTCAATCGACTACATTATGAGGTTCCATTTACCGCAATTGATGTTGAAACAACTCTTTTATGTGGCTCATCGTACTGCCACAGATGTTTGAAACAACTCTATAACCAGCTCTTTTAACCAAATATCATGTTGATTCAACTACATTTGTGGTTTATCCGATTACTATGCATCGTCATTTGAACTCTGAAAAAGAGTTGGAACGACTCGATTAAAAGTTCAATCGAAACTCAAAATATAAATACAAAATATAAATCTAAAACTAGCAAAGTTGTGTGAAAATGAATTCTATTACTAATCAAAATCGTCAAATGGTAATGGTAATGACGCATTCAATTTTGTAAGTGTGAGCCAGCATGCAGCGTATATGGGAAAATTGATGAACGAAATTCAATAGTAGTCGATAGCGCAATAGGTAGCGTCCCGGGTTAGTAAGCAGGCATTAGGTAGGAAACTTGTAGGTAGGCGGTTCGAGTCCCGGCTCAGACAGAAATTCTGTAGTGAGTGAATATCAACGGAGAACTTTTTTTTTCGTGTGATATCATTTCTGTCATATTGTTATCGCGATAAATGCATTATAATTTTTTTTTTATTAATTTTGAAGCTCGAAATTTAAGAAACGCGAAATGTACATCCGGTTGAATGAGCCACATCGCGAGTTAAGACAAACATAAATCGAGTTCGTTCTACCGAATATTTAGTTGCCTCAACTATATTTCTGCGTACGTGGATTTTATTTTTGGTTGAAGGAGCCACAAATCGAGTTAAATATACCATCGGATCGAGTTCAATCAACCAAAAATGTGGCTGTTTTAACCATGTTGATAAGTCACATCAAATAAATATCAGGTTGAATGAGCCACATCGCGAGTTGAGACAACCACAAATCGAGCTCGTTCTACCGAATATTTAGTGGCTTGAACTATATTCCTGCGTACATGGACTTTATTTTTGATTGAAAGAGCCACAAATCGAGTTAATTGTACCATCAGATCGAGTTCAGTCAACTAAAAATGTAGCTGTTCCAACCATACTAATGAGTCACATCAAATAGATATATTGTCGAACCAGTCACATCTCGTGTTGAGACAACCACAAATCGAGTTTATCGTGCTACATATTGTGGTTAAAACGGCGCTATATATGAGTTGAATCAACTCGAAAATGTGGTTCGCCATATGTTACTCTAGAAATGAGTTGATTCAATCGTTTTCGAGTTGAATTTACCTTTTTTTTTTTACAGTGTATTATAAGTTTTCGAATTTGTCTGCATAATATGTATCTGTCGAGTTTGCACTTGAATGTTATACCTGTGGATATGCAATGATCACCGTTCCAGCCCGGAAACTATATGATTTCGTATCGGAAAGGAACATTGCAATGTTCCAAACTGTAAACTTGAATTCGCGATGCTATTCGCGTTATCACGAGAGGTTCACGCGCGAAAACCGGATGACATGAAACGAAATTTATACGCTTACGCGTTAATCCATCGGTGTTATATATTGCGCGGATAGGGACTTTCCCCAAAAGTTTATGAATATTTATGGACGAACGATACCGACAATTCGTGGCCGGTACCGAGATGGGTAAACGATTAGGCAGCCTAGTGAGAAATGGAAAATCTGACAAATGTCAGTTTTTTTGAGAAAATTCATTGAACTGCATATTCTTGTTTTTATCGTTACGGTTGAATCATCGCGCACTTTTAACAGCGATAATTCTGGTGAAACGAATTCGACGTCAATTTCGTAAAAAAAAAAAATGATCGGATAAACGTCAGGATGGTTGCGAAGTAGAAAAGTATATCTTTACATTTGTATCTGCGTGTGCGTGTCCTTGTATGCATTTCTATCCATAAAGAATAAAATCCTGACCTGCCACCACCGGCACATGCTCGTAGACGTATTGACACATATGTGCCCACATATATATATATATACAAGTCAATAATTCACAGAATGATATACGGGTATTTTAATGTTTTCTATATCGCCAGCGCGTTCGAGTGAAAGCCTCTCGATAACTCTACATTGGATTGCCAGTATTTTCTTGATCCCCTATTCCTCCCCTGAATAATTGAATGCCAACGTGTTCGAGTCGAGAGAAAAATGACGGTGATTCTACACGCGTAAGCAATTTTTCAAGTGCCTCGTATGCTATTTCATCGGGGATTCAAGTCCCAGATTTAAATCGGTGAAAAAATAAAAAAATAAAAATTCCACGATACTTGAACAAATATATCGACTCGTTTGTCATTTATGACGAGAAATAAAATCGGAAAAGAGTGAAAAATCATTCGAGATAATCTTTTTTTTTTTTTTTTTTAATGATAATTACGAATAATTATTTCGATTATTCGAAGATAAATGTGTGTTAATACCTAATTTTCGTATGTTTTGTGATCACTATATTACTGGGGAAAAAAAAGGCATACACAACAGCTGTGGGTTTCGAATAATCGAACCTCGCGAATGTCGCTATACTCACTTTCTCGAGTTCCTTGAGGGTCGCTGGTGACACGTCCGAGTGTCTTCTACCAGCGTCCGAGGTTCTCGGTGGCGCAAGACCACGTCCAAGACCCCCCATTTGACTCTCGTTCTGCGAATGCAATTTCACATCGCTGTGCCTCCTCTGTATCGGATGATTCGGTATATCGAGATGCGACTCCGTCGAATCCTCGTTCACGAGCGGCTGACCCTTTGACATTTTTCTCTTGCAAACGCTGCAACACCACGTCGACTGAACGAAAAAAAAAAGTAAAAAAAAAAAAACCATATTTACCTCGAACTCCGTGCAATGTGATCCACGAAATTTCCGAAAGAAAATTGAATATTGATTTTTCGAATTGACATCGCAAGGATAGCTTCAATTTCGTGTGATTTTTTTTTTCTCTTCGTAAAGTTCACCAACGATTAACAACGCTGATCCCCCCCCCCCCCCCCCCCCATTGTCATTTTTCGTGTCGTTTAGAACAAAAATTAATATCAGTTGTATATATATGGGGCATGTTTAAGGGTCCTTTTTGTGATAAATTATCAGCAGAGAGAGGTGCGAGAGATGTCACGTAGGGGCCATCAATTTCTGCTGGCCAGGTGTTCCGACAGGGGATATGAACAGTCTGAGAACTCTGCTTGTGCAGCACGTGATAAAAATAGAAAGAGAGAGAGAGAGAGAGAGAGAGAGAGAGGAAAAGAGTTCGCATTATTTTTGTTATTGAGTTCCGGCGGATCCTCGTGGGTTGAAATATATAAAGCACAAGAGATATAGAGATTATAGGGCGCGTGAAAGGGAAGGGAGAAAAATCTCCTGTCGAGGAACAGCCTACGCAGTAGATTAAAAAGGGATGGATCAATGTGGAACGCGAGATAAACGCATTAGAGAAAGAGATATATAAATGTGGATATGAAACTACTGGAAGATGAGAGAGAGAGAGAGAGAGAGAGAGAGTGAAAAAGATTATAACAAGAATGAAAAAAAAACACCCACATACGCACACACTTAATCCTCTTCCCACGCACAGAATAATCGAGATACCACGATAGAAAGAAAAAAAAAAACGTAAGAACGTGACTGTCCGATTGATAAATAACATATTGGCAAGCTATCGATCTACTTTTTCTTCAAACTCTCCAAAGAATAACGCATTTACGAGACCCTCGAACCGACCCTCGACCCTCGAAATTATTCCGTAAAATAATAAAAGTGCAAAACAAAAGGAAGGAGAATAGAGAATAATTTCAAAGCATACCTCTTTTTGTTTTCCTATAAATTATTTTACGCATTATATAGGGCGAAATTTATTATTCTCATCGTCGTCATTGTAATAATTCGAGTTTTCATTATACAAATTTGAACATGCCGATCCGGGTATACATAGAAGTCCCCCTTGCCCCTCTCGTTAAAGTTGAATTTATGAAAGCGCGGAAAGAAAATTTCCGGGCATGGATGCGCGCAGAGTCTAATGTAGGATAATATGCAAATAGTTAAGATATATTCTCCTGTCTTACACAACTATAATCCGAGACGAGAGAGAGAGAGAGAGAGAGAGAGAGAGCCCCGGGCAGCTTTGTGCTCTCGCGGGCTTGAACGCAAACTTTGAAATATCTCTCCGGGGGTGTACAACGGAGAGGGATGAAAAAAAGTGAGGTGCAGAGAGAGAGAGAGAGAGAGAGAGAGAGAGAGAGAGAGAGAAAGTGCACGATAGTGTGTATGAAAAACTGGGGATGAAGCGAGAGAATTGGGGATGAGGGAGAGAGAGAGAGAGAGAGAAGAGGAAAGTCCCTGTGAACGCGTTAAAAGCGTATACATCCCCCTGGGGCGAACGAACTTTTCAACTCTCTGTCTGGTCTGCGCGAAAAAATTTTTCTTTTCTTTTTTGCATCTCTCTCTCTCTCTCTCTCCCGCTCCGTTTCATCCCTTTTGCACTGGCTTTTCGTTCTTCGTTATTTTTCGTCTGTACAGCGGAAAAATAGACTGGCAAATTTTTAATCCAGATTCTGCGGTTGGACAAATTGAAAATGACTGGAGCAGACGAAAAATAAGTGCGAAAATATAGTTTTCCGAGATATATGACTTCGAATGATACTCCCAAAATAGTCGATTCGTCTGATTTTGATTAGCTATGAGATCGAGCAACGTTAAAATTATGTTAATCATGAAATTTTGTACATTTTTATTATTCCAAGCTACACACCTCGTCCCAAAGCCGTGTAAAGTTTTACGATGTTCAATGTTCATTAAAGTTCGTTCATTTTCATTTTCTCACGGAGAAAGCTTTCGAACAAAAAAAAAACTGCTCAGCGTGTATATTTGACGTTGATAAAAAAAATAATATTGACAGATCTATAGACCGAATTATAATCGAATTATTTAAGAGAATTTTTTCAAGCAATGCCTCTCATTGTTAGGTTGACTGTGCAGGATATAATTGAACGGAAAAGCGAGACTCACCGGATCATCGGAATCGGGCTTAGTCGAGTAGGCGCAATCCTCGCAAACCTTGTAATGGCACTCGTAGCACGTTCTCGAAAAATCCTCGGGTTTGAAGGACTTTAGGCATATCCTGCAGGCGCCCTCCCGACTGGCTGGTTTTCCAGGTTCCGGTTTTCTGTTTGTGCGCGAACAAAAAAATTTTTTCTTCCTTTAAATTCAATCGATAGTCTGCGGTTAGCGCGAGATAATGGTTAAAATATTCAAAAGGTATATCGGGTCGGAAAATTTATCGAAAATATATTCAATTCGCGAATGGAATGAAATTTATGAGGATGAAGGGGAATGGGAGAAGGGGATAAAAAGACCCATTGGAGCAGGTGTGGTTATACCGACTATAACCGCGTTTCCCCGATCGCGAGATGCAGAGAAAAATAATGAAAAAAAGAAAAGCTACGAGACGAAGGAGACGAATATGAGAAGTTGGAGAGAAAAAGGGTTGTGAATTGAGAGCAAACGGAAACGAGCTTCCGGTACAATGGTTGGCAAAAACCGCTGTTCCAATTGCTCCATCTCCTTCTCTCTTCTTCTTCTCTCTCTCTCTCTCTCTCTCTCTCTCTCTCTCTCTTTCTCTCTCTCCTTCTCTCTTCATCTCGCGATGACGTATTGCTGTCACATCCGAGGATCTAGTAACGAGCTTTCGTTTAACGAGAAACGATCAAATCGCCCAGTCACGAGTAGGGAGTACGATAAGGGAAAAAAAAAAGAAAAAAAATGATATATACGTATATAGGAGAACTTCGTGTTGATGCTGTCGTGATGGCAGAGAAATAGGAGTGTGCAGGGCATGAAACGACTCATTTTTCGGTCACTGACAACGCATGAATCAATCTGCCTCAGTGCATGCTCCTGAATTGTGTGTCCAATATCACGAGAGGGTCTCCCTTGTGTCAGGAGAAAACTGAGTGAGGTTCCCCCTCGATAGGTCGTAAGGGTCATACTTGGCATCAAATTTGCAGACTTTTCGTGGGCCATGCCTCAAGTGAATCGTTAAAAATGATATCGCAGTTAAAGCTGTTCATGTTTCAAACAAAAAAAAATGAATCTGTCGGAGAGTTATTTTTAAAGAATTTTTTTCTTCTCAACGACCACTGCCCAAACCCTCGCCTTTTTCTGCCATTTTACCGGATTTTTTGAAACATGAAATAATGAAAAAAAAAAACATGCAAGATTCTCATGATTGGAGATCGCATACAACGGGAATTGCATTCGCACTGACAATAATGAAAAAATAAAGTCTAACTCACGGTTTCGGTGGCTCGATAACGAGTACTTCTTCCTTCGGCTGAATATCTTCGACCGGTGTTATCTTCGCCGGTGACAATTTCGTCACTGCAATGAGAAAGAAGACAAAAAATTTTTAAGACCGATAAATGAACGAAAAAAAATATATATATACACATCGTAAAATTTCCACGTTTTTATAGTCACGTTATAGTCACGTTATAGTCACGTTAAGGAGGTACGATCATTGCTACGAATCCAACTTTCGGACTTGAAATTAATATATGTTTTTGACGAATACTTTACGCGCCTATTGCCAAAATTTGAGCTATATTGACGGTTTAGTTTTTTCGTGATAAAATTGCAAAGTCGCGAGCAGTTTGAGTTACTAAAGCACGTCGTCTTACGGAGACGGTCAACCGGAAGTGCGGTGATCACGGTTTTGCTGCTCGCGTATCCATCTACACCCGTTGGAAAACTGAAATTGGATAGATCAAATATAATAGATATTTTAAAAAATCGAAAGATTACTCTTCACCGCGTAATTCAAGCGCTACATCACAAAAAAGTTTCGATTTTCCGGTTGAAAATGGTCAGAACTCCGACTCTCTCTTGTTTCATGCGTGCCCCGCGCGGACGTTTCCGTTTATTATCCCCGCCCACAGATGTGATCGTACCTCCTTAAGGTAGTTCTATCGCTTCAGACTAGTCAATTAGCTATAAATGTCTAAATGATGATTCCTAAAAATATTGGATATATGGGTTAAAATTAATAAATATTAAATAAGCTTACCCAGGTGAATACAATTAATCAACGGTTTATTATAAATAATTACGTAACTAGTAAAATAGTAATTGCAACGACTCAAGTATTACTAGATCTCGTATGATATTTACGTGTGGCAACGTTGCGTTTTCTTTCTCTTTTCATTCTCGTGCCCTCTCACTCTCTCGCCCGCTCTATTGACGTTGACGCGGAGAGGTTATGTTGTTCGACTTGTCAAATACCGCTTTCGTTTCGATATCGCGCTGCCACATTTTTTTACCGTCACGACATTATGCCATAAGTTGTGTATCACTACCCGGATGCTCGTATTAAAATCAGTATAGCTTAAAAAATTGGTCGACAATCATATTTTTTTTTAGGCCCGTTAGATTTTTACGTGTTTAATGAATCTAAGTCTCGTTTTTTGTAAGAATCTTTTGGATTTTCGATAAGATATATCGTTTTAAAGTGACCGGAAATCGGTTCTTCTATATGCCGAAGCAAATTTGCCTTGAGGAACTGGCATTTTCAAGTATTAATTTCTCCGTAATTAGGTCGATAAGGGGCATTGACGTTTCGCGAAATGAATAAATATATTAAAATTGAAGATATAAAAAAAAAAAAAATTTAAATCTTATGGATTAGTTACCACGATAGAACTACCTTAAGGTAGTCCTCGTGCTACAATAGTGCGAGAAAGTTTTCTATGTACCACATGATAAAATATACACGGCCCTATAGTGGTCATAATATGCAGCGAACTTTTGATTGAGTCTGTACAGAAATGACTGTTACACATTGGAATCGTGCATATTCAGATACATTCACACCATAGAATATATGCAGCTTACGCGTCGAATTTTCATTCATATTGCATTATTTTTGTGATCGTCGTTCGTAAACGAAACGGTTAGTAATTTTGTTCTTTTTTTCCCAACATGTAAATAATAGTCTTCTCCCGTCTACAATTTTTTTTTTAAATCAAAATCTGATCACGCGTTCAGTTGTAATATTTAAAAAATCGTGCTAGTATCAGGGTACAGCAATGCGCTTATGCTCTACACGTAATGGTTGCTAACTTTGACATTGAATATCTCGAGTTGGGAACGGTCAATCTGCTTCAAATTTCACGAGAAGTTGGGTATACTAGCATTCTCTTCGTCCACTATAAATTTCAACAAATTCTCATTATGAAGGCATTTGCACGAGGACTACCTTAAAATCGGTATTGTAAAGTGAATTCTTTCTTGAGAAGAAGAAAAAAAAATGTCCCGAGAATAAAGTAGAAAGAGACTTGGGCACATTTTTTTTTTTTTTTAATGAATTTTCGTTAATAGCGACGAGAAGCATTTCCCAATTAGCTCTGTTCACCTTCGAGCCTCCTATCCGCGGTAAAAAGAGAGAAAGAAATAAAGAAGAAGAAGAAGAAAAAGGGAAAAAAAACTTTTTGCACTGCAAAGTCTCGTCGGATGATAACGTAAAAATTCGATTAAGATCCGCGACCTCAGGGAAAAAGAAACGCGACGACAACGACGATGATTATTATCGAAGAGCGATAGAGGAGAAACGCATTTGCCCGTTGAATCCAATTAAAGTTTTTTTGAAAAATTGCCGTCCGACGTCATTTCCCAGGTGGTAGAGACTCGCGATATTCTCGTGGTTGTGTGTGCGTTAACGTTTCTATACTCTTCTCGCCATAATTTTACCCTCCCTCTCTCTATCGCTTTTTATTAATATGTTACTTCGAAGCGAAAAATAAAAATCGGAAATTATCGCGCCTAGCTGAGAAAATCATTGAAATATCTCTCTGACATGATGATAATGATTTTTTTTTTCCATCGATGATTCTTTCTACCATGAAACAATTTGTCAAATGACAACAGAAATATCGTAAAAATGGACAGAAAATTTATCCTGAATTTTTGCTTATCGCTCAAAAATTTACGTTTAAAAATATCAGAATACTCGATGAATGTCCAACGTGATATTGATTCGATACTTTCATCGACAACGACTAAACCAAAACTTAAAAAAGAAGGAAAAAAACGCCTTTAAACTCGTGCGGACAGCTTCTTGCTCTGTGATATAACGAAAGGGAAAAATCTTTAAAACAAGTCCATGCAGATTTACGAATTTAACTTTTCCTCCTCTCAAATTCTATCACATTCTCTGACCTGGACAATAGAAAAATTTCTCTTGCGAGACGTCTCTTCAAACTTTCGACGACCCAGTATAACGACGTAAAATTCTCACGATAATTGTGTCTTTTTCATCGTCGAAATATCTCTCTTGTTCTCGTGAATCTTCGGCCAAAAAGTTTTAACGAATCCGCGTTTTGGCTCGTTTGAATATAAATCACTTTGTTGCCAGCAGTCGCCGTGTATATATATGTAACACACGCGAGATCCCGTTTAAGTATCTCAATGACACGAGGGTATGGGGTCAGTGAAGTAAAATGAACTATAGAGCTTTCCTGGGGAAGGTGTGGGTTGGAAATTTCACAGCTGACGATATACTCTGCGATACTCAAAATGTATTTAGAGATTCGTACAGGAGGATGAGAATAATCGTCGGAGATTCACGAAACTTTCGGTCGAGTTTAAACGGCGCTTTATCGTTGTCTCTCTTGATTTCCGGATGTGTATATATGTATATCTCCGTTTAACGGAGGAACAACAATCCTCAAGTTGACACGAGTCTTTGGTTAAAACGCATCCCATTTGTATCAAAAACGAGAAGCGAGAACATAATATATACAAACACGAAGATTTGTTCAGCTAATTGGATGAGAATATTATGTCCCCTCTGCGTGACAAGATAGAGAAAGAGAGAGAGAGAGAGAGAGAGAGAGAGAGAGAGAGAAAGAAAAAGAGAGACAAGGGAAAGAAGGACAAAGAGAGATGTGAGGTTAAATACAGACTGAGAATTAATTATTATAAATTGTACTGTACCAAAAGTTCATTAAGCTGGCTCTAACTCCAGATCTCATCAAGATGAGAACTATCAATTCAATTTTCTGTCAATTTTTCCTGTTCGTTTACCTGTCCCATTTCACGATTTATGGTTAACTGTGGCCCATTTTCGAAATTTTCACTTCAAATTGCCTGAATGGAGATTGAATTTTCAGGCATCGAGGTTTAATTTTGAAAAATTTATTATCGTCAGGCACACACCTGCGATACACCTCTTTCAATCTAACTTTTCGTTATTCAGGGTCAAATTTTTTGCTATAAAGGAAGTGTAAAATTTGCCATTTATTTCCTGACGTGAGCCTTAAATGTATAGTGATGAGAAATGAAGATACGGACAGTGCATGATGCGATATAAGGGATGATAAATTGTAGCGAAAAAAAATATATATATATACATATATGTATATATCATTTTATTTATTTTTCTACTCGTGTAAATGCTGTAGGCGAGTTTACGACATGACTTATCTACGATTCATCGCACACCCGATCATCCGTGACACGCATAACATACAGGCGAGTCACGCCTGTACGTATTTTCTATGAGACTTTTTCATGGCTACACGACCCTTATTACTCGATGGTCTTGCCTCGGGGGTTCTCCTGCTCGAATTCTCCTTCTCTCTCTCTCTCTCTCTCTCTCTCTCTCTCTAGCTTTCTCATTCCTCTTTCAACCTTCGTAATGTATACACGACCTTATTCATCACCGCAAACCCCATCAAACGAGAGCGCCAAGGAGCAATAACGTTTTGTCTCCTTCCAACTGAATCGTCGTATCGATTTATCGTTTTTCCTTCGCCCATGACCGTGCACGACGCCAAGACAAATTGGCAAATTCGAAGATTCGACAATCGGATAGATTTTTGACCTTTTACCGGGAAAAAAAAAAAAAATACTCGTACACGTTTCGAAGATAATAATGACAACTAACAATCATTATTAAGGGATTAAAAAAAAACCTATACATGCCACTTTTTCGCGAACGAGATTTTTTTTTTCATATTTCTCTATGTAAATTTCACGATGTCGATGCTCACACTGTAAAAAATCAGGCGTGTCAATTTGGTGCGGTGTTAGTGGTTAAAATCTGTGGTGCTATCGGCAGCACCGTTCTGATATCATGGTTGACCTCGTACACTGTATATCGGTGTTAAGCGATTTTTCATCAAAATTTAACACTAAACCCAGTGTTTCACCACATCGCGCACAATTTTGTCATGAAAGTACACCGTTTATCTTCTGATACGACACCACTCTAATGTCGTGATTAGTTAAATCCGGTGTAAATATATGCTTCGAAGGCGCAGTTGAACTCACCGACTGAGTGCTATTTCAATTAAAATTATAATTCATTTCGGCAAACAACTTTGGAGATATACAGACTTAAAGAATGAACCCGGAATATTTATTAACGGCATGTTAACGCCGTTCTGAACGAATATCTCCCGAGTAGCGGTGTTAGCTAGAAACGAATTTGCGTTGCACTTGTTCGGTGGTAATTTTCCACACATGACGGTGTTGCGCATATACTGAAATATACGACCTAATGTGTGAAATTTAATCGCCCAAAATAATCATACATAAATTCGTTTGGAGTCATAGGATACACCGAATGGTGTATGAGAACTCGTATACTAATATCATTTAAATACAAGAAACTCATAAGGAATCAATAGCGTAGTGGTAGAGTGTCGGTCGTTAGGTAGGTCGTTAGGTAGGTCTCAGGTAAAATCTTAGGTAGGCTCAAAATTAATTTCGACGGAAAAACGTCCGCGCTTCGAAGCCGGAAACACTCGTGAAAAAAAATAATTTCCAAATTTTTAATTTTCTTTCAAATCGTTATTTAAGGGTCGAAAGTGCTGAATTCGTCAATTGGAGGATAGTGGGTTCAAATCCCGGTCAACGACTTATTTTTTTTTTTAATTTACAGGATTTTCAAAAATAATGGAACAACTGTTTTAAATTCATTCAACGATCATTCCTAATTGCTAATTTATAAATAATAAAAAATATTTATTATGCCAATTTGACCCGCGTTTTTCATTTGGCTCCATCGACACGATAAATGCGTACAAAAATAACGCACTTAAAGTGTGTTATTATAACACACTGTAAAGTGTTAGAATCCACTGTAGAATCCGTCCTGGTATCAAATCGGATGAACCGCAGTCTGGTGTCAACTATCAATACTTAACACCGGACAATCAACACCAACAGGTCACACAGAGCGGGGTGGACCACTATAGAATTCGTGAGCGGTGTTGAATTAGTGTTGAATTTAACACCACATTTTTTACAGTGCATTGTCCTCAGATCCGTGAGCTTCGTGTCCCGAAAATTTTGTAGTTATAATCATCAATTATTATCATCGTAGACCTGGGGCGAGCCAGTTTTGTGACATAGGTATAAATTCTCTATTCGAGTGGTGATTATAATTCGAGAAGTGATGAAACTATACGCTAAACCCTAAATACAGCGTTGTACACGAGAGACCCCCCCCCCCCCCCCCCATTGAATAGGGAGATTGGCGAGACGACATTGACAGTAGTACAGAGCTATGGAAGGCTCAGGCGAAGTGATAGAGCCCTCGCTTTGATCAGACGAGACGCGTGTGTATAGTTGGCTCGTATATTATATATATATATGGTATGTGTATAAAGCGTGCGAAGCCAGAACTCCATTCATTGTCCTCGGTTCTATGGACACATAGGATTGGCTTAATACTATTGCCCCGAATTACAGAAATTCTGTATGGATGAGACAAAAAAAATTTTACTGACAAATCAATATAATTATATCCAAATAATATCGCAGAGCCCATATTAATCTTGTCATCGATATATGTCTCATAGAAAAATTAATATAATTAATTTGATGTAATATTTCGATATAATGATTCGTTTGATGTGCCAGGATTGAATGAAAAATTAATAAACATCGATTGCTACTTCGTGAATCGATGAATTATTAAATAATTCATTGATCGAGAGTACCTGCAAAAAAAAAAAATTAATGTGCATTCTATGGCAATTGATCTGATTAATAAATCTCGAGCAAGAACTTGGAATAATGAGAACAATTATACATGACACGATAAATTAATTAGATGCACCGTCCTTTATTAAATTTTCCATTTAATAAAGTATATCGTGATATCGAAACGATGAAATTTGTCGCTGTGCAGGAGTCTTTGGTTGCAGCGTTATGCGATAATCGATTGAGAATTCTGCTACAATGGCGAAGCACGAAGCCATGTAAATGGGTTATTGTTGAAACGATGTTCGTATTATCAGTTTCGGAAATAGAGTGAGAGAGAGAGAGAGAGAGAGAGATGGAGATGGCGCGCAGTAGTGAAAGTTGGATATGGTCGGACAATTGGCTAGCTTTGTAGGGACAAATTAAGACATGAAGCATTCTCCACCCAAACCAGCCACTTTTTTTCCGTGATCCTCTCTAAATTTTAATATATTTTCTACTGCTAGAGCACGCATACAGAAAAAATTCAATGAAATCAATAGCCAAATCCAAACCATGGCATACCTTTCGAAAATTACTTTTTTTTTTCATTTATAATAGGATTTTTTCGTGTTTAAAATTTTTACAATGGTCCTAGTCAAAAGTTTATTTGAAATCACAGGTTTTACGTGCAGAAATTATTTTTTTCGTCGGGCCCATAGTCTTCGAGATACTTTGAGTTGAAGATTAATTGTTATTTTTCAAAAAAAAAAAAAAAAAAAGGAAAAATAAAAAATCTGGAACAGGGCTCAAGAAAAAAAAAATCTAAAAATATCATCGACACTTTTGGTTTGATGATGAAAAAATTTACAGGACTCTGAAAAATAGCGAGGCTTTTCATGTTGCTGAAAATCTTATATGGAATGCTTCACAGACATTTTGGTACCATCTGCTTACGTCACAATGGCAATTAAATCGTCGTATAATCCCGATTTATAAAGAGTAATCGTCGATACGCGATCTTGCCCTGAATTCGTAATAACTCGATTGATAAGCAAACACCCCCCCCCCCCCCCCCCCCCCCGACAATTGAGCAATTAATGATCAATCGACAGAGACAAATTGTCTCTGTTGATCAAGATCGTTTATCATAATATTACATGCATAGCTTTGTAATGTCGAATCTCGATTTTTTACGAGCCAAATGAGTTGCCAAAATTGAGGCCGATATAATTGAGTAAAATATATAGCCATGAAGCATGTGGTTTGATTGAGGAAGACTTTAATGAGCAAACGAGAAGACAATTCGCGAGAGATGAATTATTGCGATAGACAGAGAAGCAAGCGAGAACGAGTAAAAGAAAATATGCGAGAGGTGTACGAGAAGAAGATACGAGAAAGCGAGAACTAAAACGTATAATGGTAAAGGAATATTCAAAATTAGAGCGAGAAAAGAGAGAGAGAGAGAGAGAGAGAGAGAGGATTAAAAGGACGAGCCAAACTTGATAAAAATGCACGTTATAACGATAATCCTTGGAGCATCAACGATTGTATTAATCGAGCTAACGAATTCAATTATCGCAAATTTATCATTAAATATACGAAAAGTTCGCTGTTACCGGCAACCGTGGCTCTCGTTCGCTGCCCGCGGTAATATGAAAAAAAAAAAAATTTTAATTAAAAACAGAAAAAAAATATCCCCATTTTCCACGTTAACATTCGAGCACGTGTATCACTCGGGGGCGCGTCCTGGGATAATATAATTTATGCAATTTGGGTTAAATCGAACATGCAAATAATTCGACGACGATTTTGTTCGCAAAATAAATTTCATGCAATCAATTTGATACAGGCAAATCTGAGAGTTTATTGGTTGCTCGATGACTAATTAAATTTTCGTGAGACCAGACAATTTCGTTGTTCGATTCAGTGAACGTTCGAAATTATATCGAACCAATTCATTGTGGGATTTTTCAATAAATTAATTGTTTAATTGAATGAACGAGCGAGAAAAACAACGTTTCCTACGGTAAAAAAATAATGAGAGTATGTGGGAGGATAAAAGGGGAAAGAATAAAAAGCGAAGTTGTCGTGTATCGATGAATTTGTAACGTATTTTTCGTAAGTATTTTTTTTTTTTTTGTCAATCGATCTTGATATAACGAGAATCGACGCTTCTCACTCCGTACAACCCTTTTTCTTTCTTTCAACCTCTTTGCCATTGCTCTGCCGACTTTAGGCGTGTTCCTATATTGACTGGCAGTGCTCAAATGTATGTAGTGCAAGTCACGTATACTGTACATTTTCAGCACTGCCAGTCAATTTAGGAATAGGGCCTTTGTTTCGCCTATACAGTCAGGATTATTCCGAGACATGTACGAAAGGATGTACATTGGGTTATAGAATTCTCGTTCAGCGAGGCGTCGTTATCGAAGAGATCCAGACACTTTTTTTTTTCTTTCGTCAGTGCCCTCTCTGCTTTTTCTTTGTCCCCGTTTCTTTTTTCTCTTTGGCTTCTTCGTTTTCTTCTTTCTCTTTCCATTCTCTCGCTCTTCTTCAGTGAGAAAAAGCGCGACGCAGTCGAGTGGAGCTGCTCGGGTGCCACGAGATCGCCTCTTCGATATTCAGAATTATTCGTGTTTTTTTTTTTTTTTTTTTTTCCCCTTCGAACAACGCTGAGCTCATTTCCATCGAACTCACCATGAAACAACACCCACAGGCAGATGTGAAGTTTCGCACAGGCTGTTGCTTTTCCGTACTTTTCTCGAACTTTCCTCCAAAATTATACCGAAATATAACGCGCTCCGCGAATGTATATTTTTCTTAAGGACCACTCGAGAATAGATTTAGCACCCTGAGATCCCGCTCCATCGCACTCTTTTTCTTTTCGCAAAATCTCGCCAACTTGCTCGAAAATCTCTCGATAATTATTTACGCCAAATATTATCACTGTGTTCCGGGATATTTAAAGGTATAATTAAATTGAAGAGGTTTGCTTAAAAGTACGAGCGAATAAGATTTTCATCAAATTAATCGAAAAAAAAAGTATGAGCGTAGCGGTTTTTTTTTTTAATTTATATTTTATTGAGATATTAATTTGATGCTCATTGATTCGATCCTTGCCAACATATTTTACTCTCACACGACCGCTACGAAATTTTCCAATCCCAAAATCTCTCGAAGTAAGACGAAAAAAGAAAAACATGATTCGTAAATTTACATCTCCCATTTGAGGTTTTTTTTATGGTATCGTACGTGGTACGATTAACGAGAAGGAGGGGGGAATGGCTAAAAATATTGTAGAATTGAAAGAGCATTTACGTGAGAAAACGTGTAGGATTCGAAAGACAAAGAACGGAGGACGAGAAAGAATTAGATATCGGTCTGCTACCGTATCCTTGCGAGGCCCTGGGGTGCTCTAACTTGGCATATATATTATATATATATATATATATATATATATATATGTATACAGAGATTCTTTCGTCCTTTTTTTTTTCCTCGGGACCATTACCCCAGGCTCGATGGAACGAGCAAGGCGTGTACACAGCATAACTCGAGGGTATACGATAGGGGTGCTAATTGGGACATGGACTATCGTACGAGGGGAAAAAAAAAAAAAAAAACAAAATGGCGTTAAGACGTATGTAACTGGATAACGTTTGTGTTTCACCCCCCCAGTGCCCATAGGAAACACTGGCTGAATTACGATTAGCCTGGAATCATCAAAAATTGTCTGTACTTGTAAGGACTATCGATCTCTATTAATTTGCGGTATTATATTTTATTTAATTTTTTTAAACCAAGTAGCACCGAAAAAAAAAAATTTCGGCTTTTCCACTGACCAGTTTGATCGATATACCTATCGTCCCGAAGAATCTCAAGAGCGCTTAGGAAAAAGTAATGAAAATCGTTAGAAAATAACTTCGCGATCGGACGACACAAATTAATACGATTAATTCGTGAGATTTCCGAAAATTCTGAGAATTCAATCCATAAAATAAATGAAACAAATTTGTTACATTATAGTATATTGTTTGAGGTCAATTTTTTTTGAATTTTTCGTTTGATGTACTTTGTTTTTTTGGTAAGATAAAATTAAACCAAGAAATGACAACTGCGTTAGAACGAAAAACCGTCATTATCGATCACGCCTCTATAGCAGGAATTTCACGTTTTCGTTGTTCGCTTTTTCCGGCGTTCTATTCCGAGACGCGTGAATAACGATTATTCCGCGGGGTCGAGAGGTTCGTACGGATCGGAGGGTGTGAATTTTACCATTTATAGGCCCGTCGGTATCAAAAGTCCCACAGGCACAATAGTCGAATCGAGAAGGTTCGTCGTTACCTATTCCCTTAAATCAGAAATTGATGATGATCAACTTGTGGTTATACTGCCCTCTCGCCGCGATATTCGACGCTATACACGCGATATACGTAATAAAAAAAAAAAGATCATCAATCTCCGTATCCATCGGATTTATGGTGCCCTATTTAACAATAGCGGATTTTCCTAGATCCGGATTTGCAGAAAAATAATGTTCCTCCCTTATTATCAGTGGCGGAAGTTCAATGAAAAATATTCTTTGGAATATCAAAATTGAAAAGCTGTTTTTTTTAAGGATGTATCGAACGTACCTTCCCAACCAAAAGTGACTTTCGTCGACAATATTGCATACTTTATGATAAGATAAAAATCGGAAAAAATTAAACCACAATAAAGACGATAAGAAGATTACTTTTTAATAATAATAATGCCCAAAAGTTATCGATAAATTTTTTAAACAAAACATTGTTAACAAATTTTTAGGGAAAGTTTTTTTTTAACACGTGAAATGAATTCGTTGATTTTTTCGACTACACGTGAATTTTTAAAAAAAAATCTTATCATTTTGAAATTTTGGTTTTCGAAAATTTTTTAATTTTGAAAAATGAAGGAAAAATCGTGAATTTTGGATATGTTTACGTAAAAACGTTGTTCATTACAATTAAAAAGTTTCCAGAGCATAGAACGAATAGTTTCGTAAATACAACCTTTACGATTTTCCGAAAACCAAAATTTCAAAATGATAAGAAAATTTTTTAAAAAATTCATTTGTAGTCAGAAAAATTAACGAATTCATTTCACATGACGAAAAAAAAAAACATTCCCTAAAAATTTTTTAAACAATGTTTTGTTTAAACAATTTATCGATAACTTTTGGGCATTATTATTATTAAAAAAGTAATCTTCTTATCGTCTTTATTGTGGTTGAATTTTTTCCGATTTTTATCTTATCATGAAGTATGCAATATTGTCGACGAAAGTCACATTTGGTTGGGAAGGTACGTCCGATACATCCTCAAACGAGTGTAAACTCTTTTCTCGAATAGGAACTCGTTCATTTTTTTTCTCAATAATTCGACCGATAAGATAAAATTTCATGAATCCTCATGGGTCCAATGAAATCCAGTAAATGGATCATAATCATGATAGCCTGATATTCGTGAGTTAATTGCGAGGGAGCAGTAATGAGTGAGATATACAGGCGAGTAGAATAGAGATATTCGAGGATAAGGACGAAGATACAAGGCAGAGAGAAAGAGAAGCATATATGTTCCAAGGACGTGGAGTTCGAGGTTCGGGCTAATATATAGGTCAAAATGCAAGGACGTGCAGCCCGGCTCGAACCCGGTAAGCTCGTCGAATAAAAGATAGAATCTAAATGGGAAAATCTGTCGGGGCTTCTCGGAAATAGCGAGTGAGAAAAAAAGAATGAAGAGAATCGAGGATATATCTTCATTTTTTCTCTCTCTCTCTCTCTCTCTCTCTCTCTCTCGTCTTTTATCAACCGTGGGACGGGCGAATATAACGATGAATAGAAAAAGAAAGGCAGAGAGGGATGTATATATATACGAAAGTCGGCCCGAGGGTAAAAGCTCTGTTCTAACGGGAAAACAAAATCGAGCCCCCTCATCGTCAGGACAAAGAAATATCGTGTATATATGGGAGCTTTGTGGAATATCGCGCATAAGTTGATACAGACCCGCATACGAAGGTGCAACTCCCGTCAAACGTGGGACGAGAGAAAAATAGAATGATAAGACGGTCGTGGAATGCGTGACATCTATTTGTAACAGAGCCTATCAAGGATCATGATCAATTTTTTTTTCGCTTCCAATCGCTATTGGAGCTGCCGCAGCTTCTCCGAAACAAAACAAAACAAAAAAAGTACGAAGCTGCCTCACGAGAAAAAAAAAAAGATACTAAGCGTGTACACACGGTCCTTCGAGACCATATTATGGGGGCATCCTATTGTATAACGCTACACCATCAAGCTCTCCGCGACGAAACGAGCAATATTTGCAGAATATATCGAGTAGCGAGAGAAGAACCAACGCATACGAAAGCTTTCGAGTTTTAGTTTCACTCCACTGTTCGCTTTCTCCAACGTACACATGTAACAGCGGCTCTATTTCTCTTGACCCGACTCATTTCTCCAGAGCTGGAGAGAGAAAATTTTGCTTCTCGTAGTATCGGAAAATACCGTACCTACTTTGATGCTTTTTTTTTTTTGTTTTTGTTTTTTCATCAAACCTAGAGACCACACAATGAATCGTATCTTCAATTCATTGATGTGTGGATACCCCAACGGACAATACACTGTAAAAAATGTGGTGTTAAATTCAACACTAATTCAACACCGCTCACGAATTCTATAGTGGTCCACCCCGCTCTGTGTGACCTGTTGGTGTTGATTGTCCGGTGTTAAGTATTGATAGTTGACACCAGACTGCGGTTCATCCGATTTGACACCGGGACGGATTCTACAGTGGATTCTAACACTTTACAGTGTGTTATAATAACACACTTTAAGTTCGTTATTTTTGTACGCATTTATCGTGTCAATGAAGCCAAATGAAAAACGCGGGTCAAATTGGCATAATAAATATTTTTTATTATTTATAAATTAGCAATTAGGAATGATCGTTGAATGAATTTAAAACAGTTGTTCCATTATTTTTGAAAATCCTGTAAATTAAAAAAAAAAATAAGTCGTTGACCGGGATTTGAACCCACTATCCTCCAATCGACGAATTCAGCACTTTCGACCCTTAAATAACCATTTAAAAAAAAAAATTAAAAATTTGGAAATTATTTTTTTTCACGAGTGTTTCCGGCTTCGAAGCGCGGACGTTTTTCCGTCGAAATTAATTTTGAGCCTACCTAAGATTTTACCTGAGACCTACCTAACGACCTACCTAACGACCGACACTCTACCACTACGCTATTGATTCCTTATGAGTTTCTTGTATTTAAATGATATTAGTATACGAGTTCTCATACACCATTCGGTGTATCCTATGACTCCAAACGAATTTATGTATGATTATTTTGGGCGATTAAATTTCACACATTAGGTCGTATATTTCAGTATATGCGCAACACCGTCATGTGTGGAAAATTACCACCGAACAAGTGCAACGCAAATTCGTTTCTAGCTAACACCGCTACTCGGGAGATATTTGCTCAGAACGGCGTTAACATGCCGTTAATAAATATTCCGGGTTCATTCTTTAAGTCTGTATATCTCCAAAGTTGTTTGCCGAAATGAATTATAATTTTAATTGAAATAGCACTCAGTCGGTGAGTTCAACTGCGCCTTCGAAGCATATATTTACACCGGATTTAACTAATCACGACATTAGAGTGGTGTCGTATCAGAAGATAAACGGTGTACTTTCATGACAAAATTGTGCGCGATGTGGTGAAACACTGGGTTTAGTGTTAAATTTTGATGAAAAATCGCTTAACACCGATATACAGTGTACGAGGTCAACCATGATATCAGAACGGTGCTGCCGATAACACCACAGATTTTAACCACTAACACCGTACCAAATTAACACCCCTGATTTTTTACAGTGTATAGAGTCAAGCTCTTGAACGATTTAGCGCGCACATAGATCGTGTGCAATCGGTCTGGATATTTTTACAGCCCTTAAAAAAAATACTGCTATTGTAGACGTTGACCCGGTCGCATCATGAACAGTAAAATTTTACAAGCACTCCGAAAACGTTGAAGTTACTTCTCGATTGTAAAACGCGCGGTTTCGTTTCAACTCAAAGAGCTTTTTGTTGGAATTCAGTGGCAGAAAAAAAAAGGAAAACTCACCGTTACCCGTGGCATTCATCAATCCAGTCCCCAATTGCCGTAACTTGCTGAATGTCGTGCCTCCATCGTCGGGTGTCACGGATCCAGCGTTGCCCGACGGTTCCGTTTGCGTCACCATCTATAAATATACACACGCACGCAATGTATACATTTTTTTTTTTTTTCATTTTTGTTCACAAAAATGAAATATTACACGTGAGTCATCATAATCGCAATGATATTCGAAGCATAGAAAGATCATAATATATCGTGGCATTATTGTCAGGCTGTATACAATTATGATTCATCAGTCCTTAAAAGTGGATATGAAAGGCAACGGATGAGATCGAAAAATAATTCCGGTCAAAGCAAACGCTATCATTAGTTATCCAAAGGTCGTCTCGATCATACAGAGTCCAAGTCCCCCAGAAGGTTCGAGGTCACGCTAAAAGAACATCCATCCAAAAGATCCAACGGGTTCAACCCTATATCGCTTGTACAAAGTTTCTTCATTTGCTTTTGACCATAAGATCAAATGAGGTTACACCATAAAGGTTTGACACAAAGATGACCAACGCTCAGAGCGTTGGTCATCTAGCCCAGAGGAGTTCGTGGCATCGAAATGTCAAAGATTAGAAGGTCGCTTATGTTAATCAAGGAAGCATCCGTCCGCAGTTTGTGTCATCGTGTATATAGAAGCCTTTGGCTCGTCGAGAGTCCTTTCGATCCTTCGCCCCTTCCGTCTTCCAATTCGCGTCATATCGGGGAATCGAGGCCTTATGCAAGCACTCGAGGTGAGCGGAGAACAAGCGACACCAGAGGCAATTTCGTATAATCACAATGTAAATTTCCGAGTTACTGGCGCATAGCCAGCTGCCAAGGATCATTCAAAGGGTCGCTTGGATGTTTCCTGGAAAGAGGGATAGCCCACACACACACACACACACACACACACACACACACGCGCGCGCGCGCGCGCATACCGTTAAAGTTCCCGTGAAACGGAGCGGTTCTAGCATAGCTTGCCCCGCTTGGGTATAAATTTCATTGGATACTCTATTAGCTTCATGAGAACCTCTCGGTACACACACACACACACACACACATGCTCAACTATCGTTTATCTTGTGCATTCTTACCCGGCAAAGCCATCTGTTTCTCATCTATTTCGGTATATACACCCCTGTACGAGCATGCTGATACCGCATGTATATCTCGGGCTTTAAAACCGTGACCCCGGACCCTCACGAATGCATTATAGTCACCACAACGGAAGCTCCAAGATAGGCTCAGATTCGAGTTAAAGAGCACCTTTGATTTTTCAAAAAGCAGCAAATGTCTCCGGACGACATATTGTTCACACAGTATATCCATCTTTCATACGGAGGCACAGGGACAAGAGCCCTGGGGGACCTTCCTCGTGGCTCTGGAGATCCGGAGCCCTTCCGAAAATTCCAAACAATAAGCGCGACCCCTGGGTAAATAGGCTTTCTCGCGATGCGATCATTCGCCAAAGCCCGTTTATGCAGCGCATATCTGATGCGTGGGCTTTTATCTCTCGTCACGCACGAATAGACCATATTATAAAATAGTCTTTTGTCGATTTGGGCTTCTCGACCCATCGTTTATCCATATAAATGCCCATTAATCGTTATGTTAGCAATTTTCTTGCTCTCAGTATCAATTGATACTGACTTCAGGATTTCCAAATGGGCAGCTGGATGACTTCGTCAGTGTCAATTATTAATTAAAAAGTCATGAAATCTTACCCGTTCGAACTTTAGTACCCATATATAAGCGTTTAAGCGTTTATATAAGACTACTCGCGTTTGTCATATCACAAATCACTGTTATATCGTTTTTCAATGCTAGTCGCAACCTTCTCGCAGAGGTCGGTTTTACTGTAGCGACGATACAAAAATTTGTAAAAGAGATTTACAAACAACTCTCGCATAATTGACTTCTCGGGCATGAAACAAAGATCGAATCGAATGAGACGCAATATTTTCGCTACACGAAATCCTTGATGTTCAGCTATATAAGGGTAATATCAGCCTCTTATGATTTCCACCGGAGAGCCTCTATAATGTATGAGGGGAGCCTGGTCCGCAATTTCCCGCGATTGTACACCCATATCGACTACTAAACGTGTAGCAGGGGAATCGTTCGACGCGGTACATGTATCCCCTACGATTTCCAGTCACGTATATACGAAATGTCGTGAAATCCACTCGAACTCAAAGAGGGCATAATATGACGTTCGAATATACGTACAAGTAGCATGTTATTCATGAACCGACAGCATAAGCCATAAGCGGTATACATCTAAGGTGAATGTCCCGAATTGTGACTGTGTACCGAATAGTGTTCGTCCAGTCTATTTCTTATTACAATAAATTCAACTCACGTTCAATAAATGTAATTTTTTTTGTATATAATATTTATTTTACGTTTTATCACTCGGAATAAATATCGGATATGAGTCAATAGTATTTATCGCGTATTTGCCTATAATTCATGAACTAGTCGCCGAGCGAGGTTGATGCGGTCGTTTCCTTATCACAGAGGCTAAGAAAGTGGTAACAGTAAAAGGTTTGTTTTATGATTAAAAAAGCATCGATTTAGTTGAAATAAGTTGCAATATATTATAAACAACTAATTGAAGTAGCGGAGTGCGGAAATGGACGAGCAAATTAAATATTTGGCCGAAAATATATAGGTCATAAATCGGTACGCAGTGAAAATCGTGTGCTCCGAATACTGTCTGAGCGAATTCATTCAGCTCGTTGACTCGGCATGCTAGTATCTAGGTAAGTACTTTTCTTCTCATAAAATATATCTACAACTTATAAAATGCATGGTTTCAATAACAATTTTTATTTGGCTGATCGCAATTTCCCGCAATGTATAATTTCACTTTAGTAATGATTTTATTTATACGTGTCACGTTTGCTAATGTATAACCTCATTTTTAAACGTCACTTCGATAAGCATATTTATTAGAAACTTCAAAATTCATATTTTTCTTTAATTGACCGTATTTATGTCTAGAAAACGAATAACGTCATAGTGCAGAAGAGAAAGAAATATTCACAAGAAAGCAGAGGAACAAATACTTTTAAGCAGAGTCAAGAAAGAGCATCGTAAATAATTATTAAAACATGAAATTTTGAAAGCTTTTGTTGAAATAAATAAAATACATTTTCAAAATAAAAAATTTATTACGTTACTGTACAGAAAGAATTGATTTATGAGTTGCCTGATTTTACGTAAGAGTGGTTTCATGATTTTATATATATTTTTAAGAATGACAGAGCCTTCAATTCTTATCACGTCGAATTGTTTTTCATGGTCGATATCATTTATGAATAATGTTGCACCATTTGGGACATCGATGTGGTGGTATACGCATCACTAATCGGGCATATTACTGAAACGGTATAGATCACTGTTCGGGACTTCCATAGGTCAGTAAGTGGGACGTTCGTCTATCGAGTAGGACACTATTCGGGCCATTTAAATGAGTGCGCATACTTTGAATATATAATTAAATAATGAAAAGCTTAATACAAATAAGGTGGGCTTCCGTTAGCTGATATTCCACGCTTTGCAATAATATTAATACTTTCAACTCGTAGACAAATTTAAATAAAGATTTTTCTGTGCTAAATGGCCAGCGGGGCTTAGGTAGTCACAATTCGGGACATTCACCTTATGCGGTAGTTCGCATTATTCATGCGTGTACTCGAGGCTTCTCCCGACCGAGATGGTTGGCTCGCGTATGCGTGAAGGGCGATAAATTAATTCATGTATAGGATTCGAGTATAATCTCGTATGTAAAAGATATCTCTGTGGTGCCCATGGTACGGTCAATGGCGTCGAGCCACGGATTGATGAGAAAGAGTCTAGAAAAATTGCGGGCAAAAGACTTTTCGCGAGTATAAGACGAATAATGTATGGTGCGGGGATTAGAAAAGTATAAAGAGGAATGAGCGAGGAGAAAAAGTTCGGGGATGCGAAAAATAAAAACGAATGTGGGAGTCGAATCGTTATAGAGAATGGACTCGGAGCCAATATATAGTCGCTATATACGTTCGCCTAATTTTCCATCTTGAATCATATTTATTGCGCCTTTTTGTTCGCCGGCCCTCGATATATAATACACGTTACGTGATGTAAAGTTGGCCACGTAAAAGGGATAGTTTTAGAAAGCGCGTTGGACACCATATACCATCCGCACTGACATCGCACGTTTTCACAACTATGAGATCGTGATCTCCCGACTCCCTGACGCTATCGCAACTTTTTTCGCTGCTCTCGCTGTGTATACAGAGCCCGCAAGTACTAACACACACACACACACACACACACACACACACACACACACACACACACTTTTCGTCTCGAGAGGGTAATTTTTCTCGGGTTCTCTCGCTTCTCTCTTTCTCATTCAATGGCAGCTCGGGGGAAACCCGATCGGTACACTTCGCACACTTTTCAATCGTAAAATTCTCTCTCGTGTCTGCAGCATCGAATATAAGCAGGCTACGCGGAAGTTTTTTATTGCCGAAAAGACCAGCGAATGACGAGGAAATTATTCGTAGAGATCGTGACAACGAGGTATATTTTTTGACATTTGTAAGAAAATGGAAATTCGTTGAATACTGGTTTTTGACTTTTTGTGCTTTGTTTGCTGATCGTTGAGAAGAAAAAGGTCCAAATGACATGTGCTCAATCTGGTTCAACGCGATAAATCTTCGAGCCCACATCATATGAGCCCTCAATTAAAAATGTTATATCGTGTCATAGAATGCCTCATCATGACTTGAATATCTGAATTTCCATTTAATGATGGCACATATGTGTGTGTGTGTTGTGTGTATATATGTGTGACTCTCGTAGCTTCGAGAATGAGGATCGTTCTCTTGGTAATATTGAGTAGTGGATCCCCGGTGCGTGTGGGCAAGCAGCCGATTGATGGGATCCTCCATTCGGAAGAGACGCGCAGATCGAGATCGTGCGCGTATATGCAATCACTGTACTCGCTGTATGCTATTCATGTATCATTTATATATATATATATATGTATACGTAAATGGATCGATGAACAATGCGGTGGCTGTGCGCGATGCCCGTGACCGATAAGGCTTCCCCTCGCGTTCATTAACATTTTACATATATACACCGCGCGAATATCGTTATACTCTCGAGATAAAATTATAATCTCATACGCATCGGAGTCGAATTTTTGATGAATAAATAATTTCCCGAGATAACGAGAAAAAATACTTGAGCACAAGACTATAAATTTAAAAAAAATCCCTGCAATTTCTAACGATTTAACAATCGATAATAGTAATAATAATTTATAATAATCATAATAATAATTATGAGCAAAATAGATAAAATTTTCCTATAATTTTTTAAGCGAAATGTCTTTGAAAAACAATTCAACATTTTTGTTTGAATTAAAATAATTAAAATATCAGGGCTGGGCAAAGTACATAAAAGTACTTCAAGTGAAAAGTACTGTAAGTACTTGAAGTACCAAGTACTTCAATGGCACTTGAAGTACCCAGTGCTTGAAGTGCCAAGTGCTTCAAGTACTTAGTGTTTGATGTACCAATTACCTAAAGTACTTGCTACTTGAAGTTCCAAGTACTTGAAGTGCTTCGTATTTGAAGTACCAAGTACTTAGCGATTGAATTACAAGGTACTTCAAGTACTTGCTGCTTGAAGTGTCAAGTACTTCAAGTACTTATCGAATTACCAAGTACTTTAAGCACGTACTGAAGTACTATAAGTACTTGAAGTGCTAAGTACTTCAATGGTACTTGATGTACCGAGCACTTCAATGGCACTTGAAGTACCCAGCACTTCGAGTACCCGGTACTTGAAGTACCAAGTGGATCAACAGCGTGAACTATTCCCTGAGACAAACAAACGAAATTATAATTACTCAGGACATACCACATTACTTCCACTTTTTACTTATAAATGTCTGAAAAAAGAATTTTTTTTTTTAATTTAACGCTCATTTTACCGGTGCCACGGTGTGCTTCAGAGACTATACCAAGACTCTTGCTAGTTTGTACGTGCGTTGAATTTAAAAAATGACAAATGTTTCACGGTAAAGCTGAACTCATTCGACGAATTAATATATCGGTCGTGATTATCCAAGAGGTACGAATCTCCTCTTCATCCCCCGGGCGAAAGTTACTCGGTTTACTGAGACATTAAAGGCAACGAGAAAGAGAGAGAAAGAGAGAAAAAGAGAGAGAGAGAGAGAGAGAGAGAGAGAGGGCGAAGGAAGAGCTGGGAAAAAATATATATAATAATAATACGAAAGTGAAGAAAGTTCAGAACATGTTTAAACGCCTCGGGAAACTTCTCTTAGCAACCCTTATTTTGTAATTGTCTGCTCCTCTATCCTCGCGTCCCCTTTTCCACTCACACTTTCATCGGACACGGAGAGGGTAGACTCGAGGTAAATATATACACTCAATTTTAGAATACTCAATTTTGTTTACACGCTTCATCACACCTCTCTCTCTCTCTCTCTCTCTCTCTCTCTCTCTCTCTCTTTCTTTCCCTATCTCTTCAACCAATAAAAATTCTTTTTTTTTCTTTCGCAAGAAAAAATTATTATCACTTCGACTCCCTCGGGTTGGCACAGCCGTCACTCAATGTAAATTTTTTCGCAATGCTTCGTCACATCCTTCAACTCTTTCGTCGTTGAGATTTTTCGTTATTTCTCTCTCTCCCCCTCTCTTTAATAAATTTGTCTTCTCTCTTTCTATTTCTCTCTCTCTCTCTCTCTCTCTCTCTCTCTCTCTCTTTCTCTATTTAGAGTTTCGAGGTAGAAGACGAGACTCCTTGGGTCGAGGAAAATGAAGTAAGAATACCGTCGAAGCGAAGAAACGCCACTGGGTTATAATATATATCGCGAGAAAAGAATCCCAGTCCAGGGAGTGGGTCTCTCACCTTCATTCTCGAGCAGAAACGTGGAGGAGTAATAGCAGATGGTTTATATATATATATATATATATATATATATATACATATATAGGAGGGTTTAAAGTGTTTTTAAAAGTCCTCTCCCTTTACTGACTCTCTTTTTTTTCTCCAAAGTAAGCTTTTTTTCCCTTTGTTGTCTCAGAATCCGATCTCGAATCGATCCAAGTTTGCCCCATTCGCTCGGAAATTGATACAAAATTGAGACAAGAGATAAAAGGGAGATGAACCAAAATTCGTAATCGTCAATATTTAATATCATCATTTTATAATATTTCTTCCAACAGTTTTTTCTCTCTCTCTCTCTCTCTCTCTCTCTCTCTCTCCCTCTCTCTCTCTCTCTCTCCCTCTCTCTCCGTATCCAAATAATTTTTTAATATTTATGAAAAAAAAAAGTAATAACTATCCTTAACTGTTCGAAAAAAGAGTTGTTCGTACAATTAGAATTAATGTAAATAATAATTCAAGAAATTGAATCATTCCGAACGGAATTTTTTTTTCCCCCGAACGATCCAAGCTCGAATCTTATCAATTTCCGTAAATATAATTTTTTCCAATTTCGAGATGAACGCTAGTTTGCACGAAAAAAAAAAATGCACAAAATAAGCCTAAGGGAGAGCTGTTTAGCATGGGAAACTTTGAAATGCTTTCGCGGGAAAACGACTCTCAAGACAGCTGAAAGGAAGAAGATTGTTTCGAAATCCCATTGAGAAGGTAATACGCGAATGGCAACCTTGGGGTAGGGGGTGGCTTTGAAAATCGAGGAGAATCGTGGCAAATTGGGAGAAACGATATTGCACTACAGGGAGGATTGAGAGCGAGAGAAGGATATATCGAATGGGGAACGTATATAGAATCGTGACGAGGGAGAGAAATAAGTTTCGCGATAGGGGAGACCGAGGGAGAGGAAGAGGATTCACGGAAAATAACAGCAGAGCTTTATAGATAAAGGTACAAGAGCAAATCGAAGAGTCTCTGAGAGACGAGGCCCAGGGGCGAATGGAGCATCATTTACAAATCTAGAAAGAGAAAAGGATTGAAGTAAAAGAGAGAGAGAGAGAGAGAGAGAGCAATGAAAAAGGGGCTGATAAAAAAATAAAGGGCGAGAGACAGAGAGAGGTGAAAAGGTAAAGTGAGAGACAGGAGCAGAGGAGTAAAATTCGAGAGTGTTAATAAGCGGGTGAAGGGATGAGAAACGTTTTGGGAGAAGTTAAAGAAAGTGGGAAACGCGTACAGAGTGGTGTCACGTGGAAAAGGGAGAGAAGGAAAAATAGGGAGAGAGAGAGAGAGAGAGACAAAAAAAAAGGCAAAGATTGAGATGGAGAGAGAGAGAGTGGTTTCTCCAGGGCTCTTTATAAAGTGGAAAATACCTTCGAGAGCCAGAGAGCTCGAGGAATCTAGGCTCGCGCTTGGCGTCCTCGGCAGCATTACCACATTTTGCCCTGGGCACAATGAAACGAGAACACGGCTGACATTGCTCGGAAATACCGACGAGTCCTCGCCGACTTTTCTATATGCACTGGCTATAAATATATATATATGTAGCTACTGAGAGAAGCCACTGCGAGAATGAATAATGAAATAAGTACGAAAGAGAGAGAAAGAGAGAGAGAGAGAGAGAGGAAAGTACGCGAAGTGAGGATCGTTATATGGATCTAAAGATCTTTGATTTTTAAAAAAATGAAAATTTCACATTTTCGTATGGATATGACGATGATGAAAGTGCTAATTAGACATTGAACTGAATCAAGGGATAGGATGTACTAGAGAAAAGTGAGAATTGACTTCATACGATACGAAAATAGAAATGGATAATACGTGGCTTCAACGTCGTCGAGATTTTAGTAAAATTGTAACGAATCAAGGCACGAGCTAATTTCGAATTATTATGATAAACCTCAACCCAACCATCGTCCGAAAGATTCGAGCTCGATGTGATCTGATGGGGGCAAAAAATTTGTCATTCTTTACTCGAAATAATCAAAGTGGCACCAATTTTTCGACATTTTTCCATTAAGCAGACCCCAATTCAAAATTGAAGCAGTATATTGCAATAATGACAAGTGAACTTATAATCCATTTGACCCTTTTTTTTTATCATTACACCCCGCTATGCTGGAGCATACGATGATACATTTTTTCCATTTTTTCATTAATATCCAGAATTGAGTTTCAAAATTCCCCCCCCCCCCCCCCCCCATTGAATAATAATTTTACTCTTGCTACAAATATTTTTAAAAAATCGTTTTTGCGTCACCATTCAAATTAGCGACTTTGAGTCTCTGCGCTGATGAACCTTCGTGTATTCGTAGCCGGGGGAAAAAAAAATAAAAAAAAATTTTTTAAAAAAACTACGAGAGTTTCTCATTCGAGAACGAAGAGCCAGCGGAATTTCAATAGGGCAAAGCGAATGGATGGTCGAGTGAATTTATCGGTCTCGCGTGTCTATAACCGGGGTGACCGAAAAACGTTCGTCGTTGTAAATCAATCGGTCGTACGATTTAATTTAAGGCAACGGCAATGAAATTTGTGGCCGCAATACCGCAAGCGTGTATTCGTTACTGGTGTAACGACGATAACAAATCTATACGTACTTGAAGAAACTTTGCATGTACAGCAATGACGATGGAAATTCTCTATCGCAATCGAATAAAAAAAAAAAAAAAGAACTCGTAGAAGTATTCAATAGGAGCTTTGGTAGATTTTAATGAGGATGTAGTCTGTTTTCTTTTTTTTTTTTCGATCCGTGGAATAATTGTGCAGTTGACGTGACCAAAGAAAATTTAGCCCCGTGTCTCTCCAAAATAGCCCCCGGAAAAAATAATTTAGACCTAAAATTCGTCTAGTTGTTGTTTTTTTTTTATCGCAAATAAAATTTCGGTCTACGCAGTTATTTTTTTGCTCTGCGGAGATCAAATTTAGATCTTCGTGATTATTTTTTAAAACCACACGTACATCGTATTTAGATTTACGCGGGTTTTTTTTTCTAGATCTACGTAGATATTTTTCAGATCTAGATAGATCACATTTAGGTTTGCATAGTTATTTTTTAGATCTACGTAGATCCAAATTTACATCCACGTAGTTTTTTTTTAATCCACGTAGATCAAGTTGAGATCTGCATAATTATTTTTTTGTTCGACGGAGATCAAATTTAGATCCACGCAATTATTTTTAGATCTGCATAGGTATTTTTCAGATTTAGATGGATCACATTTAGGTATGCATATTTATTTTTTAGATCGCAGCTTTGGAAAATTATAGATTTACGTAGGTCTCAAGATACCTAAATCTCCGTCAGATTTACTCGGATCCAGGTATAAGCCTGCGGAGCTTTGAGTCAGATGAACGAAGATACAATGAAGCAAAAATTGTTGGAATATAATATTTAGGTCGACTCGAATTTACGTTAACCTACCGTTATATACGGAGATCTAAGTGGATCTTCGATTACACAAAATTCAGATCTACGTACATAAAATTTGATCGAAAAAATAATTACTCGGAGAATGGTCGAGATGTAAGGTAAACGGCCCAGTTTCTGACCCTGTCCCAGTTTGTGACCCCGACGGCAAAGTTTTAACTGCCATAATTATATTTTTTTCCGAACAATAATTAAATTATCCGTTAATTAAAGAGCGTTTTTCCCTTTTAATTATTGGACGAACATAATTTTTTTAATGAAATATTTTATAATAGAAATAAACCAGTGAACAGTGCGACACGCGTCTCAGTGGCTCTACAGCGATCGTGCTAGATGGTGATAGTAAGTGCGACGATCTACGTAAATCAGAATTTTGTTCGTTATCTAAGTATAAAACGACATAAAAGTTGTATCGACATCTTCAGCAGAAACCAGGCTATCGATGAGATACAAAATAATTTAACTTTTGATTCGATATCTGGTTAAATTCGTGGTGTCAATAACTACGACACAGAATTAGGGTTATGTTGCTGTTGTTGACCCTCGACTTGTCACCTGCTGCGTCGAACCATTTTTTGGTTGTTTATTATAATTTTCCGTGACATAAAAATTAATTAAATTATTAACAATGAGTTAATTAGGAATTATTTATTAAATTATTAACAAATTATTAAAATGTGCGGAAATCTAGTATTCAAAATATTTTCTTACTTAATGTTGCTGATATATTTTTTTGCATTATTCAATCTTTCTAGTAAATATGTTAATAATAATTGTGAATGTTGATAGGGAGATTGTCCGTGACATTACATAGGTGTCATTAATTGCGTCAAGGGGGTCATAAATCGGGTACACGTAAGGGTCACAAACTGCGCCAAGGGGGTCATAAATCGGGTACACGCAGGGGTCACAAACTACGACATGGATGTTTCTCTAGTGTCAGGAACCCCGGCAGCCGAGAAGCAATATTAAAATAACTATTATATTAATAAATCTTAATTATTTCCTTGTTCAATAGGTGAATCTCATTCGGGGGGCCTTAACGCGCGTGTTGAAACCTTTAATTTACATTTTAGCTATATCACACGTCAGTTAATAGCAAAAATCTCACACCCCTGCTCTTAAAGGATCAGAAACTGGGCCGTTTACCTTACGCGACCATCGTTAAAATCTGTGAATTCAGCACAGTGAAGCTCGTATCGACACAAATAGACGAGAATATTGAAGCGAACAATAATGTTCTTGTAGATATTTTACAAAAACGACAAAAAAAAAAAAAACCAATGGATCTCTACGTTTTTCTTTTTCTTTAGCAAACATACCTTTTTCACAAAGGACATCATGTTGGTCGGCAACATTTTTCTCTTTCCTCTTCCTTTTCTCCCTTACACAGGCACACACTCGCTAGCCCTTTTTTCTTCTTTCTTCTCTCGTCACCTTTGCTTTTGTCTTCTTCACGTTCTCCTTTATGCCTTGCTCTCTCTCTCTCTCTCTCTTTCTCTCTCTCTCTCTCTCTCGCTCTCTTTCTCTCTTTCTCTCTCTCTCTCTCTCTCGCCTTTCACGGTTTTCCACTCGTTTTTTGTTTGTTTGTACTTTTATTACTTTTCCCTCAATTGTCCTCTCCACACGTGTACGATTTTTATTTTTTCCTCGAAGTTTTTCTTTCGCGTTTTTTCTTTATTATCCTCTTTGGTATTTGACTCTTTTTTTTTTTTTCTAAAGACGTTACAAAACCAATGAAATTAGGCAATTTTTCGTTTTCTTTCTTTCCTCTTTTTTTTTTGGTCTATTGTGAAAATTTGAAACGTGTACGAAGACAGCGACGAGACGCTCTCTCGTCCAGATGTCCACCGTCCCTTACGAGTCGCATAAATGCAGAGCTTTTTGGCGATTCTCGCCAAAAGGTATCCCAGCGATTTTTCGCGACGACGATACCAATGATGTTCTGCTTTGAAATGATTTTTTTTTTCTTTCCTTCTTTTCGTTTCTTTGTTTTTTTTTTTTTTTTTCTTCAATTTCGTTCTCCTACCGAGCTCACATCTCCTCTTCGGCGATCGAATGGATTCGCGAAGCCGGAATATTCGAGCCACCGGCCTCAATTATCCATAATTACAGCATCCCTTGTTGCAGAATTTTTTTTTTTCACTTATAACGAGAATAGAGTCTCGCGAACACCCGGAGATTGGTCGTTTGTTCTCTCGTGTATTTCTCAGCCTTCGACGTTGAAGCTGAAAAATAAAATAAAAATACATTTTTTTTAATTTACCAAATTATACAAATTCTCAAAAATAAAAGGTAGGAAAATCGTTATGAAAAAAAAAAAAAATAAACGATTCTCATGCTTTTTTATTTTGTCATTTTATCGTTTTTATTGAATATTTATTCGAAAAAAAAATCCCCAAACTTCAAATCGCAAAACTTAATTTTTTCTTCTCATTCTCGAAAAAAAAAAACAAAACACGTCTGAAGTTGCCAATTCGATGAAATATCAGAAGCTTCAGATTATAAGGGATAAAAATCTGTTTTTTTTTCTTTTAGAAATAGACACGTGACCACATAGGGCTTATGATATATATGTATAAACGTTTATGCCGCATGAAAGGAGAGAGAAAAGATCCGGTTGTGAATTTAAGAGGGCGCATACGTCTCTGAGGCCTTTATTTTAAAGGTCTGTTACAACAATAGCGGAGGGGTTATAGTAGAAATGATACTTTCAGTAGAAAGCTTGAATCATTGCCTTCAAAATGCCTCATTGACATTTTTCAAATAAACATTAGTATAGCTGTAGCAGGGAAGTTTAAGTATAAGTCACTGCATAAAGCTTGCGCGCAGAATTTTTCAAGACAGACCCATCCGATTGAGCTTAAATTTTAACCACATGTTGAAGGAATGTGGTTAATGAAAATGATGAATCAGTTTTACATTTCACTGAGAATTGACCAATTGGCAGGGAATTAAATATTTGTTTCTTGATATTTTCATTTTTTATTCGTGCATAATGTGTGAGTATCTTAAAAATCAATCAATGGTTCAAGTTTCTGGTTAATCATTTCAAAGTGAATGACTTGAGCAATTTTTGTGCAAAATTTGATCGAGATCGGTCCAATGGTTCTGGTGATATCCTGCGCGCAAGCTTTTCGTAATGACTTACTATAGTAAGTCACTTACCCTATTACCAGCTATACTGAAAAATGTCAATGAGGCATTTTGTATAGGTAATCATCCAAGCTTTCTACCGAGAGAATCATTTCTACCCCAACCTCATCACTATCGTTGCAATAGACCGCTAAAATAAATACCTCAGAGACGTCTCTGCGGTGCCTTCTTAACCGAAGGAAAATATCTTTCGAAAAATGACGAATTAGAAAAGAAAGAGATGAAGAAGCGGAAAAGAGGATTCTTGAGAAAGGTATAGGCTAATCCGACGAGAGCCGGAAATTGATAGCATCGCGCTTCGCAATTTCTCTCTCACATTGACACAAAGCTCTGCTCTCTGGATTTTCACGCTCTCGAACACGCGATGGAACGCTTACACCATCGAGCTGAATATAAAGAGCAGGAAAAGAAAAACCACAGGAGCGAGTAGGCAAAAATTGGGAAAATAATTTTTGAGAATAAAAAAAAAAAGAAAGAAAATCTTTGTCGTATGTTTCACCATGACCGAAAGCAATGAATTGTTATTAATTTAAATATGAAAAACCATTTTTGTTTCACGACACACGTCATATTGTTGATTGTCATTCGTTCGAAATAAATTTAAATGAGAATTAAAATGATAATTGCAACATTCGATGATAATTAGCCTTCTCGAATTCAGTCTCGAAAATATTGTGCGCCATTTAAAATCAGCAAAGAAAAACTTTGTCTTTGGCTTAATTTTGAAAAAAAAAAAAATTATATCGAATTCCGGAGACAATTTTTTTTTTTTTTTTTAATTAGATGGTTTTTCAATTATTTTCATGCCAGAGTTCTTATAATGGGTTCAAAATATCTAAAAACCACTTCAATAAAAAAATTTCTGGACGTGCGTGAGTGTCGGTCTTGCAAAATTCAAATCTCCATAACTTGAGAACCGTTTTAGCTACACCGCTGCCCTTTCGTAAGCCATTAAAGGACTACAGCCCTTTCTTGTACCGCAACTTTCGTCAAAATTCCTTAAAAATTACAAGTTTTATGTTATTTTGAAATTTAAAAAAAATATCTTCCGAAAATTTTGAGTAAATTTGGAGATATCGAGCGAAATTTTTTTTACAATACTAGGCTAGGCAAGAAAGATATTGGGGGTAAAAAATTTTTCGAGAATCTCTCGAGGGATTCGGATTTTATAAAAATTTTGAAATTTTCTCAAAATATCTGTGATCGCGCTTACCATCGCAAATTTTTGAGATTATCAAACGAGAAAAATTTACACGAGTACACCCCAGGAGACAGGATATTTAAATTTCGCAGGGACCAATCGAATTTATAAAACAAGCGTTGCAAATTTGAAACTCTCGTTACAAAATGCTTTCTCTATGAGGAAGCCGAAAATTAAACGAAAATCATCGCTGCATCTACGAAACTACGAAAAACCATTTCCTCATAGAGGACTTTGCAATGAGGAAGCATTGCGCGTGCAAGTTACAAATTTTCACGCTTTTTTGAATTGCATTTTTGCTGCGCGATTATCTATTTTTGGAAAAAATAGCATTTTTTTTTTCTTCTTTTTAAATTGTTTTCTGAAATTTTATTTCTCCGCGAATATTTATCTGGTCGAGTTTTGTATATCCGGTTAACAAAAAGCCCCGTGACTCGGCTCGTTTTTCCAGTCTACCGTTCAACGAAAACACCACGCACTCGTGATATGTACACCATGGTAACACTACTTTACGAAGAGAATTGAATGTTTTATATAAAAAAAGAGGGTAGAGTGGGTTACTCTCTGCTGGAGAATCGATGAACGTGGATTACTCGTAATCCGATCGGAGCTATATATATATATGTGAAGGTATTCCAGGTCAACAAGACCTATAAATTTGACCGTACCACTCTGAAAATTTCGTCCATGATTTTTTATGTTATTGTTTCGCTACTAAAACGCAATCGGTATTTTTTTTTTTTTTTTTTTTTTTTAATGATTCTTACTCATTTTTCCATTCATCGGAGTAATTGGAATCATATATCGACGCTTCGAGCCCCCCAGGAGAAAAATCCATGTGAAAATCATTAAATCCCTCGAGGCAAATGTTCGATAACGTGAAAAAAAAAAATTCCGAGTGGTAAATTGAGACTCCTGCACAACGCCCCATGTATACGAGAATAAAACTCCAGGTGAACAATGCAAAAAAGAATGAACGAAAGAAAGAATTTTTTTTTTTAAACTGTATTAACTTTCGTATATGACTGCGGAATCGAGCGTTATATCCGTGAAATATCGAATCCATCGAACAGATTTCAATTTGCATGCACTCTGTGAAATATAATTGAATCCGTGACCTCTCGAAAAAAAAAAAAAAAAAAAAATACTGAATTCAATTTCTGAAAAATATTTTCCAATCGATCTTCATTGTGTACAAGCAATAAAAGTCTTCTATAAAAAAAAAAAGTACCGAAAATCCAAAAGTTCATTCAGGCGTTTGTCGTGAGAATAATTCTTAAATTTACGTTGCTCAATTCCACGTAACAATTCGATGGCCACGCAGGGAGAATAAAACTTTTTTTTTCCCCTCCAAGCTTAACAAACGCGTCGTTTCACGGCAAATTGACCGTGAACCGCGGAGATAGGACTGCGATAAAAAAAAAAAAAGGGTAGAATAGGCTCGGTTTTCATTCGATCGAAGGACCCATTGAATTTCGTATACGAAACTCAATTTTTCCCATTTTTAAAAACAAATTTTGCTTTCTGGTTGGATTTATAGTTGGATAATTGAAAAATATTTTTCTTGTTATCCAATTGTTATTGATTTTACTCACAAATTCAATTATCGGCTTCGAATAATCATTAACAATGATTTTACGAAAAAATTTATTACTTTTTCGACAATCTTTCGCTTTAATTGGACAGTCAAGTTGTTATAATTTGACTGTATTAATAAAATCGTGCAATAACTTTTTTTTTCTCCGGCCCCCTCGAGCTTTTTCATATTGCGACGATGATTTTGTCACAATAGTCCGGATAATTCATTTCCGGGATTAATTTATTTCCGGAGAGCGATGATGACACTTCGACTTTGCCTTTTTTCTTTTGAAATAATAATTTTTTGGTTTTTTCTTCGAGCTTAAAAATTTTGACGGAAATTGGAGCAAAAGAAGGTGCTGTGCTGCTTCACTTGTCTACGAAAAGGCAGCGGTGTAGCGCAAATCGTTCTCAAGTTATTAACATTTTTGGTACATTTTGACAAATCTGACATGAAAATCACGAATTTTTTTTTTTATTTTTCATGAAAACAAAGCTTCCTCTGTGAGGAAGAAAAAAAACAGTTTTTTTTTTTGCAAATTCACGCGATTTATTTTTTAATTATTATCTTTTAATTTCACATAAATGGCCCTGAATAGACGATATTTATCATTCGTGATATGAAATATCGTACAAAAGTTTCGAGCGTGACTCGTGTCAATCGTACGTCTGTCCAGTTAAGGTCGTGACTACTTGTTGCCTCGTCGGATCGCAGATAATACAAAACTACTGGCAATAAATCCACCTACAAACAGAGAGAGAGAGAGAGAGAGAGAGAGAGAGAGAGAGAGAGAGAGAGAGAGAGAGAGCCCTTCACACTTTTACGCACAGCCTAGACGTTTTTTTTTTTTGTAGCGCCAATTCTGAATATAGGACGGTGAATAAAAATGTCCTCGTTCAAGCACCCTATCTCATCAGTCGTCGAGAGACTATAGCCAAACGAATAATTTTATTCAACGATAAACACCCCGGGGGAAAATATTCCCAAAGTCCACGAGCTCGTACTTAAATATATATTTATATATTTTGTTTCAAGCAGACATTATAATTCTACAATTTACATATTTATTGCTAATTTTCATTGTAGTTTATTTATTTATTTTTATTTCGGGCTCTGTTTTTGTTTTTGTTTTTCTCTCTTTCAACCTCCCCTATGGGGCACCTTTCAACTTTCCCATACACGATTGACCCCACAAGTTGTTGTTGTTTTTTCTGCAATGACGACGCATCGCACACGATCGAACGTCAACTCAGGCGAAAAGCTGCACAAATATAAATTCATTATTATAATTATAATTAATAAAATTATAAATAATTTAACGTTTTATTTAAATAATATATAGCTGAATTAATATTTCGGTATGTGACATGTATAAAATATTAATATTTTATTTGTTGCATATATTTTTTTCGTTTATTCACGTTTTTTTCCAAATATATTTTTTTTTTTTTCCTCTACAGATCATCGTAATTAACGATAATCTCGTATTTTTGTCGTTAGTAAGACATTTTTCTACGACATAATTTCCCCCCAGTCTTTTCGTACTTTTCACCCCCGTTTCGTGATTTTTCATTGTAATTTATTATTGTGGACGGGAGCAAGTAACTTATTTATGATTTATGACCACTCGCTCGAGAAATCGCGTCTTCTCGAAAAAAAAATTAAAAAAAATAGTCAGGAGTTACGTGTAATGAGCCCTCTAATTATCCCCGAAGAGAGAGAGAGAGAGAGAGAAAGAGTAAATTAATCTTGTTGAATTTACTCCAACCTCCAACCTACGATGCGTATAATTTATACACAACCTAGAAATGGCCCGGAGCGAGGCAAAAAAGAACTTGGCGTCTGGAGCGCATAAATTTAACAATTATATTTTCCGCCACTATCCGCGCATAGTCATGATCCTCCTCGGTCTACGATACACGGTACACGCATTATACAACTACAAAGCTTCTTAACGAGAAATTAGTAAAGAAAAAATTAATTGCCAGTCTCGAAGAGAAAACACTTGAGCATTTTTAAAATTTATAATTATATAACTGACAATGAAAAATTCTGAAATATAATTTCGAGGATTAAACGAGAGATAGAGAGAGAGAGAGGGGGGGGGGGGGTAAACGCTTTGTAAATTTTCTCGGTTGAGGAATAAAAATTTTTTAAAAAATATTCAAGTCTCGGTAAATGAAAGAAGAAAAAGAGGAATAATTAAATTTCAAGCTAGAGGACAAATGAAAATAAACTTGGAAATATATAGTCGTGGGGGATTTGAAACGAAAAACAAAAACAAAAAAAAAAAAGTATAACGAACAACACCCTCGCGCCTTCCACGGGAGAATGATGTCCGTTTAAAACTTTGTTTTTTTACATTTGAATTTCGGCCTCGCTATAACACTCGCTCGTTCTTTTTCTTTCCCTTTTATATACGAGCTGGGGTGTGGCAGAGTTAAATTGAATTAACTCGACGCAAATTGCGACTGAAAGACCAACGCGCGAGCCTCTCGAACCGGTGATACGACGTAGATGTCCTCGCAAAAAGCCCCTTATATATATATATATACTTAGTCCGTCCATCGAAAAACCCCGCACGTATGAGTCTTCCACCCACGCGTTTTACCTCTACGCGGCGTTACGTCCAAGTTCATTGGGGAGAGGGGACAAGTTCGAAAAAAAAGATCGATGGGCTTCGTGAGTTCTGCAAACGTAAAGGGGAAAAAAAAAAAAAAAAACGAAACGAAAGCCAATTTTAATAAAGTTTACACAGACGTACATGAAGATACGTGGTATAGCGTGTCTCAAGAAGGAATAATTAAACTTATGCTCGAGTTTAATTAAGAATGAGAAATTATTTTTTTTATTTTAATCAAATGCTCATTGAAATTGAATTTTAAACGAATTCATTCGATTCGTAATAAATTTATTGAATGAAATTCTATTCAATTTTTCATTTCAGCCAAATTTTTTTCTTCCATTGCTAATTAACATTTAATTTAATCCAAACGTTATTTTAATTTTTCATTTCAGTCAAATTTTTTACCTCCATTGTTAGTACATTTAATTAAAATTTTATTACTCTTACCTGTGTACGAAAAAAAAAACGATTTATTCATTTGAAGGAATTATTATAATAGAAATCATATCGACTTAAAATTTTCGCAATAGTCAGAAAATCTCATCAGAAAAAAAATCTCTGGATTTTTATTGTAAAATTCAAAGGGTGTGTCTCGAAAAGATCTAATCGTAAATGAATTAATTAACAAAGTTACCAGAGTCAATTAGATAACATTGAGAGGTTTGTATATGTTTCGGGATAAAATACGAAAAAAAAAAAAAAAACTTTGACGCAAATAACAATTCATACATAAATAATTTCTTTTTCCTGACCGAAATTCAATTTTTCTATTCCAATTTTTTCTCCTCTCTCTCTCTCTCTCTCTCTCTCTCGCTCTATCTCTTCCTCTTGCTCTCCGTTGACTCTAAGACTGTAAGTATAGTGTCAACGCGTGGGAAGCGAAGTAAGATCGATTCGCGAAGGGGTCGAGTGGTCATCAAAGTCTGCAAACGATGTAGCGAGAGGAAAAGTTGAAAAGAAAAGTTTCTCGTAGATATCGAGAATCGAGAGTTTGCTATAAAGTAAAATGAGTAACCTCGGAATATATCGTACCTCAAGTAGTACGACTCCCCAATAGTCAGACACACGATTCAATCTTTCCAAAGACCTTACAAATTGGAGTATAATTTTTTTTTTTTAAACCCAATTGGTCTCGTTTATTATATCATAATTCTTCAGTATTATTTTCGTAAAAATATTTAGATAAATATTTTTTAAAAAAAAGAACAAGTGGTTGGAAATTTTAATAACTAAGGCAATAAAAATTATTAACAAAATTTTGAAAAATTTGACGGAAAAAAAATGAAGAATATTATTGATAAATTGGAGTTTCAAGTTTAAAAAAAAAATGTATCGACAAAATTGATGTTTGCAAATTCAGTCAAATTACGAAATTTTTTAGCAAAAATTATACAAATGAAGTATAGTAAAAATTTTACTAAACTTAATTTCATTTCATTATTATTATTATTGATTGTCAATTAACAAATCGTAATTTTGATGATCCTCACTGCGTGATTAAAAAATGAAAAAAACTTGCGATACGGATGAAATGACGAAAAATATTATCCAAATTAATTGACGACATTTATAATCGAGTCAACGATATATTCGAGCAATATTTTCATCGGTTACTTCATTCTATCTGCCGTCCTTTGAATTTACTGGCAATTAATTATTGCATTGCGGATCAGACGGAAGGAAAGTTTCGTTTTTTAATTTTTTAAATTAAAAAAAAATCGTCAATGCCTTCGATAAATGAGACGCAAAGCTCTCCTTTATTTAAAGTACACACGTCTATGTGTGCTCAATGTATAAAAAGATGGATAGGAAAAGACGTCGTCGAGCTGCCGTCATCGATTCGATTAGACCTGTTCCTTCTAAAGGAGTTCATAAAACACACACACCCATATCTATGTATATACATATGTATATTTATACATGATCTGTGACGTATAAATGCACACACAAACAGTAAGGTTATACAGACACGCGCGGGGTAAAGCTCACGCGAGGAATTGCACAGCTTCATCGCAATCGGGCTGTCGATTCATATGACGAAAATAGATCTCGGACAATCGGCTGTGCGCACGTATTCTATATACGATATTGCACGAATCGACTCGTGTACCGAACGTATAATACGAAGGAACTTTTATAAATACACCGCGTTCCGAGTCACGTCCCGACGATAAATAATAATCCAAGAAACATCCAAAGAACAACCAAAGAACAATTTCTCGCTCCTCGCGAAGAAAGTTTTTTTTTTCCTCCAAAAAAAAAAAAAAAGAACAATATTCCCAAATTTGGGAAGAAAATGAAACGCATTTTTTGGCTGTGAATTTCTTTGCGCGATCGATCGAAACGTCAGAATTTTGTAAATTATAACACTCCAGGGAAAAAAAACACACGCACCAGTTTCTTCGAACTGTTCGGCCAATGTAATCTCAAGGGATTTTGCTTTAAAAAAAAAAAAAAAAAAACAAATTGTCAATAATCGATATCGTGCCTGCATTTTTGTCATTACTCAAATTCCGATTGTCCTTCGAACAAGCGGAAATTCCTGCATAATGAAGAAAGAAAGAAAAAAAATCGAAGGAAAATTCCAGCGAAATAATAATATAAAACGACAAACCGGAAGAATAATAAAATGAGTTTATCGATGCCACACTCTTGCAATATTCGTGAACTCTCGTTGATTATTTATGGCATACTTTCCATCAATTTTTCTTCAATTTTCCTTTTTTTTTAGCAAATTTCGTTTCCGCGTTTACTCCTTTATCCTTATTTTTTTTTTTTTTTTTTCCCCCAATTATCTCGGGAGGGCTCGACGGATTCCGGAATTTTTCTGTAAGTTTCCTCGAGTGCAAGATGAGGCTGGAGGCTCAAGTGAACTTCCAAGAGAAAGAGAGAGAGAGAGAGAGAGAGAGAGAGAGAGAGATAATTTGAGTACGATGAGAGAGAGGGGAAAATGCTCGAAGCCAGGGTCGGTTAGGAAATGGCTGCCACCTGTAGCTATTGATCGGCAGGGCGAAGCCGAGTGTATTTTCCTCTGGCCTCCTACACACACACACACACACACACACACACACACATACACATATAAACATCCCTCTATGTGCCCAACCCCGCCACAAATTCTCGTTTCTCTCACAACCCCGATGGTATAGAGAGCAACAAGAGTACTTACAGAGAAATACAGAGAGTTTACGGGGTAGAAACTCGTCAGCCACCCAGTTTACTCGTCCTTCATCATTTTATCTCCCCCCCCCCCCCTCGCTTCTCCCACCCACAAACCCTTGCACTCGTCACTGGTTCGATCGTTTAATTATCCCAGTAACTTAATTACACAATGTATGTATACATATTGTATATGCTATAACTCGATGCAATCGTTGTACATTTGTTACGTGCGTTGTGCATCAATCCGTATAACAGCCCAACAGCTGATACATATGTTTTGATCGATTCTCGTCCATCAATTGTACATTTTATCGATTGCGCAATAACTTACATCGCTGGAAAGTATAACGTGACCGTTATTGTCCTTGAGAATTTGCCTCAGCTTCATCCGATCTCTATGACAACAGTCATTTTTTGTACCGTGTCATTTTTATTTTTTATTTTTTAATATTAACAATTTAAAAAAATTGTTTAAGGGTTTCTCATTTTAGTCGAGCGGGAATTCAATATTTCTCATTAAAGGATGAGGCACAAATGTTTCCTCAAGGCCTTTATTTTAGGGATCTATCTGTAACAACAGTGGTGGGATCGGGGTAACAATGATACTTTCAGTAGAAAGCTTGGTTCATTGCCCACTTAAAGCGATGTCAAATAAATTGAACAATTGCTATATCAATTGATCATTCGGAAATTTCAAGTTTCTTCATTCAGAATCGATTGTTTGTTCCATATTGATCATCGTAAAGTTATCCTCTTGAATCTAAGGATGTAAAATATTCAAGGGTGTTCTCTGGAAAGGCAAAATGGCTAATTTGGGAAAAAAATAAATTGTACGCCTGTCAAAAGAAAAGTTAAAAAAAAAAATTTAATGCATGTAAAACACATTAAATCCTCGAGTTCGACCGAGCCTGATGGTCGTGGCTTAATTTCACATCAGTATCGAATTTTTTTTTTTCTCCTTGGTTTGCATTTTCAAACTTTTGCTTGTTTTCCACGGAAATGGAAAAAAAAAAAAAACGTGTATCCCCACGTGGACGGAAATTTTCTCATAAATTCATATACCAATGAGAAAGCCTTCTGAAGCATATACGTATTTTATATGCATATAATTATATCGATATATATACATGCAGAGAGAGAAAGAGAGAGAGAGAGAGAGAGAGAGCGCTGTACATGCAAAATTTTTTGATACGTACATGGTAAAGTATACATGTTCTAGTACACCACGTTATGCCCCGCAGCAATTTAAAACTTGGAGTAAGCGCAGCCCGAGGTTTGTATGGGTGTGCGATGAAATATATCGGGTTTTCATAGAGCGAATATATAGGCAGGGTAGTATATCGTTTTCAGTCTTATCGAGAGAGAGAGAGAGAGAGAGAGAGAGAGAGAGAGAGAGAGAGAGAGAGAGAGAGAGAGAGAGAGAGAGAGAGAGAGAGAGAGAGTGAGTGAGAGAGGACACGAGATATGATGTAGGGAAGCGTGGGAAGAAGATATACATTAAAACCGGGAACCTCACAAGAAATTGCTTTCTGGTATTACAACGGAAGTAACTATCCACACGTATGAGATGTTTCCAGGAGAAATCCAACAATCTTTTCGCCCCTTTTCATCATTTTTTTTTTCCACGACTTTTCATATTATTCTACCTCCCCGAAAATAAAAAAATCTGATTTCTTTGTTCTTTTTTTTTCTGCATATTTTTGACGAGCCAAAATTTTGAAATTCTCAAACGCCAAATTATACCAAAACACCGAAATTTTACGGTACGAGTTTAAAAATCTGGGGGGAAAAAAAAAATCGGTTATTCGATAATCAAAATGTCACGAATAAATCAAATGATATTTCAGGATTTTTTGAAAACGGAATTTTACGAATAGATTAACGGGATCGACGTTATTAAAAAAAAAAAAAAACGTGTCACAAAAAATATACAGAGGATTGAAAGTAAATAGGGACTGGTGGCCGTGAATAATTCATTCCGTACAGCTCAAAATTTACTGACTCTCTGTTATTACGACGCGCTCCCTCCTCGCTATACGATGCGGCGAATAAAAAAAATAAAAGAAAATTCAGCCCAAGATACGTTGAATTTTTTTTTTCACTCTTTCTGTTCCTTTCTCTCGCGATCTCACGTGCAACCATGATAAATGAAACGCCTCCGAGGTTATATTGCAACGAAGCCCTCATCCTCGCGTGAAAATCGATGCTCTCGGGCTTTTCGATGAATAATGACGTTGAAAAAAAAAAAAAAAAAACCACCTCAAGCGAAGCGTGATGGGATGAAGGGAACAAAAAAAAATCTGTGAAATTTATCTCAATATAGGGCGTTTGTCTAGTTTAGTGACTTTTCCGAATTTTCGTGTTTTTTTTTCTTCTTAATTTTAGCACCGACAATGACATTCAGGTAGGGTTTGCACAAGAAAGGATTCGTGAAAAAATCCCGAAAAAATAATTCTTTTTATCCCTTTTTTTTGTAATTGTTATTCGTCAACTTTTTTTTTTCAAGTATCCGTTACAGCACCACGATAATTTCACAATATAGCGTGAAATATTTTTTATAAAAGAGATTTTCTTAATTACTTTTTTCTTTTAACGAATAATTTGTATGTCGACATATTGTTCGTTTTTTTCAAGAGGGCTCTCGAAAGTTTAACAAAAATTTGCCCATCCGTGTGACGAGCAATGCCGAGAGCTGAGAAATGACTCTTTTATACGTAAAGTCAGCCAAACGTTATGGAATGTCTTTATATCATATATAAATATGTACGTTGTACATATATATAGATATAATTATAACTGATACCACAGAAGAGGGACAAATTGCCGTCTCGAAGAGACAATATGTACACTGCATCGAAGTGTACGAGAGGCAAAAGTGGGAAATCTCACCACTTGTCGATCCCATAGATACATCGAGGAGGCAGGGCTTTTCTTTTTTTTTCCGACAAAATCAATTTAAAATATATTTCTAAACCTGAAAGTAAGCTCTTTCAAAAGATGTGCCACTTGACAGGATAAAATTTTTTTTTTTTTTCGAGATCACGTTCGAGACCCCTCAATAATGGGGGGAGGGAGGGGGGGGGGGGGTGAAACGTTTTTACGTATATGCCGAGGTTCGATATACTTAATGATTTCGTTTTTCGTAAATCTGATAATGTAGACAGGCGAAATCGAGGAGGCGTTATTAGAAAAAAAAAAATGAATGAGCCAAAAAATAGGGATGATCCTCTCTACGAATCAGTTCTACAAGGGGATGAAAAAGTCTAAATCTCGCTGCCGCCTGAGATATCCCCCGTGAAATATCTTCTCACGGATACTCGACTCCTCGACGAGTATTTTCTTCTTGCCATCTTTTAGGTCTCTCTTCGTTTATCTCTGTCGCGCAGTCTAATCGATCTAGCTACAGGTGTCCGAAAATACGAGACACGCAAAGTCCTACCTCGATATCTTTCTCTTTATCTCTTTATCTCTCTCTCTCTCTCTCTCTCTCTATTTTGTTTATACCCTGTGAAAATTTAGGGTCAAGAACCTCTAAAAAATGATTTTCAACGTGTATAAGAAAGAAATTAGCCTAACAAAAGACCCGCAAGAAGATAGACAGGGATCTCTCGATGTAAAAAATTGTTTAAAATTATTAACCTCGAATTTTGAATGTTTAAGCGAAAAAAAAAAATACTTTTCGATAAATTCAAATGTCGTTTAACGTTGATTTAATATCGATGCATTCCGGTCCTTAGAACTTTGAGTATCTTAATCATGAGATTTAATTTTTCATTGTCCATTAAAATTTCTATGGATAAAAATTTGAAATAAACGCTCTCCTTTCTACTGACATTTCAAAGATTCCTCTGATTCAAAAATATGCCTCTTAAATGTCAACTAAAAAAATTATATACCGCCAATTTTGTTTGACAATGATCAATGAATTATCGTCGTTGCCTGCTGTCATTCTCGAGAGTATAATAACGTCGGTGGCAAACGACGCTTATTCATTCCCGCGACTGTGGGGAGCACAAAATTGATGACTCAATGTACATATATATTATATGAAAAATACTCGTCATTTTGCGAGGATTTGTCTCAAATGCTGGGTGTAGAGGGAAAACTGTATCGGCACAAAAGCAACGAAAATCGAAAATTAGATATGGAATGGGGGAGACGAGGATGGAATAAAATTTACCGAAGAAAAAGATTGCGAGATATGGGAAAGGATGACGCGTATAACGTATAGAATCGAACGAGAGAGGATCTTCCTGTGTATCGAAGATGAAAGTGGCATTTTTTTTTTTTTTTTTTTTTTTCATTCTTCGTCCTTTGCCCCAAACCGGGGGAAGGATCTTGCGCCCGTGACAATGAAAAGACAGATCGGTATATGTTCCTATTATGGTTGCACAAACGCAAGCGCTTCTTCGAGGCAAACAAAAAAGTAAAGCGAATAATCGAAAAGAGAGAGAGAGAGAGAGAGAGAGAAAAAGAAAAAAAAATGTATCACCAGTCTGGCTATAGGGAGGGAGAAAATGGAAGAGGGACTCTGATATATCGTTCGAATTTTTCGAAAGACTTCCGTACGTTTCCCAGCGTATCGATGAACGAACCAAAGAGAGAGAGAGAGAGAGAGAGAGAGAGTATCACAAGGGTTAAACGAAACTTTGGGTTTTCGTGCGATAGAAACGCGAAGATAAAGAAAGAAAGAAAAGGAAGATGGTGAGATAGGTGAGCGCGTGGGTTGCTCGAATTCACTGTCAGAGCACGATCATCCTAACCCCAGGAGAGTATGAAACACAACCCCCGCCCTTTTTCCCTTTATTTTTTATCTTTCATTTCACGATTCTTATTATTTATCCCCCAATCGCTTCCTCCCTCATATACGTTTTGGCACAAAAGCCAAAAGAACCCCCGGGAAAAAGGGATAATGCACTTATCTTCAACTGACGTAATAATGGAAAGTGGAAAAATCGATGTGAGAATCATTGAGGGTGGTTCATCGCGTTGATTTATTTCGAGGATTAAAAAAAAAAAACGAAAAATCCAACTCATCGTCTCGTTTTTTGTCACTTAACCATTCGGCTAATGATCCACGGTATAGACGACAAAAGCAAACAATTCATTGTTTCATCGTTTATTTTTTTTTCAAAATTTTTCAACGAACCATAATCGTTGTTTTAATTTTTGTTTTCCCGTTTTTTCTTTTCCTCGCAAATAATTTCGTAAAAGCTTCAACTTCAATTTGCCGTCGTGTTTAATTCACACGAGTACTCGCGTTGCTTCTCCTCGTTGTACATTAACTCTTGCACCACGTCCATCAAACGATAATTCCAGGATTAATTTTTTTTTTTTTGCTGCGCAAGCCCCGGCGGATCAACATCTCGCTATTGTGCTGGACAAAAGTATTTCCTTCTCTTCCCTCCTTCTCTCTAACCGCCATATATACCCCGAGCAGCTTCAGTGGAAAATTGTCACCATAAGTCTATATTTAAGTTATATCCCTTTCCACGGTCACCCTTTGCACGCGTGCTGCTTTTACGCACCCTTCTCCAGCAAACTTTTTATCTCTGTCACCGAAGAAACTGACAAACCCATGAACTTTTACGAGAATCGGAAATTTTCGACCGAGGGTTTATCTTGGATTTTATTTTTGGAGGGTTGCAATTTCGAAGGGTTGAGAAGAGAAGGAAACGAGAAAGAGAGAGAGAGAGAGAGAGAGGACATTGATATTTACGAAATAAAAAATTTGTATAATTCATGTTTTGGTTTTTTTTCCATTTTTTGCACCACGGATGGATATTTAATTGTTTTTTTTTATGTATAAAGTCAGACGAAAAAATGAATAGAGGGAGGAGAGGGAAGTATAGGAGAAGAATTAACGGTTTTGTCGTTTTACGTAACTAATATCGTAACGACGAGACGAGCTCGAGATAATTAATTCATTAAAATAATGTGAGTAGTACATGCTCGTATTATAATGCTAGTAAAATTTGCAAAAATCCATGGTCCTACTTTGAAAATCTGTGAGAAATTCGTAAATAATTCAACCCCCATGAACCAAGCAGCTTTTTGACGTTTGAATACTTTTGCGAAGAGATTGAGCACACGCTCGAGTCGCAGGACCATCAGGATGGACACTTTTGGCCATTTTATTGAGCCAACTTGTAATTCAAAAAGCAAAAAAAGAGAAAGATGATTTTAAACGACCCAGCCGAAAATTAGGGTGCGCGGGAAAAATATAAAAAGGAGGGTCGGGAGCCGAGCTTATCATAAATAAAAAAATTTTTAAACAACGAATGTACAACGAACGAACGCACGCGGCGGTTGTTTGCCAGCCGGTGCTGGTCCACGATGAACTCGAGGACCGTGTGCTAATTTCGAATTAATGCTCTCGCGGTACGGAACTTTGTAAATTATATAGTCATGCGGAATATAAACTCAAAGGACCATAATCGAGTATAATGTCGGAATGAGAAATGACGTATATGAAAGTGAAACGAAAATTCGGTCTCGGTGCACTTGGCATGAACAAAAAAAAAACTGTATCGATCAATTGAAAGTTTACGAAAAACTCGATAAAATTCCTAAAAACTATTCTTCCGATGTGTGAGCCGAAGACGGACCGAAAACCCCCTGAAACGTAATTGTTTTTTATAACCATTCGTTGCATTTTAAATGACAGAGAAGTTGCCAAATAGATTTACAAAGTGCACGATTAAGGAGGTACGACTAGTATGAAGAATTCAACTGACGGACTTGAAATTTTTATATGTTTTTGCCGAATACTTTATGCGCCTATTGCCAAAATTTGAGCTATATTGACCGTTTAGTTTATTCGTAATAAAATTGCAAAGTCGAGCAGTTTGAGTTACTAAAGCACGTCGTCTTATGGAGACGGTTAACCGGAAGTGCTGTGATCACGGTTTTGCTGCTCGCGTATCCAACTACACCCGTTGAAAAACTGAAACTTGATAGATTAGATATAATAGATATTGTAAAAAATTGAAAAATTACTCTTCACCGTGTAGTTCTGGCACTACATCATAAAAAAGTTTCAATTTCCGGTTGTAAATGGTCAGAACGATCAAATAGCACCCACAGACTTAGCAACGTCGCGAGTAACAGCTGATGGGTTTCGGCGAACATAACCTAGCTTTGTTTTGATATTAGCAACGAAGATAGAGTCATCTTCGTTGGTCACGTATACCAACTTATAGCATCGCCAATGCGACGTTGCCAAGTGTTTACTTCAAATTCCATCGTGTTATTTATGGAGTTTTATTATTTATCACGTATCAATTATATATTTAATTATCATTCTACCGATCATATTAATTCCACTGAGGTAATTCAAGTCTATTTTAATAGGTTTTCGGCTGATTTTTTAAAATGTTTTTTAGTCCGTTTTTGTGGTAGACATGTCATTATTATTATGATGGAGACTACTATCGAGTCGTTGACAATCTAATTTTTCAGTTTTTATTAGTTCATGCGCAATAAATTAATCATTTGCCACAAAATTTTTCACATTATAATCGATAATATGAATAATCAACGCAAATAAACATAAATCAGAACAACTGTGGGTAAAATAAATTTAGACTTTTTTTTGACTCCAAAGAACTAGTCGTACCTCCTTAAGCGGTCATCGATCCCATTAGCTGCACACCCACCGCGTTATCTGCAGCTGTGTTCGTCTATGAAAGAGCGTTTTAAAAAATTTCTTGACCATAATTTTAAAAAACGAGCACGCTCACTCTGAACGCGTTTGCTTCACCGAAATCTCCATCATTATCCCCCATATACTGCCATTATATAATGTATTATACACGGTTGGGGATGGTGGAGAGGGGGTAGTTTGTGATGAAACAATATACCACAGGGCAATATTTGGCTGAGGTGGAAAAAAAAGCTTCGCTTGTTTTCGACCTTCTTTCCCTCTGGGCACCATGTTAAACACACACACACACACCCACACGCACTGTTAATACAGCTCTGTCGATGTTCCGAGAGCAGGGTGCATACGGGGAATAATGGCGTGTGTCGACGTCTAGCCGTGGCTCGTGGCCCACATCTCTCCCAGAACCAGCAGAGAAACCAAGGGAGATAGAGATAGGAAACAGAAGGGAGAACCGGAAAGTCGGTCAACGGGTGACCCTGTCACGGTAACCCCGGCCTACCTTCAACCTTCGTATCTCTCTCTCTCTCTCTCTCTCTCTCTCTCTCTCTCTCTCTCCCTCGCTCTTTCTCTATCTCTCTTTCAACCCCCTGTGTGATAGCTCTGCGCAGATTGGTCCATTGCATCCGATCTTGGTGGTCAAGGTATCTTCAATTACAGAATATAATACGAAGTATTCTCCCTAAAATCGACCACTTTTTTTTTCACCAAATTTTTTCCAGTCCTGAAATTCGAATTGAAATCTATATTGCCAGCGGTGGTGCTATTCACGAAAAATTCTAAAACTTTGAACGTTAGCTCGGAAATATAATCTACTGTGTATTTTCGACAATTATATTTACTCAAGGGGCTTCAAAGCGAAGCGAATCAGAGAATGGTAACTATATATTTACCGAAAATTTTGAAACTCCGTGCAATGTCTCTCAACACAGCCTAATATTACCTATCCTTCATTTATTCTTCTGCTCCAATCCATTTTTACTCATTTTTTTTACAAACCTCCTCCATTTCCCTACAGCAATCACACATCCCTTTTTGTATTTCCCCACACAGTAAATTTATCATTTCAACCTTTATTGCCCATTCATATAAATTCCTTCCTTCCGCTCTTCTGAATTCTTTCTTGCTTTCTCCTTTACTAACTCTCTGCCTTTTTTTACATATTAACAAATGCTCCATCATCTTGTCCTTTACATATCCAGCACTTTCAATCCTTCTCTCCTTTCTTTTCCGCCCTTCCTATACGTTGCCACATCTCGACCTTGCCCACATTTCTCTGTCTCATCCATTCAACCCCCTCTTGGGGCCAGTATTTCCAAGGTATATGAAATCCTCAATATAATGTATTTGTATAGGTGGGCATTATACGTCGATTATCTTATTTTTTCCTCTTCGTTCCTCAGAATTTCCTTTTTTAAGTTTTCCAGCCCCACTGTTTTATTATTTTGTTCATTCTTTTCACATCTCTTCGTTCCCTTATCATCGTTATCACGTCTCATATTTCAAATATCATGCAGAACTTTAACTAAATTCTTTCCCCATTTAAGCGGTTCACCGCTTAATATTTTATTCGTGAAACGATTTGCCGGAAAGCTGACGGTCCTACCGTCAAATTTTGTGGGGCTTCAAATCTTAATTTCGATGTCAGACCTTATTGTTGTCCATATATAGTAGCATTGCTTAAAATTATGCGACTTTATTGAGCATCCCTCGCTGCGTTGAAAAAAAGTTTTTCGATTTATTTTTATTATGACTTGTGTTTATTATTAATTATTTGTATAAAATTGACCAATAGTATTTGTGATCGTAAGTGTTTACTGTTTACTGCATTGCGTCAATGATTATTTTTTCCAGTGCTTTGCATGAAAAAAAAAAATCAAAAACTAAATGTATCGAGTAGCAAAGTAGAGCATGGTAATTAGCGATCGCTACTTTTATTTGCTATACATTCAGTTTTTATACTTTTACATTTACATTATGAATTAAAGATTGAACACATACGATTACAAATACCGTAGGTCAATTTTATAAAATAACGAATAATAAACAAATTATAAAAAAAAAATAGAAAAAAATATTTTTTTTTTTCAATGTAGCTAGGTTTGCTCGCATCTCCGCTCTTAAGAATGTTCGATCTAAGCCAATTCAGCGATATAATTATTATGTACCATCGAGGTTTTCTATTCCTAAAGTTATTAAACTCCTTGTGTCAATTGCAAAAAAATTAAATGTCATAATTGTAAATATAAATTTAAAACTCCAATGGATTAAATGAAAAATGGCTTGTGCGTTGACGATTGAAATGGTTTGCTCAAAATGATGATGCAGCATCCTCGAAAAATTGACCGTGTCAATTCAGAGGCGCCGTGCTATCTTTACTGAATAAAGCCAGCTTGAGCGCACGAAGAGCGCGCGCGCGCGCGCGCCTATTCAGTAAAATAATTAACTTTTGTGCCAGAGTAATTAAAAATAAGAAAAATTTTACATTATCCATTGGAATTTTTTGAACAAAATGGATGTCCAAATTGTATGGAGCAAGTATTTTTTTTAAAAGTCCGTCGAGTCTTTCATTGAAAAAACAAACAATGAAAAAAATGTTTTATAAAACGAGACAATTATTTCGCGCGCGAATCTTTGGAAAAAAAAAAGAAAGGACAGAAGGGGAAAAATGGGGAACCCGACGACTGAGGATTTTCGCTCTTTGATATACGAGGCAAGCAATTTTTTCAAAAGCTCTCTTTAACGCGCACACACACACACACACACACACACACACACACACACACACACACACAAATCTCTGCTCGAAAACTCTTTCGGTCGTCTTCCTTAGGAATTCAGCGTCTTTATTTCGAAATGTTTCGGGCAACGAGACAATTTTCCACCGAGCATTTTCGTGTATTGTTCCGATTGAGAATTCGCGTGGACATTCTCATCCAAAAGTAAAAAAAAAAAAAAAAAAAAAAAAAAAACAACGAAAATTGCATACCGATTGTCCTGACGCAGCTAAAATTAACAAAAAAATTCAAAATCAAATAAACCGAAGGCAACGCAACGGCCGGAACGATAAAAATGCGAAAAAATTATTAATACAAAGCTTAAAATAAATTTTAATGAAATACTGAGAAAATTTTTTTTTTTTTTTCTTCATAAATTGTCACAATTAATTTTCCATGATAGTTCAAAAATTTTATTTTCTCCATAGCGCTATGAAATTCTTTCGTCTTGAATTGTTTAACAACTTTTACAATTAATTCGTGAACGAAAATGATCTCGGCAATTCTGGCACGGTGTGTGAGTTATTGTCGAACGGTTTTTTTTTTAATCTTTTTTTTTATTCGCTGTACTTACCGCGATGTTTCGAGTAATTTTACGCTAGCAAACGTCGTATCGAAGCTTTGAAATAAAAAAAAAAAAAAAAAAAAAACGTTAATCTTGAGGGCGTTAAAGCGAAACGACGTCGCGTTTTCATTTCTCTCTTTTTATGTCCGCGCACTCTGTCGCGTCGTTTACTTTTACGGATTTGCAATTGTTCGCGCGAATCCCGAACGATAAATACCCGCACCGAGATTCTTATATATGATCGCGCTGGTAAAACAATTTAAGTCTATATATGGAACGTCTCGCTGCTGGAAAGCATTTTCTCACGACACGTAAAAACAAATTAATTGCCACGTTTAATCCTCTTACGTGTGTGAGCACGTATTTAACAAAGAAAAGAAAATAAATTTATGTCTTTAAACAAATACTAATCGTAATGATGAATATTAAAAAAAAAAAAAAAAACCCCCCGAAAATACAGTCAAATGTTAATTATAACACGAGCATTCTGAATCGTAAAAAATTTTTTATTACACGACGAAATTGCTAAATCCTTGCTGAGCCACCGTGGAAAAAAAAAAAGCTTCGTAAAATTTTCCAGTAAAACCGCGAAAAAAAAAAGCTTCATGTATTTTTCAAAGCAAGCATGAAAAAAAAAAACGTTTGAGTGCGAAAGTGTTTTTTTTTTCACAAAACCTCCGAGAAACTCGGATATCTAGAACGAAAAAAAAAAATTCTCCGGATCTCGTTTGGAAAATTTGTCGTAATGAAAAAAACGAAAAAAAAAAAAAAACAATTAAAACACGCGCGATAACGAACACGATGTTTTTTTTTTATACGAATATAAAAGCGTGTAATTCGAGAAGGATTGAGAAATGAAAAAAAAAAAAAAACATTTCGAGTGGTGGCACCAACCAGACCCGAATAATCGCGATGAATACCGAAAAACCTGCGAGTATCAAAGAGAGCTTTTCGTGAATTCCGAGCGGATGTGTAACGAATAAAAGAGAAAAATGGTTTTGTGCATTCAGCGAGAGAGAGCGAGAGAGAGAGAGAGAGAGAGAGAGAGAGAGAGAGAGAGAGAGAGAGAGCTTTAACGAGAGTTTTCAGTCCTCTCGACCTTCGGGTACGAGGGAGAAAGTCACTGAGGCCAATCGTGGTGGGATTGAGGTTGAGGAGAAATGAAAGGTGCATAAGAGAGTAAGAGAAGATAAAATTACGAATACGAGTCCAGTCATTCGTTAAAAATTTTTTAAAATACTTGAAAATGTTAATTTTCAACGATACTCACGCATCCAGAGCCTTGCCTGATCAGGAGCCGGATCACTGCCACATCAGAAACTGCGTAACAGGCCTGAAATGGACGTGATCCGTAACCTGATGATCAGGGCCGGATAAGGTGGTTGAGGCCAGCCTTATCTGGGCCATATTTTAGCCGGACAAAATTTCTACTCGGGTATATCTTTAATTCAATTTATTCAACAATTGAGCAAATGAATAAGAAATTGCACAATTTTGTGCAGAAAACTTTTTTTTTTTCGAAATGAAATCCTAGCCTCATCATTCCCGCAGGGTCTGCGGGACTCCCTCTCGAGCCCAGTGAGAAAATTCTTGAAATTCATTCGCGGGATAGACGAATCATGGATATTTTATCGCAAGTCACTTTTGTCCCAGAGAGGTTCATATTCGTAGCTATAGAAAAAGATCGCTCTTCGTCTCTCAAAGTTTCGCTTCCTCGTACATTTATTTTCTTCGACTTGGGGAACAAAATAAGTTTTTAAAATAAATGTTTAACGATATGAAAATTCGTCGTGCGATGCCTCCCCGAGGGGGAGGAATATTATACAACAATGTATGTGGATAATATTTTGTCCAGAATGCGCAACAGTCTATTACGATCGTTCGTCACGGGGGGTATATATAGACGCTTTCACGAGCACCACCAGCGAGAAAAAGAGGTTATAGTAAACCGTACATATGTACAAGGTTTACTATATATTACCCCTATTAACTCTTTTTATATAGTTTGCGAGAGCTTCCGGCCGCGGTTTTTTTTTTTCCCCTCAGACAGTCGGAAGGTTAACGGATCCGAAAAAATTCGGACGAGCAACAGTTTGAGTCGTAGCCAAAAAAAAAAAAAAATGATAAAAGATAAAAAGTATCTTCTCGTCCCGATAAAAGTTTCGACAAACTTTTGCAATCAAGATCCTTAACGTATAAAACTAACGGTATAAATTCTCTCTCTCTCTCTCTCTCTCTCTCTCTCTCTCTCTCTCTCTCTCTCTCTCTCTCTCTCTCTCTCTCTCTCTCTCTCTCTCTCTCTCTCTCTCTCTCTCTCTCTTATTCTTTTTCCACCCTAATTGCCCGGGTCTTGCAGAGAGCGAGCTTTTCTTTTTCTTTCATATTCACCCTTTCTATATATACATCTCATGCCACAGGCGAAACATTATTAGACCGATATCGCGACATTTTTCTCAACGAAAAAAAAAAAAAAAAATCCCGTCGCGAGGGAAGGTCCACTTATATGCCAACAGCCAATTTCTACACGGGTTGGCTTCGTCGTAAAATTGACGCGAGAGAGCGAAACTTTCTTATTTTTGCGAGATCGTAAGAGTCAAAAGCGTTGAAGCTTTCGCGTGTACTCGCGCGGTGTTAGACCTTTTTCATTTAGTTCAAGCTTGAAACTTTTTTCTTTTTTTCTTTTTTTTTATGAAATATGCAACGTTCATTTTTCATGAAAACTTTTCGTAGTTATATTCTTTCGGCTATCCCTTGAAAAGCTTCGATTTCGTTGAGTGCTTTTTTTTTTTTTAAAGAGAGATAAAAATTAACGCTCGACCAGGACTCTTTGCACGGTAAGAAGATGGTCCTTTTTGGTATTCAGCATCGAAAAAGAAAAAGGGAAAAATGTTACAAAAAAAAAACCCCCCTAAACTTGTATCCTCAAATATCGACTGCTGAATTAACGTTTGATTCAATTTTATTTATTTTTTTTTATTGAAAAAAAGAATTACAAAGGTCACCCTATCGTTCTTGCGTTTTTTTTTCAAATATTTTTCATAAATAATTCTATAAATACGATTCCTATAAACAGAAATATCAGCAGTAGCAAATTTCAATGTCAATTCGGACCAAGGATAATTTAAAACACGAAAAAAAAATGAGGGGAGGGAAAATATACGAGCGAGGGAGGTTAACAAATGAGATTATCCTTCGTGAGATAAGAAAAAAAAATGTGGCAATTAATCGCGAGAGGGTGCTAGGATTTGAATGAAATCCAGCTGGATCGAAATCACCAACCTGTTACTTTGCTGTGGATGGGCAGATAGGAGAGAAAGAGAGCCGGGAGCTTGTGTTGGCTTTCAGAGCTGCCCAGCAAACCGGAAGCTCTTCGAAATTGGCTTTTCGTTCCTTTTTCCCGCCAGGCTGGGGTTTGTTTTTTATTCGCAACAAAGCGCACGACAAAGTAAAATCGTGCAATTCTCGTTATCTTTACTCGAAGCTGGCTAAAAATTGTTTTTTTTTTTTTTCCTTTTTTTTTCGTTCTTTTTCAAATTCTCAAAATGTATTTCCGTCTCGATGGATCAAACTTCTCTCGAATATTCACGCTCACGCCGATCCGACTCGATACAAATACATATATATCCATCGATGTATATGCACTGAAAAAAATGGTTCGGGATTTACAATAATACTGTTATTGTTGGCCAGTTATAGGTATACTGATGAAAAAATATTGCCCACACAGAAAATGCAGTAGCCCTTTTAGAAAATCCCGATTGCCGTAAAGTTCATACAAATATGACTAGTGAAGTATTTCTAATTCAACAATAATATCGCTGGTGAAGGCAAAGCAGTTTTGTCTACGGCGCCTATACTGCGCCTTTGTGGACGACACTCAATCGTCTGGCTAGCTTAGTCATTATAAATAGCTGGAAATTTATCGTTTTTGTAAATCAGCCATACTAACATAGCTCGCGAAACTACACTGTATTGTTCAAACAGCTGTAGTAGCTGATTTTTACATGCCTAGCTATTTCAACCATATAGTATGGCTGCGAGAATAACGTTGTGACACATAGCTATACTAATATGGCTCGCGCAACTATACTACGTTTTTGGAACACCTACAGTAATCTGTTAACGCGTGGTGTCTATGCCTCTGCCTCGCGCGAAAACGAGACCTCGCTACGCAAAATTTGATAATGAACGAGTTTGTGAAGAAGAAACTGAACGAACGGAATCTTGATGAGCTTATACCAACATTTGAAGGTAAGTCTGTTCTCACTTATCTACGGAATATGTAAAAAAGGACTATTTTTCCTTTTAATATAAACGCCAATCGTATAACAAGCGAATTTTTGTAGGTTAGGTCAACTGTCATTTTCCTGCAAGGAGAGTATCATATGTCTCCGGGCCATGGATTCTCTCAAACTTCCAGGTGTGTTTCATTAGCTCTAAAAATCAAGTCTCTTTTGCAAAATATTTATGTATGAATATCATTATCGACAACAGATGATTAAAATAAATATTCATGATTATGAAACATATTGGCTGAATTTTTACTGCGACCCGAATATCCCCTACTATATATACCTACCTATACGAGTATAGGTAGGTACAATATCCTGTAATTTATCTATATAAAATGAATTTATAATTCAGCCATATTCTTTTGGTAGTATGGCTGGTACGTCTACCTCGTATGTTAGCGTTTATAAAACAGCTCTACTAGTATTGTTGGTATACAAATAATTCTGCCTACACTGACAAAACTGCTATCCACGAAACAACATTGTATATGCTTGCTTCGGCTATACTAGTATGGCTGGTGTTCGTCTACCTCGTATGCTAGCGTTTATAAGACAGCTATACTAGTATGGTTGGCATACGCATAACTCGTGATGGTGAACTCAACCATACTATGGTATTGCTGAAATAGAGATACTTGTCAGATTCGCGGAGCTATTGGGTATATGTCTGTCATGACATAGTGGTATGCTTACGCCAACGATATTGTGTCAGTCATATTTGTATGGCTTTATTACCTAGATGGTATGGCAGTAGCGTATTTTCCCATATAATATGGCTGAAGCAATAATAATTATGGCTCGAATCGGGAAACTTTTTTTTCAGTGTGTATTCGCAGATTTGTCGCTCGAACTTGTCTGATCTTTGAAAGTTCTTTGGTTTTTTTTTTTTTTTTTTTTCGTACTTCAAAAACTTTATCGTGTATCGGATGAACGTGATTGAATCATACACGCACGGAGCGGGGCCGCGTATGGTCTCGGGCAGGCTGCCCGGCTTGAACTGCCCGGGTCTCCTGTTACTCCCACCAACGGCCTTATTTCGAGGGTGAACTACGCGCCGTCGCTACTTTCATCCCTTGACGCTACATTCCCAATCCTCCCACTCGCTTCATTGCCACCCTTGCCGATCTTATACTTAAGGGGGCGCATACATGCGTCTCCAAGGCCTTTATTTTAGAGATCTATTGCAACAATATATATATATATATATAGTTGCAGGGTTTGGGGTGAAAATGATACTTTCAGTAGTAAGCTTGGAGAATTGCCTAAAAAAAAAGATGCCCCATTGACGTTTCTCGAATAAACACACATTATCTATAGCTGCAAAATAGGGTAAGTTGGTAAGTCAACGCGAAAAGCTTGCGCGCAGGATTTCTCAAGACAGACTTATATCCGATTGAGCTGAAATTTTTCAGCCACAAGTCGAAAGAATGCGATGAATGAAAATGACGGAACCAATTTTTAATTTTACTAAGAATTTACCAATTTGCGGAGAATTGAATACACTTCTTTCTTTATATATTTTGATTTTTATTGAAGACTATATAACTAGTTGTGGCCACTGTACACCGTTTGCGTTGCCACTCCGCATTTGCCTCGATTTTTTCAAAGTTTCAAGGCTGTGCTCGCTTCATCGAGGGTATAATATATTTCGATATTCGAGATGCTTGCGCACCCCTATCGATTGCTTTATTGAATATCTGTCAATTTTTTTTTTTCAACGAAATATATGACGAAATGTGTCAACACTGAGCGGTTGGTGCAATTTTCTTGTCGTATGAGTTAAGGGATCCGGAGTTAAGAAGACTATACGGTTTCTCATATCTAAAGTCATACCGCCTCATCAAAAAATTTATACTTTGTCAGTTGAGGCTCATTTTTCGGTTTAGAATCACAAAAAACTGACATATCAGCTGAAATACCTGAAGAATAAGCCGTGACGGGATAGAGGACACTTATATGTGTCCTCTATCCGTGCCTTAAGGTAACACGTAAGGTCTACGCGTACCTTGCCAACTAAAAGTGACTTTCGTCGATAATATTGCATACTTTGTGATAAGATAAAAATCGAAAAAAATTCAACCACAATAAAGACGATAGAAAGATTAATTTTTAATAATAATAATTTCAAAAAGTTATCAATGAATTTTTCAAACAAAACATTGTGGTAAATCCCATTTTGATAATTCCCCGCGTGTATCTCGAGGTCACTCTCGTGGTCTATCTCACCTGGTGTCCAAGTGCCCTTGTCCGATCCTCCGTGGCACAGGTTGGTTCGAAGCGCGCAAGCTCGAAGCAAGAATGACAGCGACACGAGAACCCGAAATATAAGAGCAAGAAAGATAATAAATAAAAGAATTAAAGGGGATGGTTGAAAGCTCTCTCTCTCTCTCTCTCTCTCTCTCTCTCAATCTCTCTCGCTGTCTTTCCCTCTGAAGCACCCTCGCAGGCAACAGGGTGAATAACGAAAGTGGTGAGCAAGAGAGAAAGAAAGAACGAGAGGCAAGGAAACTGGACAGGAGAATTCCGCGTGTAATTCGTTCTATCTGCCTTTTTTACTCCACACGTTTTTTTACCCCCTTTTCTCTTCCACCTTTTCTCGTTCTTCGCTTCTTCGTTATCCTCTTAATGAGACATGTTTTTTTTTTTCTTTTTCTTCTTTCAATTTCACCCCTTTTACGTAATTCTCGCGTTAGTTTTCCGCTTTCTTTTTTTTTTCCCCCTTCTCACGGTCAATGAGCGCGATCGGGGATTCAGCGATGGGGAGAAAATTGAAAAAAAAAAAAAACAACTTACAATTCTATCGTAGATTTCTAGTTCTATCCTAATTAGAGGCCGGGGAAAAAGAATTTTGACAACTAAAAATAACGTTCAATCTTCCACTCTGGCTATACGATTCCCTTTACTTCTATATAGGACAAAAAAATTTTGATTTCAAGTATAACAGTTGTATAAGTTAGTGAGTCACTGCAGAAAGCTTGAGCGCAGAATTTCTCAAGACAGACCTATCCGATTGAGCTTAAATTTTAACCACATGTTGAAGGAATGCGGTGAATGAAAATGACGAACCATTTTTTAATTTCACTGAGAATTCACCCAATTGGCAGAGGATTTAATATTTGTTTCTCGATATTTTTATTTTTATTGACGCATAATGTACTGTATCTTGAAAATCGATCAACGGTTCAAGTTTCTGGTTCATCATTTCAAAGTGGATGACTTGTTCAATATTTGTGCAAAATTTGATCCAGATCGGTTCAACGGTTCTGGAGATATTCTGCGTGCAAGCTTTTCGCAGTGACTTTACTAACTTACCCTATTACAGCTAATACTAATGTTTATTTTAAAAACGTCAATGTGACATTTTGTAGGCAATGATCCAAGCTTTCCATTGAAAGTATCATTTTCACCCCAAACCTCACCGCACTAATGTTGCAATAGACCTCCAAAATAAAGACCTTATAGAGACGTTATGTTGTGTGCCCCCGTAACTCCGAAGAAACTCTCGTGCCAGCGTGTCTGAGGACACGGGAAAGGATCACGGTATAGGGGAAGCTAGGTGAAATTAATTTTTTACGAATAGTGCGAAATTTTTACGACGGTTAAGACACAAAATGTTTCGCATAAAACGTGGGGCTGATAAAAAAGATTGTGGGAATGATAAATTAGTAAAAAAAAAATAATCTTTCAGCGAAAATCTCGCGACGAAACGTCAAATGTATCGCGCACAGTCGAGGGTGTCAATATTCCGAGCATTAAATAATTAACTTTTCCATTGTCCAATTTTTTTTCCATACGAACTGAAATTTTTCGAAAATAAATTTGGTAATTTTTTAGTTTAGTTTAGTTTAGGTTTAGTTTAGTTTAGTTTAAATGGAGCATTATCCCATTTTTCTTGAAAAAAAAATGGGTTTAGACAAAAAATGTATAGAACATAAAAGTTCAATCTTCTTATAAGCTACAACTTTTGTGGGGAACATTTTTCTCTGAGATCAACACTTTTCAAAATAAAATGGAAAAACTGTTTTTATTTATTTATTTGTTTATTCAATTTTCTTAGTAAACCCAACTGAATATCATCATTTATAACCCAATAAATGAGAAAATAGAAAAAAAAAAAATTTGGGCTCATTTTTCGGAAAAGTGACTAAACTAAAGAATTATCATTAATTTTTTTACACCCCTCATGAGCAATATACATTTTTTTACCCATATATATATAATTTTTTTTTCTCATAAAGACTCGTATATTATACTGCAAGGCTAATTGGAGATTTATGGACGTGGGGAAACGTTCACCCACGCACGAATTACGAAAACGCGTATTCATGTTACATTTGCTCAATCGATGGTTGACTTCAAACGTCAAACGTCTCTTATACATACATATATATTACTCCCCTGAAACGTGTCACGGGGGAATAAACGTTTTGAATTATCACGATATTCTCATCATCGTCCTACCTTGATCACGTGGGTGTGCGTATACATCCTTTATCGATCCTGTCTTTAAGAACTCGTGGTCGTTTTCGTTGACAAACATGTATGAATACACGAGGGCGAGCTGAGGTTGAGAAGAAAAAAAACTTGATGAAAAAAATCCATTTTTTTCGAATTTTTTTTTTTCACGATCTCTATGTTTCAGGATGAAATTAAAATTGTTTTTTTTTTTTTTTTATAAAAAGTAACTGTGATTAGGAATCAATTTCGACCTTTTCAACGATTAGGATCGATTTATCCTGCGATTTTAATTTTGCATGACCGGATATCTGTCCACTTTGAAAAACGCTGAGATTTAATCAAAAGGCCAAAAGATCGAAGGTTGAACTTTAAAAAACGGTAGAAAATCCAAAAATAATTTTGAATCAATTAACGAAATTGCATTTCCGAGCTCGAACGATTGCGAAGAGAATGAACCCAAACTGAAATCGAAACTCCCCCGGAAAGCAAAAGTCCATAGGTACTTTATAGTGAACCGCGATAAATTTTTCACGAAAATGAGAATTTTTAATTTTTCAAATCTCTTATTTCCTGACCACACGTACTGGTCGTGTTTTCGAGTGCGAAAAATTCCACAATAGAATGCTTAAAAAAAAGTGTATTTTTTTTATCCCCGCGGTAATCAGCCATTTCCACCAAAAAATGTTTGCACGACAAGCATATATGCAGCTACAGCGAGAGTGACACGTGACTCGCCGTATATTCACTTTTCCTGCGACTATATATCTATATTCATGACGTGTATCGGTCTCTCGGGGGGTTAGCCCAGAACATTTGGGTCCCTTGAGAAAGTCGTCAACAAACAGAAAGAAAAAAAGTAGTCCAAGAACGCTGGTGCAAGAGCATGAAAACAGAAAAACTACGATAAAAAGAGACCCAAGAACTCTGAGGGATGCGCGGATAAAAATAAAGCAAGAAAAACATGTATTTTCTTTGGAAAACACGTTATACATATATACGACGCAGCGTTTTTTTATCTGCTTGAAATATAAAGGTGACGAGATGAATGAAAGAGCGAGGGGGTCTGAAATATAAGCTCGTATTTTTCGTAATCTCGTACAATATTCAGCGTGTGGGAGGATATATTTCTTGGCTTCAACGAGCCCTCACACTCTCTCGATCTGTATCTGACTCAAATAAACAAATATTTTAATATCATTTGAATCACGAATCGTTTTATCAAATTTACGAGAAACGACTGAATCATCGATTAACATCGTTTAATTGAAGCTCGATTTAATAATCCGTTCGAAATGACGAAAAAAAAATCCTTTTATTACCTCATTGAAATTGTAATTATCACGCGTAAATTCGATTTCAATGAAACAATTCAATGTTCCGTAATATTCAAGTACAATTGTATCGCAAGCGTCATAATTTTACAAAAGCGTTTAATTTTATTATTTTCTTTTATTTTTATGCAATCTTATTCTTATTTGCTTATTTACCTTTGCACATGTTTTATTTATAAAATTCACATAAAAAAAAAACGTATATATTATCTTACTTTATGAGCATATATCGACAAAGTTAATTCGAAACAACGTATATTGAGCCATCCCTGGTAGATTGTATGACTCACTAAAAACCGTAAAAAGGACCAGTCATCGATGGTTCTTTTTGGACAAAAAATCACTGACCAATAACCTAAAAAAGAACCGTTCGTAATATTTCGCGAGCACCTAAAAAACTACGAGCAACCACCAAAAGAACCGTACTAATAACCATACTATTTTTTCGGGTTTGCAACCGACAAAATGACCATAAAACGAACCGTACTGGATAAACGAAACAAAAACACTGTATTTTGTAGCGTCAACGCGAGCCAGGATCGAGGCAGTCCAAATCACAGCAGAATGAAATTTTTATAATAAAGGGAATTTTAATAATAAAGGGAATCAACCGCCAGGGAGAGAAGGGTCATACGAAATGTTGTAATAAATTTGTTTACATAAAATAAAACCTTAATAAAACCATAAAAAGGACCGAACTGGTAAAAACCGTACTAAGAACCAAAAACCAGTAGGAACGACCGTACGAAGGACCGTCTACAGATTCATAAAAATAGACGGTTCTTTTGAAGGTTTTTCCACAGTTCTTTTTTGTCCAAAAAGAACCGTCCTTTTGACGGTTATTTGTTCAGTTGCTTGTTGAGTTCGGCAATCTACTAGGGATATAAAATGTATACACAAGGTAATAAATGTGCCGGAACATGTCCCAGTTTCGAACCATACCTATCCAATTATTACAAATAATATGAAGAGTCAAAATTGACTCTGAATAATTCTCAAAATGCTGTTATATAGTTTTACAACACATATATGCTAAGAGAAATCGCGAAAGTTTAATATCGCTCTCATTTGTCCGTGGTTTTGACTATTTTCGAAAGAGACGTTGCGCTAAAAACAGCAAAACTTTTTTTTACTTCTCTTCGAATTAGTACACAAAAAACTCGACTGCTGAATCTCAAGAGCATATGGAGACTATAGCTCAAGCTGCTCAAGAGCAAAAAAAAACGTCAACAAAAGGAGCGATTGTGCCCCCCACCGTGTTGTTCCCATGTTGTTGTTACCAGTGGCGACCTCTCGTCACTCGTCATCCACACAAACCTTATTCTCTATATCGCTACTTCATTGCGTTTCTACCGGCTATTTATCACCGGCTAACCGCCCACTCGACACGTAAATATATCAGACGCTCCGCCAGCTAATCGCAAAAACAAAATTGTTTGTATTATTATTCTTTTTCTCAAATTCATCGACCAAAGTCGCGCCCGTTCTCGACAATAATTTCCACCTAATCCATATCGTACATCCGGTCTCTCGGGATATATATTCGATAAAATCATCGATATAAACTCGCGCAAAATTGTTCGTGTGGTGAAAAAAAAAAAGAGTGCCCCATGGAGCTCGAGCAAGCACCGCCGATGCTATACTTGAAGGAGAATACTGTCGTGAACGTGTCGAATTTCGGTCCAAACATGACGAACGATCTTATAAGAGAAATTTTCGATAAATACGGGACAATATCGAGCTACGGTATATTGAACAACGACGAAGCCTGGCATCGTTTCGCTTATGTCGCTTACGTGGATTCCGACGACGCCGATGAGGCCGTTATCGAGCTAAATGGCCAATTCATGGACGATAACAGACGCATACGAGTGAGAAGAACGAAGAAGAGAGAAATAAATAAGATCAGAACGACAACCTGGAGCAGAGCAGATAAAAGAAACGACGACATTGTTGCCGGGACGACAGCGTTGCGCATAAACGATGAAAAGTTGCCGACGAATGAACGCGGCGACGACGGTCCTGTTGGTTTCACTGTTTTCGTGGAAAATATCGAAAAAAGCCTCGATCGTCATCAATTGAGAGAGGCTTTCGAATGTTACGGCAAGATACTCGAGACGAGAATAATCAAGGATCAAGTTGGCAATGTCCTCAGGAGCAAGGGTTATGGTTTTGTCACATTCTCGACTGAGGAAGAGGCGAAAAAAGCGATAAGCTGTAAATCCGGTGGTCTTGTAGGTACGCAAATCGTTCGGGTTGAAATGGCACGTGGTAAAAACAGAAAACACGTCCCTGGTTCGATTCAACAACAACAACAACAACAACAACAACAACGTAATTTCATCAATCGTGGCACGGCGAGATCAACAGAAAGAGCAAGGTTGCTTCGCCAACGCTTTAACGGAGTTCGCACTCGCTCGGTCACCGGTCGTTTTGGGGACGTGTGAAAGTACAATCGATGTGATTTTTACAGCGCGTCGCAGATATTGATGACGCGGCAAGAGAGATTACAAAGCGATGGTGCAAAAATTGCCAAAAAAAAATTGAAGAAAAAAAAAACGCTCGTTTTTCACATTTTTCAGTCATGTGTGTGTATTATCAAATATTTTTTGCAAAAATTTATCGTGCGCGTGTATACTTCCCGCTCTTGAGCCTGTATTTTATTTTCGTGTATTAATTAGCGCGATGAGATTTCAGAGGTAACTGTGCATGTGATAAAAGCATACTGCGATATTTGTAGAGTTGGAAAGAGCTCTATAATATTTTTTTTTTCTTTCTTTCCTAACCAGACTGCGCCCCCAGAGTACTTTACGAGAGTAACAAAAGTTGTGCTCTTCTTTTATTGCATGTCGTGTGGACCGCGTGTTCGTTATAAATACCGAAAAGAGAGCTTGGGAACTTTTTTTTTATCATTAAATTGAACTATTTAGGTTTTTTTTTTTTTTTGTCAATGAGAAATCGATGAACATCCAAAAGTTCTCGGAGAAGCGGCACGTTGCGTTTCCCTTATGAACGATGCGTGCCTTTCTTTTTTTTTTATTACAGCAATAATAACATAATTCAATTTCTCAAGGATTCGCAAGAACGAGCTTTTTCTTTGCGCCGAAGCTTACACTTTGTACCGAAACAAAAGGACAAAAAACGCAGTAATGAGAAATAGTAAGGAGGGGGCCGCACGACTAGATTTAAGTTGCGAAACAAGATAGCCATTTTTAAAACACTCGCCCAATTGATGATCAAGTCTCAAATTATTGTTTTAAAAAAAAAAAAGCCATTATTATCCCTACATTCAGACTCGCATTCATTGCAGCTGTTTCTTTGGTTTGTAATATTTATGATTGGACGAGAGAGAGAGAGAATGGTAATCGAGGTATGCAGAAGTTCGATAAATCTACGTTACGTCATGGTGACAATGAAATAAAAATGTATTTATCATTTTGAGTCAGTGACATATAAGCTGTAAAAAAAATTTTTTTAATATAAATACATTGAAACATATCTGCTGCTTTTTTCATTGCGTCAAATGAGTCATAGTTGTTTGAATAAAAGCTATTATAAGAATTCGTATCTAAAAGTACACCAACAGAGCACCCAATGTTGGATGAATTCGGCGAATTTTCATATCACTTTTATCGCGTTTCGAACCGCGAAAATTTTCAACAAGCGCGCAGAAACGATTGTTTGCTGACCCCTTCCCGATCTTCCGGCCGTTAAGTGCCGTCCGGTGGCGACCTCGCGTGGCTTCTCGGAGAGCTCATTGTCGCTATTTTTGTGCTTAAAAGTTGTTGCGCCGTCGGGCGGTGGTCGAGGAGATCCATCGATCGTGAGATCGGAGAGTGTGCGTGTGTGCTTCTCAACCCGCGTAAAAGTGCAAAAAAAAATCATTTTATCTCAAAATTTATCAAAGTTCTTTTGCACCAGAAACGTGCATCATCGGTCTCGAGGAATTAAGTGTTTTCTTGATAAATCATCGATCTATATCCTTTCTCGCGAAAAGAAAAAAAATTACGCGCACTATGGCGTCCGAGCTACCGGAATTAAAAAATTATACTATAGTGAATGTGTCGAATTTCGGTGTCAGCATGACGAACGATCGTATCAGAGAAATGTTCGAGGTATACGGGATTATATCGAGCTATGGTATATTGAACGATAATGAGGGTTGGCAGCGTTTCGCTTATGTCGCTTTCGAGGATTCCGACGACGCCGACGAGGCCGTTATCGAGCTGAATGGCCAATGTATCGACGATAACAGACGGATGCGCGTGAGAAGAACGAAGAAGAGAGACAAAAAGCAGATTAAACCGACGGCTTGGAGCACCAGAGATAATAAAGCGAAAAAAAGCGACGATGCCGCGGCGTCGGGCGGCGCACCGACGATGTATCCATCAGTTTTTAGGGATTTAAACCTTGAAAATCGGGCACAATTTCGCGACGATGCCGCGGCGTCGGGCGGCGCACCGACGATCTATCCATCAGTTTTTAGGGATTTAAACCTTGAAAATCGGCCACAATATCGCGACGATGCGGGTTTCAGTGTTTGCGTGAAAAATTTGGACAGAGCGTTGAGCTCGAGCCAATTGAGAGCCGCTTTTGAGCATTGCGGAAGGATAATCGGGGCAAAGATAATTATGGATCGCCTGGGAAGCCGTGGATTTGGTTTTGTCAAATTTTCGATCGAGGAACAAGCGAAACGCGCCGTAGCAGAAATGTCCGATCGTCTCATAGGTACGCAGATAGTACGCGTCGAAATGGCACACGGAGTCGACAAATTTCCCGGTCCTGGCTCGATTCGACGACCCTTCGTGAATCTCAACTGGACCGAGCGCGAGAGAGGAAGATCAGCTACGCTTCGACCGCACGATGAATTTCGCAATCGCGCGCGTACGCCGACCTATCAGCCGCATCCACGAACCTTGACACCCGACGAAGACGCAAGGCTTATGGAAGATATAATGAGCGCAGTAGCCAGCATTTCATGGACGGATGATGTATGACGGAGAAATCAGATTTTCATAGAGATCCGGAGAAACTAACGAGAGCCACGGCGAGACTTTCTTTTTGTTCCTGCTCATTTGAGAATCGAAGGCTTTATCGACCAAAAAATAACGTTCGCCAATTGTTTTTTTTAAATATCGCGTTCTACCTATTCAATATATTTACACATCGCTACTTCGATTATTCACGTATACTGCATTATTTTTGTGGAATTTCGGCCAATTTTTGGCATTCAAATCCCTTTTTTTTTTTAATTCTTGAGCTATCTTCAAAAGTTGGCTCGTGAAGTTTCGTCATGGATCAAGTGCCTTTTACCATGCGGGAGTTAAAAATTATACGCTGATATACGGAGAGAAAAAGAAATTCCACAAAAATACAGAATTATCGTTTTGTGTCCAAAGGACCAAATGAAAGATTTTAGGCCAAAATAAGTGCCGATTTTCGGCAAAATTGAAGATTTCAAAGACCTTATTTTTTGTTCTTAAAGAGCCGGATTATTGATAAGGAGATGAGTCGTTTTTTTTTTTTTTTTTTTTTTTTTTAAGCGTAATAGACTATCCAAATGAGTGATAAACGCGAAAAGTCAAATTAAAATTTTAAAAAGCCCTTTATTCTTTTAATCTTAATTCTACATAGTTATCCATCGTCATGAGATTTTAGACGATAATTTTATGCGTTATATGTGAAAAAGAGCTTGTTATATTTTCTTTCCAACCAGACTTTTCATGCTCCAAGTAATTTAAGAAAGTATCGAGAGTCCTGATCTTCTGTTCGAAGTACCAGGACGAGAGTTTCAAAGTTCGTTTTTTTTTTTTTTTTTTAAATTTCATCATTTTGCCAATATTCGTGCCAAAAACGTAATTTAATGCCGCAAAGACGTAAGAAACTCTGTACGAAAATGAAACACACGAAAATAAAGCAATGAACAAAATCAAACGACGTTGTATCAATTTTTTTTTTTTTTTTCTCGTCCATCAAAATATTTTTCAATATTCTTGAAACGTCGTCAAGGCCCCACAAAAATATCGATCAAGCACGGAATAATTTATTTGAAGGAAGAAAATGGCGATAATCCCTAACGATAAAATTATATACCTACGAATTTTTCAATGTCCATCCGCTAAATTGATATTTGGGAAATTCGATTGAATTGCCGATAGCTGAGAATGTGAATTGTAAATGGGATATCAACGAAAAAAAAAAAAATTGAACATTGTGTTCACGTTACATGTCGCGTGAAAGTAAACTTTAAAAGGATTAATTGAATTTAAATGAATTAAAAAAATATATATATACAGATATATAAGTTATCTTATATTATATATATATATATTATATATATATATAAGTTATATATATAAAGATATATATCACATATTGCGTTGAGTTGAAGTAATTTTTATTTAAATCTACGCGATTACAATCATCGGACATACTGAAATTCTTCGTATCTATTGCACACCTAACACGAGGGACAGGTGAAATTACTCGATTAGTATTAATAGGCTCCAAGGCAGACTATGCTTTATCCGAATGGCGTTGACAGTCTCGTTTTAATATTTTTGTTCATTTTTCATTTTTTTTTTTTTTTTCCCCCATTCATCGATCACGACAGTGACGAATTTTTCACAATAAAACACGTGATCAACGTCACTCAGAGATTCTCGACTTTGGGGGAAGGGGGGGAGGGAAAGAGCTTGGCAAAATTATGGATCTCTCCATTATTTCAATTTATATAATAATATCACCGCGGATATTCGCAATTTGAGGCAATTTTTTTTTTCTTCTTTTTTCTCACGTTTAATCGTTTGCGATTAATTTTTCGAAAATCCAATTTCACTCGTCTTTTACCGCTTTTTTTTTTTTGCCGAGCTCTCTCCTACACACTTATCCAATAGTCTCCAAGTAACTTTAATTTGTCATTTACTTAATATTAACGATATATATAAAATAATGTGACAAACGTAAAGCAAAAGATGAGGAAAAATTAATTAATCAAAATAAGAGAAAATTAGGGAGAAAGGCTTAATTCGTAATTTTAAAACGTTCGAATATATATATATATGTATATATATTCTTTATATTACGTTCTTTATTTTGTATCGTCATTCTTGTAGATGGTGCTGCTTTTCTGTGCATAATATATATATATATTTTTTCCTGTTATCACGCACCGTGTGCAAAATTTATCAATTTGTGAAAATGTCTTTTTTTTTTTTTTTTTACGATACCGCGAGAAATTTAAAGCAAAGTATTTGGATGCCACTGAACTATCGAGACTCCACTCGAGTAGCCACCGGCGATATACATCTATTTATATATCTGCATATATATATATATATATATATACTTAAGAATTTAAGGATTGTTAAAATTAATGTGTCATGTGAATGAATTATCATCTCGCCAGGATGTCGATTATGATAATACCATAATCGGACTACTTGGACGCCAGAAACATGATCAGCCTGCAAAAAAAAAAAAAAAAGAAAACATAAATATTCCTCTATATCGAATCTCGAGAATTTTTCTTCCCCAGATTACTCATATTTTACATATGGCTTCGCGGAAAAAAAAAAAATTCCAAGATAATTTTTTTCATGCATAATAAATATATCTTCGATATAATTGATTTTACTCCAATTTTCAACAATTTCGTTGACAATTCGCATTTTTTTTTTTTTTTTTTTACATTTTGAACATCAACGAGTAATGTTGCATCGTTGGGGGAGGGCATGAAACTTAAAATTAAAATAATGAAAAAAAAAAAAAAAAAAAAATAGATATTCATCGATTAGCATACTGACCGGAAACTGATGGCTTTCGCTGCTAAAAGTCTGTTGCACTCGGCCGTGTCGGGCAACGGTAGAGGTAAATAAGAGCTCTCGTTTTCCTGCTCGGTAAAGTCGAATCTGTGTATTCGTGGCTGTACCTTCATGTCACCGAATGGGCCCTTCAGTATCAGATAATGTAGGGGCAGGGGATATGTCGTTTTCGTCTTGAGTATGAGCTTTAATTTGTCAAAAATAAAAAAAAAATAAAAAGCAAATTAATAATAATTAAGAAAAAAATAAAATAAATAAATAAAATAAGATCGAGTCTCACCTGATACGTCATATCGCGCTCCGAGCTCTGGGTCGGATCACGTTGACTGTTGTTGATGCGCGCTTTAACGACCCACTGATTGTTGAAAGCGGTGAAACGCGATGTCTCGTAAAATATCTTGTGAACGAATTCGTCTGTTCGATATGGCTTCATCTGCAGATCTATATTAGGCAGGAAATTTAAAAAAAAATTTTTAAAAAAAAAAACCCCAATTTTAACATTGTCATTGAAAATTGGACAAAATTCAATTTTCATTGATCCATTGCTCTATGAAATATTTTTTTTTTTTTTTTTAAGAAATTCTATGCTGAAAAAAAATCGCATGTATTTGTGATTCATGACTTGTGATCGTGGCTCGTTTTTACGGACCGTTGAACGTTATTTTTTCGTATGAAAGAAGATCAAAGACGTTGTCGTAGAGTCTGCGCTCTTCGAGTGTTCTCGCGTCTATGTCACGCAGCGCTTCCATCACATCGGCGCCGGTGCGATGAGGATGAACGCAGTGTGCCTCGTGCTCGGGACCCTCGTGATTTGGTCCTCGCCACGGACATCCTATACGACTGTATTTGCAGCTTGATATTCTGAACGATGAAAAAAAAAAAAAAAAAAAAAAAAAAAAAAAAGTCCCCGCTTAGCGTACGTTGATGAATGTTTTTGCTTTTTTTCTTTTTTTTTTCGACAAAACTCTGCATATTTGCATGCGTTTTTCCCAAAGGAAATATCAAGCTTGCATAAGTATTGCATGATACAGGGAATTTTAATGATTTACAAATTAATTTTTGTACCTAAAGATTTTTTTTTTGGAATTTTAAAACGTTTGAATTTGAACTAAATTTGTCCACCGCGAAGGGGAAAAAAATGCATATGCGAAAGTATATGATATTTATAATTCACGTATTTTGTTATACGAAATAGCAACAAAAAATTATAGATTTTTTTATTCGTGTACGATTTTTTGCTGGAAAACATGTAACGTATAAAAAAAATTGTCATTAATAAATTTTTAATCTGACCTTGACACAAAAAAAAAAAATAATCAAGTAACTTCAATCAACGCTGCGGATTGAATTAATTTTTTTTTTTCTACGTAAAATTGACATTCTTCGATCTGGAACTCCGAACTCATTGACATCCCTACATTTTTGCGATGTTGAAAAGTTCTGCAAATAATTTTTTCCCAAAAAAAAAATAACGCACCGATCCTTCTTATGGAATTAATTTTTTTTTTTTTTTCGTTCAAACTCGTGAAAAAGGAAACAATTTTTTTTTTTTTTTCTTTTTCTTCAAATTCGTGAATTGAGCTCGCTCGAAAGATTCCAATTTCGAATTCTTACCTCTCGTCGCACATGGAATCCTCGTGTCTCTCGAGGGAGTTGCGTGGAAATTCCTTGGCGCAAAATTGACATTCGGCGGGTAGCTCGGAAACGGCTTTCTCAACGGCGAGATTCCTCGATGCCGAGGTCTTGCTTATCTCGATCCTGCAGTTCGGGCATGTTGCCTGCTCGTCGCGCAATCTCGCGTCTGCCAGTACGTGAGTGAAGCAACCAGCGCACATCAAGTGCCCGTTTGTACACTGTGAACACCCATTATTTTTTTTTTTTTTTGCAATTGTTTCGTTAAAAATTCATTTCCGCGTTGAACGAATTATATCATCATTATTATTATTATTTTTATAAAACAGAAGAAGCGATCGTTGAAATTTTGTTTCGATTTGAGAAAAATTTTGGACTTTAGCAGAATGGGATCGTGGTTCCCAATGATATCTTCATTTTTTTTTTTTTTTTTTTTTCAATAAATATGTATAGCCGAGAGCATTTTTCGAAAGAATGATTATTATTATTCATTTTTTTGCACATTTTTTCCTCTATCTAGGCGAAAAAAAAAATGTTCTTCTTTTGCTCTCTTTATCTCTCGCTAATCCAGAAATAATCGTAATACATTGCCCAAACTATATATATATATATATATGTATTCTCATTACCATGATTCGATGAATTTTTTTTTATTTATCTGAAACACAAAATCGTATGGGGACTATTAATATTATTGAATAATATCAATATCAAAATCGTTCATATCATTTTTCTTTTGCATTGTTTTTTTTTTTTTTCTTTCATTTTCTTCGTGACGTGAATATACAAGTGGATTTTTATGGGTTTGGGTCAGGGAGAGTATAAAGGATGAATTGTGTACACGTGGCCGGGGGGGGGGGATTAACATAGGTCAGGGTACAGATTCAAAAGATCTCGTTACCTTTAATCTCGTTTATTTGATCTAAAAAAAAAGTTGCATATATATATGTATGTAATAGTGTATATTTTTTTTCCTTCACTTTTACATTTTATACAAATATATGTATGTATACATGTATATATATATATATATATGTATAGTTATTTGCTGGATCTTCACTTTCTCTCTCACTCTCATCACGCTCACCGTCAACATTATTTCGAAATATAAATCTCACGGATTCTACAACACACCGATTAAATAATGTATTTTTTAATTTTAATTTTTTATTTTTTTTTAATCCGTCACAACTCTTAAATTAAGCAGCAAACACATTTTTTTACTCTCGTTACAACGTACAAACGCATTACAGTAGGGAATGAACTACGAAGTTTTGTTGACCGAAAGTTACGGATATATATATATATATTTTTTTTTTTCTTTTTTTCGCATACAAAGTCTAATGATTTTTTTTTTTTGCTCTATTTTTCTATTTGCGAAAATGGGCGAGGATGAAAAAAAAAAAAAATCATTCTCGTTACGTCTACGTGAATGTGATGAGAATATTTATTTTCTTTTTTTTTTTTTTTATCGTGCGAATGAAACGTATGACCTAAATTATAGATGGGGGAAATTATTATTATTTTCTTTTTTTTTTTTTCAATATAAATATTTTTCTTTTCTTTTTTTTTTTAGTTTTTTTTTTTTCGTTTCACATACTCGATCGTGTACACAAAACGACTATCTTATATTTTGAGATTGCCCGATGTTTCGATTTTGTTTGTTTAAATCTATAACCGTGGTCCACTGCGCGTAAGCATGAAATTTTGTTATTTACAGAATTAATTTGAGAATTCTATCGAGAATTCCAAAAATTATTGGTTATCCTGAAAAAAAAAAAAAAAAACTTGTGCAATTGCGCGTGTTAAATATGTGAGCTATACCGATAATAGAAAAACAAGGTCTCGTTTTTTTTTTTTTTTTCATTGTCTTTTATTATTTCATCCGAGACAAAATAATTTTCAGGTTGCCGACTTACGTAGCACCGAAGCACAATTTTCCATTTTTCTTTCTATTTCACAATTATTATTCGACTCTGGAACGATTTAGCGAGGGGGAAAAAAAAAATAACATAAACAAAAACAGATACTCGATATATTCAACGATTCAACACAGATCAGTCACATTTTAACATTTATACATAACACTTTTTTTTTTTTTTTTTTTTTTTAAATCTTGAATTCTTCGCTTCCAGAGTCTTTCGTGTTTTCAATCGTTTTGTTTTTTTTTTTCCTTTCTGCTCTTATTTTTCAAATTTTCGTGATTCTCGAAGACATTGCAAATTGTGCGCTTACCTACCTTGAATGAAATCATCGCTCCATTTTTTCCTACAAGACTCGAAAAAAAAAAGCGAAATAAAATATTCAAATTCATAAAATTATAGATTTTTTGGTAATAATTTTTTTTTTTTTACAAAATATACTCAATTATTCACGTTATTTACAGTCGTTTCGAATAGTTTCACAGACATTCGAGAATCTTGACAATGTTTACTTCGTATCATTGTTTTTTTTTCTCTTCAATATCCGATAAAATTTTGAAAAAATTGTTAAAAATTTCTCTCGAAGATTCAACTTGCGAGTAAATAAAAATTTTGTCTCATTTCATTGGCCCTGTGACAGTGACAAATTTAATTGAAAAATTGTGTCGATTAAAAAAACAAAACCGAGGATTCAATTTTCTGAAAAAAAAAAGAAAAAAAAAAAATTGGATACCATTTTTTTAAAATTTTAATTAATTTTAATAGTACGAATTTTACCAAAAAAAAAAAAAAACAATTTCTCGTCACGTTTATTGGTCGAAATTTTTCATAATTCTCGATAAATCGAGCTTACACAATTTTTTTTTTGCTCTCATATCTTCTTTGTCCTTTTTTGAATTTTATATAAAAAAAAAAAATTTTGAAAATTCTATGACCATAAAAAAGTAAAATTTGGAACATTGAAAAATGCTTTGAGGGAAAAATCACGGGACAAGGGCATGGTTGAAAATTTTTGAAGAGGCCAAAAGAGCGAGAGGGGGGGGGAGAATGACTGTCTATAAATAGCATCTATAAATAGACCATGTGGAAGCTCAGGCACAAGGGCAAAGAGCGTACGTAGACTGCGTGTTATTCCACGTTGATGTACACTATAATCACGAAGGGGGAAATTTAATAGAACCAAAAAAAAATTAAACCGTTAATTTCGAGGCTCGAAATGACCGTGTTTGTTGGTAAAACAAAAATGGAGGATAGGAAAATGAATGGTGTGATTATATCATAAAAAAGAGGTAAGACAAAAACAGCTGTTTCTCGCCTCGAGGACCTTGTACATATGCAATTCTCAAAGCGCCTACATATACACCTAGTGGAAATTTTTTCGTTAACAAAGACATCGCGTCGAGGCTAATTCACCGTGACCTGACGATCCTTATGCATAAAGAGTGCGTCCCACATTAAACACGAAGAATCGTGACCCCTCCCCTCCCGAGGAATTGGGACTAACATATACATTGTGATAAATCGATCGTACAAAATTCTACAAGTAAACAAAAAAAAACCTGATTACTAACCTCAATTTAAATCTGAAAATTAAAAAATACAAAGTACCAAAATTCTCAACAATGTGGCATAAATCTAATTTTCTAAATAAATTAAAAAAAAAACATTTCACGTGCCCATAAGCACTTTTCCCTGAAACAAAGGATCTCGAGACACTCGCAATGTAACTTCTTAAATAAAAAAGAAGAATAAATCACCAAAAATCCATTATTTGAATAATTTTTCAGCTGAACGATATATATAACTGCGACGTAAAAATGTTCGATATAAGGGGGCTTGGAGAGGGACACAATGAGGTATGATTTTTTTTTTTTTTTTACGACTGGGGAGGGGGGAACGTAGACGGTAGGTGTCTTACCTGATAAACAGCGGCTCTGGGCAGATCGAGGCAAACGGCACAGCACAGGATACCACCCAGCCGATGTTCCAACTTCTGTTCGTTCTTTCCATCGCCCTTGATTACTTTTCTACGTTTCTTGTCGGGCTCGAGAAAGTCCTCGATCTTTTCTATATCGTCACGTATTGATGGTGCGGTAACGCTTGTCTCGGTTATACCACTCGACGAGGCAGCCTCGTTACTCGGATCGGCCATTTTGATTGTTTTGATTTTTCCTCGGACGTGGAGATATATATATATAAATATAAATATATACTCGCGTGTTTATATGCGTTGTTGTCTTTCTCTCTCTCTCTCTCTTTCAAAAAGTGCGCAGACGCATAACACTGCTATATCTTGTTGTCATATGCGCTATGCATGTGTATATATGCAAATATATAACATGTATATGTATATGAGTTGAGCTCAGCCACGAGATGGCAGCACCGTGGCTTTGGTCGTTTTTCCTCAGCTGTGCTGAATGACCAAAGCCCGTAATTCGTGACAGCCAACGACGCAATATATTGGTACTTTTTTTTTTCTTCTTTTTTTTTTCTCGCAGTCACGTCTCACAGGCCCTCTTGTCACTCGGAAGTAAAGTGCAATGCAATAAAGGAACGACGCTTTTTAAGAAATAAGAGTCGATCTCTTATTATCGTCAGTTTGAACTGACGCGTAATAAAAAAAAAAAGAGAGATGAGAGAGAGAGATTGAGAATGAACGGAGGATAAATAAAAACAGCTGTAGTGAAACAGCAATGAAAACTCGGAACGTACTAAAGTTAAAGACGCAGTATGCACGCTTTGACCCAGGAATCCTCCCCATGGGCCCTCGAGGTCTCTCCCATCCCGAGTTACCCTCCCCCCTCCATCGATATTCGATGTTTTTCCTTTCTTCCACCTCTCTTGTTCTAAGCCCCCCCCCCCTCTCTCTTTCGAGACAGCGTAGATTTCCGTTTGCAAGCCACAAATTTTTCTCCCTTTCGTAATTAGTACATAGTTTTTTCTCGATGTTATTTTTTTGATGTGTAAACATCTTAGCGCTCGGTCTACGGTAGGGGCTAGCTGGGACTTCGAGCGTCAGATGTAAAACTTCGACCGTCAGCGTAAGATCCGTGTCTATGTGAGCGCGTGAATGTGTGTGTGAGAGCGCCACACGGTGGGGGCTAACCAACACTTCTATGTATAGGACATCGGCGCCGCGCAGGCGTGAGCAGCGTACAGCGCGCACCGTGGTCCGTGTGAGAGCCCGTGAATGTGTGTGTTTCGACAGCTGATAGCTGATGGTACGGGCTAAGATTAAGGAGGTACGACTAGTTCTTTGGAGTCAAAAAAAAGTCTAAATTTATTTTACCCACAGTTGTTCTGATTTATGTTTATTTGCGTTGATTATTCATATTATCGATTATAATGTGAAAAATTTTGTGGTAAATGATTAATTTATTGCGCATGAACTAATAAAAACTGAAAAATTAGATTGTCAACGACTCGATAGTAGTCTCCATCATAATAATAATGACATGTCTACCACAAAAACGGACTAAAAAACATTTTTTAAAATCAGCCGAAAACCTATTAAAATAGACTTGAATTACCTCAGTGGAATTAATACGATCGGTAGAATGATAATTATACATATAATTGATACGTGATAAATAATAAAACTCCATAAATAACATGATGGAATTTGAAGTAAACACTTGGCAACGTCGCATTGGCGATGCTATAAGTTGGTATACGTGACCAACGAAGATGACTCTATCTTCGTTGCTAATATCAAAACAAAGCTAGGTTATGTTCGCCGAAACCCATCAGCTGTTACTCGCGACGTTGCTAAGTCTGTGGGTGCTATTTGATCGTTCTGAACATTTACAACCGGAAATTGAAACTTTTTTATGATGTAGTGCCAGAACTACACGGTGAAGAGTAATTTTTCAATTTTTTACAATATCTATTATATCTAATCTATCAAGTTTCAGTTTTTCAACGGGTGTAGTTGGATACGTGAGCAGCAAAACCGTGATCACAGCACTTCCGGTTAACCGTCTCCATAAGACGACGTGCTTTAGTAACTCAAACTGCTCGACTTTGCAATTTTATTACGAATAAACTAAACGGTTAATATAGCTCAAATTTTGGCAATAGGCGCATAAAGTATTCGGCAAAAAAATATAAAAAATTCAAGTCCGTCAGTTGGATTCTTCATACTAGTCGTACCTCCTTAACCAATGCACGACCTCAATTTTCCCACACCAAACTGACGCGAGCTCAAATGTTTACACATCAAATTTCGTGAGTTCCAACGCCAACTCACACGTTTTTTTTTGTTGCGTTTGAAGTCGTGAATCGTCATAACCTCGCAGATGATGTTTACCCATATGCGCCGTAGTTAAAGAGCTCCCTATGTCGTCTTTATCCCCCCCCCCGTCAATATATTTCCTGGAAAGTTATTCTCTCGATTTAAATTATATATGTGTGGGGAGTGTCGGGAGCGCGCATCTAAATTTTACGTCGTCATTTCTCGGGTACGATGAGAAGGGGAAGAAGAGAATGCAGTATAGGTAAATAGTAAAATAGTCGTTGGCCGAAGATCCATTTGAGGCAACAGCTGGCTGGGTTCATTGACGATTTTGTGTTGTAACTCCCTCTGCTGGTGTTATATGCCCGATGACGATGGTTGCTGCTTTATTTGTCACGGAAGTCATGCAAAAATTGCATAATTGTGGCGCGCATTTATCGCGTAGCTCGGACAGAGTCGCTGATTTAGTTAGTGAATTACTCGGTTCAACGAGCTAGATATATGCATACTCATGTGACAAGGATATATATATATATTTATAGGGGTATATTTAAGATTCTTCTTCGGATACTTGATTCGAGAAAATTAACAACCTCGTACTATGAACAATTGGGCAAAAAGTCAAAAAATAAATAAATAAAGATATTAAAGAAAAAAATTAGAAACTTGCACATTGCTTCCTCATTATTTTACCTCAATGACTTAGCTCTCTTTCTCTCTTTCTCTGAGGTTTTCAATTTTTGCTTATTCGTAGAGCAAGCAATGTGCAAGTTGCTTAATTTCAATAGTTCAAAATTTTCAATGTCGTTTCAAAGTAATTTTTCATGTTGACAACATTAAAATTACAGAAAGTTTGTCCGTCACTTTTCGGTTAAATCCAATACACTTGAAAAAATAACACTTACTCGTCGATGGATCTTAATGTAACATTTTAATGAACATTTGGTGCCCCCTGGCTTTTTCGTTTGTGGCAAATGTCGGTTCGATATTAACAAATTTATGAAAGTTAGATAAAGCGTATAATTTTTCATAAACATTCAAAAAATATTGAAGAATTGGAAATTTTAAGAAATCTCAAACTCTTCAGCTAATATTTTAAAACTATAAATACCGAAAATTGCTGTCCCCTGGCTTATTCATGCGTAAAGTACTGGCTCGGTAGTGGTAAATTCGCAAAAGTTTCAACGAACATATAATTTCCCATACATAATTGAAAATTCCACGTAATTCAAAGTTTTTGAAAATCTAAATCCATTTATCAGTCATTTTTAAAACTCAATAACGAGCATTACTATGCCCTGGCTTTTTTATGTGGAGAGTGCTGGATCGATAGTAATAAATTTACGAATGTCAGATGAGTTAACGCACCATTTTCCATAAAAATTCAAAATTCCATAAAAATCTGAACCCTTCTATGGATTGTCGACAAATTCAATATCAAACATCCTTCTTACCTAGCCTATTTATGTGGAAAGTTTCGACCGGATTGCTGAAAAATTTACGAAAGTTCGAGCGAGTGCAGACTTTTTTTTTAAACTCAAAATTCCATGAAATCAGAAATTTTTGAACAATTTTGACAAAAATTGTAACGAACCCTGGGGGCTTACTGCCCTACTTGTGCGCAAAATTTGGGCACGATTGCTCAAGGCGTTCTCAGGATATAACATGAAAATTTTGCGAAAAAATTTATTTCATGAAAACAAAGCTTCTATGACAAAGCGAAAGGATTCGTTATGAAAAAAATGACAACTCTTTGATATAATATGCGTGCAACCGATTCTCTTTAGGCTGATATTTGATCAGACCGCAATGGTCTGGAGTTTCCTTAGAAAAAAAAAAATGCCTGACACTGCGCAGAAAAACGAGCTCTGGATAAGATCGTTCATTGTGACTGGTGCATGTACACACACATATATATATATATATATATATATAAACTGGGTCGTTAAATCGATCGTACAAGTATAAGAAAAAAAAAAAATATGTCTCCCTCGTCTCAGCGTTAATTGGATTATTTTCACGGAATATTCTAAAGGGAGCATAGAAAAATATTTTCTTAAGAAAAAAAATTCGTGTTCGAAGCTTCCTTTTTCTATTCTTCTGTTTTTATTAACATGTTTCAAACGACACAATATCGTTGAGACTTTTCCCAATCACACGATAAACATTCTTACTTTCGTCATATACGACTTGTTCTTTTCTTTTTTCCTTCGTTCAAATAACAATATGGCCGACAGTAACAATTGCGCGTTTTTCGTACCAATAACCTTATCACTTTTCGTCTATATGATTCTCTCGAGATTTTTATTGCAATATTTTTCGCCTAGGCTACCTTTAAATTTGATGCACAAACTCGTTGCGCACCGATGAAAAAATTCATTGGAAGCGAAATTAGATTTTTTTTTTTTTGGTTTATCGTCTCATATCGATTCATCCCCATTCGAATTTCGATTATTTTGCCCATTTTAAAGAAAAATACCGATCGTATCTACGTGTATCTCCGTTAATCGAACAACGGGATATCTCAATTTAAAAAAACAAAAAATCAATCAAATACGAATTCTGAGAATTGAATTTACATATTTTGGTAACGAAAATTATCGATAATGACGCTATAGGGACGCGAAAGTGTCATGGCCGCTAAAAAATCTAGCAGAGCATAGAAAAATTGCCTTCAAATGAACATATTTAATTTATAATACTGTTAATCGTTGTTATTGAATCATAGAAAATTTATCCATCATTATTTAACAATGGAAACATTATTGTGACAATTCACATAAATACGGTGGGCTTGACCGTTGTGCTTGTACTTTTGTGAAAATCGAATTTACAACAGCCATCTTGTTTGTTAGTTCCAAACCGTGTCAGGAGAGAAACAAACATTTGACGAATAATCCGATTATCAATTATCTCGAAATGAAAGTATTTCATAATCAAAATATTATTCTGCTTTACAATTCTTTAAAATGGAGGTCAACGTGGAAAAGACAAAAATTATGGTGTTTACGAACGGTGGGAGACCGAAAAAAGGGAGAGGAATGGAAATTCCAGGGCAAGGGAATAGAAATAGTAAAGGAATTCAAGTACCTGGGTTTTTGGTTCGCTACAATAAGAAACACAGTGGGGAAAAAAACTTAGCGAAGATAGTGGGGAAAGGTAAAAGAAAGGCAGCGAACTCGGTATTGGGGAATAATTAAGAGAGCCAAAATCGATAAGCTCAAGCACACAGTAGGATGCAGCTAAATGGACTCGTTAGTAAAATCGGGCGCACTATATGGAATCCTAGATCTGGGGCTGGAAAAGAAGAGAGGAGGTCGAAAAGCTACAAGGGAGATTTTTTAAAATGGCAATTAAATGGGGAAAGCCCGGAACACGCAGGACTACCTGTGAAAAATGGAGTATAGGAAACGGAGCAAGGAAAAGGGCTGGGGACTTATGTGGTTCAGATTCTGAAAATGAAGAAAAACCCAGAAAAATTGCTGGCCAAAGATTTGCCTAAGGAAAGAGATAAGGGGAATGATAAATGGGAAGTCGTCAAGGTGGTGGGGGAAAGAAATAAAAAAAAAAACGATGAGGGATGGGGGATGGAAGGACCATCAGGCATTAAGAGCGGGAGGGCAAATTCAAACGATAGAAAAATTACTCAAAGAAGGGGTAGAAAGGAAAAAAGGTGGAAAGAAAAAGGATTTGTAAGGGGACTGGGAAAAGATTGACCGCTCATCGTACTGTGAACTGTACAAAGATATAAAAACAGAGAGGCAGCGAGGGAAAAGTCCTCTGGGACGAGGAAGTGACAAGCGAGAACCTTAAAAGAAGAATGGGCTTGGCAAAAGGGGCATTGAGGGCAAAAAGGGATACGAGAATTTGGACATCCGGAATTTGTGGGAAAGATGAAGAGAACCTGGAACACATGTGGATGTGCGAATAGGCCAGGAAAGAATTGAGAAAAGAATGGATGGACGGAGAGGAGGACGACTTATAACTCTGTGGCTAAAAGAAAAGCTAAAAGTGAAGGTGTTGAAGGAAATATGCGAATACTTAAAAACCTACGGAAGGATAAAGAAAGATAAGAGGCAAGTGGGACAAGGAGGCAAGCTAGGTGGCGGAGGAATTATAGATACAGGGAAGTGTGGCATGTAAGGCACCAACGATGGATTAAAACGAAAGCAGCGATGGCGGAGCGATGAGAAAGAAGCGTAAAAGTATAATTAAGAAAAATGTAAAAGGCTGTGACGTACAGATTCAAATTATGAGCAAAGAAATGCATCGAGGGATTGTAAAAAAAAGGCAAAGTACGTCGTACAATGGAAATAAAAATAACTAACTAGGGTGACTGAACCAGTGAATGAACACCTACCAGTGAATGAACAGGCTTAGTATTTTAATTAAACGGCAGAGATATGATTCTATTATTATGAAGAATTTTGTATTCATAATGAAGTGAAAATTCTGAGAAAACATCTAGTAATGATATTATTTGACGCTGTGAAAGATTTGCGATGCTATGGATTTTTTTTCGTACTTGGGGCGCATATTCATTAGAGACAGCCATGTTGTTATAACCATCTGACTGTGCATCGAATACCAGAATATTCCATATCACCTCGATAAATCTTTTTAAAAGATATGCAATAATTTTTTCAACGTTATACATTGCTAAGCTTCAATTATATTAATGAATTTTTGGTCAAAAACCCAATATTGTTTGCGATATATGGCCGTTTATTCACTGGTCCAGCTTTTTAACCTATTTCCAGTGATTGAACGAGCGTTGAAAAGGCTTTTCATAACCTCAAAACGCACGAGTATGCGTACGCATCTCTGGTTCCATTGTACGTTCATTCACTGGAAAGATATGAGTTCATTCATTGGAATTTTTGTTCATTCACTGGGAAATTGGTAATTTCGTTCATTATAATTTTTTTTTACAAAATCCTTGCGAACAGGGCACTTCGAATATTTTTTTTTATATTCTATGAACATTGTTCTATAAGATCTAATTAGCTCATAAATAAATTCGTAATAAGTTAAATTATACGGCTTTATCGAAATAGAAAAAAGGCTTATGCGTTCATTCACTGGTTCAGTCAGCCTATTATTCTGCGTTTCTATCCAATTTTACGATACGAAAATCATAATTTTTCGGATTTTCCCGAGGGGAAATCTTGAAATCACGGCAGAATTTAAATCACTCAAAATCGGAGCAAATCACGTGAAATCGACGTTACTCGAACGTCGTTTCGTTACTCAAACGTCGTTGAAATGTCACTCAAAATTAGAATGAAATCACGCAAAGTCAGGAAATCATCAGAAATCATGTTATACATGCAGCATATAAATTTTTTTTTTTACGGCGTTGCCACTATCGAACTACGCTCACTGGAACAAACCATTCAAGCGTGCTCCAACGAATTTCCTATCGAACGACACAAGTGTCAGCATCGAGTGCAACATATAGTTTTTAGTTCTTGAGCGAGAGAGACCGGGCGAGGATCTTGAGTCTCGTCTTTGATTGAGTCAGTCTTACATCGATTGTGAGCTTTTTTTGCGTCGAACTTGTGATATTGTTTGTTGCAGGAATGTACGAATAATTTTGCTTCGATGTTTTATCTTATCGATCTGTAGTCCGGTTTTCTCGTCTCTCGGCTCGCCTCTGTTTCGTATAATTATTTTTATGAACCGCAAGACGTGCAAAATAAATCATTTGAATCGTGAAATATATTTAAAACGTTCGCGAGAGATAAAGCAATCGAAGAAATAATTCAACTTCTCGAGCTTCTTTATTTGATAATTACGTTACGTAATTATAATTTCGTTCGTCCAATTTTACTGGCATCTTGGAACGAAGAAAAATCGCGTGATAATGAATTTTAAGAAAAGTCAGAACTGTGTGAGCTGCAGGATAAAGTAATCATGAAGTTGAAGAAAAAAAAAAAAAAAAAAACCCCCACCGTTGCCACGCATCGATCTGCATTCTTATTTAACGATATCTTCGCCCAATATGTCCGAGAGTAGTCTCCGTATTAATTCGGCGCTTTATAAATAAATAAAACGATCTATTTCAACTCTCAAATCTTTTTTTTTTTTCGATCCCCAAGCGACACCACTTGACCCTGGTATGCTGTGATTTGATGTTTAAGGAGGTTCTTAATCCAGAGAAAAAACGGTAAGAATGATTATAAAATTTGAGGGGATATTTGTGCTGGTACTAGCAATACACCGTAATTATTTCAGATTTTTTGACCGCGTAGTTGAGGAGAAAAAAAAACATTAAATATGCCGCTTATACGTGGGCTCTTATGGGACAAGTATTCAAAGCTATGATTGAAGATTATTTTAGGAGTGGAAAAAACGGTAAAATTTCTCCCAAGAACCGCTTGAACGACAGATTAGACCTTCATAGATATAAATTTGCCCATGAAGAAAGTTTTTCACCGTGCCGATTGTGAAATATATTTGTAAACAGAGAATTGAGCGTGAGCGATGGCAAATTAATAAAATGAAAACGTATTGGGTGCGTGTGCATAAGTTTTAGTCTTTTTTGTTTTTCAGAAAAAAGTTGAGAAACAAAAGACTAAAACTTATGCGCACATCTAATATTTGGTGAAACAAATGCCGATATTTATTATAATAATTATTTATTATTTAATATAAAATAATTTTTTATAATTATTATATAAATATAAAATAATAATTTAATATAAAATAATAATTATTTATTATTTAATATTATTATATATTATTCATTATTAGATAATAAATCTATTATTGATAAGACTATTGATAAGAACCTCATTTTAAGCGATTGATAATAAATAATTATTTATTATTTAATATTATTATTTATTATTTATTATTGAATAATAAATAATTATTAATTATTTATCGCTTAGAAGGTTCTTATCATCAATTTGGTGCGGCAAGGGGAACGTTATGGCGCGGCGCGGGCGAAGTGCGGGGCAGGTTGCATTCGGCATTTGTTTCACCAAATATTAGGTGTGTTGCATAAGTTTTAGTCTTTTGTGAAATTCCACTCTACGTAATTTCAGTGATTTCAGAAATTATTCGTTTGAGAACGTGAGAAATTACTTGAAATCACATCCGAGTCACGTGCATTTTAAAATCACTTGAATCATCACTGAAATCTTGTGAAATCGATTTCATTCTGAAATTTCTTGCACACTACACTCGGTAGTGAATATGAATTCTCACTCGGTAATGAAAATAAATGAAAGCTCCTCGGATTTTCCAAATTCTGGTAAATCTTTGTACATCGTTTTTTTTTTTTTTTCGTTCAACCTAAAAATCTTAATCTTTCGGCAGCCATGACACATCAGCGATAAAAGCGCATCATTGAGTCATCTTTTTCGATAAAATCGTCGATTTTATCATTCGAAGAAGAAAAAAACGGAAAATTGATTCTTACTGTAAAAATCGTATACAGATTCGTCAAATAGAATTTAAATGCAATCAAGAGATTATTGAGCGCTTGCCATTTTTTTTTTCTTTGGACCTAAAGAGGAATGCCTTTTTTTCTTCTTTTTTTTTTTTAAATCTAATCTATCGTACGAAACGCTAATACGATTGTGTATGGTCGTATAATTTGTACAAAGTACAAGAATATCTCGAAATGCTGCGTTGTGCAATGTCGAGTACAGAGAAGAAAAAAAAAATGAGAAAAATTAAGGATCGACGGAAAGTTGCGAAAACCAAAAAGAAAGATGGGAGACGCCCGAAGAAAGTTTGAACTTTGTACTATTGACATTGTCACCTTTTAATAATTACCAGAGGAGCTTTTTTTTCTTCTTTTTTTCGCGTTTTTTTTTTTCTTCTTTTTTCGCGTTTTTTTTTTTTCTTCTTTTTTCGTCGTTTTTCGACGCTAATTTCAAGTACGAATAATTCGGTGGACAGAATTGGGAAAAATTCTAACGATAAATTATTAATTACGATATACGTACCCGATTTTAATTAAATTTTTCTTTAATCACAATTATTTTCGAGCAATTTGCAATTAAAAAAAAAAAAAAAACGCATATAATTTTACTCGAACAAATTTTTCCGCCCAAATTCTTTTTTTTACGAGAAATCTTCCTTTAATGACGAGAAATTATGCTCGAGGATTCACATTGGAATGTAATTAACGTGTGAAAAAAAAAAAAAAAAACGTGACTTTAACGACGTCCACTCGTAACGCATTCGCCAACCATTGCTGTTTTTTTTTTTTTTTTTTTTTTTTTTTTTCGTTTTAATTGTTTTATTAGGAAAATCATTATCCTATTGACCTTAATTTATTATTATTTACAGGCAAAAACGCCATTATCTTCGTACTTAAGCGTTTTTTTTTTCTTCTTCTTATCATACACGTGACTCGGTACTCGTTCCAGGACTTTTCGACTCTCTCAATTTAATCATTGATCCTCAAACGGTTTGGGCCTGCTCGTGAATGATTTTTTTCTTTTTCTTTCGAATCGCCGGGCTCTCGTTCGTTTCTGCAACACCGCGAAATCGACAAAAGCACACACACACACACACACACGCAAGTGCAGGGGGTCGTCGTTGGGAATTTTATACTTTTTTTTTCTTTTAAAGCGATTTTTCATCGCTCGCATTTCAATGCGAAAGGAAAAAAAACGTTAAAAATTTCAATTTCGTGGAGGAAAAAAGAGAGAGAGAGAGAGAGAGAGAGAGAAAAAAATGAGGATTATTATCGAGGCAGAGGGCTCGAGTGAAAATTGGGCGTTGAATTAACCTGCGACGTCGCGTTCCCTCGGGCCATTCGTCGAACCCTCGAAATCGTGCGATATTTGCGAATGCAACGACGTATTTTCCTTGATTTTGGCAATTTGCTGCTGCTCCTGCTGATCTCTCATACCGGATATCGATGCTTGCATCGAATTCGCTATATTTTTCATGATACCGTAAGACTGCTCCAATTGATCCAATTGCTTTATCAAATTTTTGTCCAACGCATGGACCTCGTTCATCTTCGGAAAAAAAAAAAAAATAATTGAAAATTCGGATTTAGATCATTTACGAATGGATAAGGAAAAAATTTGAGCAATTTTCGTTTGGTTTTTTTTTTTTTTTTTTTTTTTTTTTGGGAAATTTCGATAAAATTGGAGTTTTTAAAGTTTTTGTTTCACAAGTCAGAATAAAATTTGTATTCGTGCTCCAGATTCGAGTCTTGAAATGTTCAATCAGGTATTTGATCCAAATTTCCATAATTTGGAAATTTCAGGCACGTGTTGCACTTTTTTAAAATCCACTATCGCATTTATTGCTGTTTTTTTTTTTTTTTTGGAAATTTCGATAAAATTGGAGTTTTGAAAGTTTTTGTTTCACAAGTCAGAATAAAATTTGTATTCGTGCTCCAGATTCGAGTCTTGGAATGTTCAATCAGGTATTCGATTCAAATTTCCTAAATATTTGGAAATTTCAGGCACGTGTTGCACTTTTTGAAAATCCGCCGTGACATTCTTTGGTGTTTTTTTTTTTTTTTTAATTTTGATAAAACTGAAGTTTTTAAATTCGTTGTTCCACAAGTCAGAATAAAATTTGTATTCGTGCTCTAGATTCGAGTCTTGAAATGTTCAATCGGGTATTCGATCCAAATTTCCTAAATATTTGGAAATTTCAGGCACGTGTTGCACTTTTTGAAAATCCGCCGTGGCATTCTTTGGTGTTTTTATTTTTAATTTTGATAAAACTGAAGTTTTTAAATTCGTTGTTCCACAAGTCAGAATAAAATTTGTATTCGTGCTCCAGATTCGAGTCTTGAAATGTTCAATCAGGTATTCGATTCAAATTTCCTAAATATTTGGAAATTTCAGACACGCGTTGCACTTTTTGAAAATCCACCAGACCATCAATGCTATGGTCCGGAGCACGAATACGAATTTTATTTTGACTTGTTCTAAAACAAAGAATTTTAAAACTCCAATTTTATCAAAATTAAAAAAAAAAAACAGCAAAGAATGCCACATTGGATTTTCAAAAAGTGCAGCACGTGTGCTTGATATTTCCAAATATATTTATGAAATTCGGATCTAATACCCGATCGAACATTCCGAGACTCGAATCTGAAGCACGAATACAAATTTTATTCCGACTTTTTGTGAAACAAAGATTTTTAAAGCTCCAGTTTTTTGAAAATTTCGATAAAACTGGAGTATTTGAATTCTTTGTTTCGCAACAAGTCAGAATAAAATTCGTATTCGTGCTCCAGACTCGAGTCTTGGAATGTCAATCGGGTATTCGATTCAAATTTCCTAAATATTTTGATATTTCAGGCACGTGTTGCACTTTTTTTAAATCCACTATCGCATTTATTGCTGTTTTTTTTTTTCGGAAATTTTGATAAAATTGGAGTTTTAAAATTATTTGTTTCACAACAAGTCAGAATGAAATTCGTATTCGTGCTCCAGACTCGAGTCCCGGAATGTTCAATCGAGTATTCTATCCGAATTTCATAAATATTTGGAAATTTTAGGCACGTGTTGCACTTTTTGGAAATTAACTCCGAAAATTGTGATCACAAGTGTGATATCGTCACAGGAGTTTATTTTTTTTTTACATAGAATCGAATAAAGTTACGGATACGAAATACTGACATGGAAAAGAAGCAAAAAATTCATGAACCAATTCTAAAAAAATTCAACTTTTCGAAGTATTTTTTCGCCTTTTCGTACCTTTGGTCGGATTCCAGTGTATTTTTTTTTTTTTCAAAAATTTAATTCAATTGTACGTAAAAAAAAAATACACGATGAAGCGTAAGGTAAAATCTCATAGGGATAAAAATACAAAATTTAAAATATGAAAAAGAAGAAGAAAAAAAAAAAATTATCACCTGATCGGTTAACTTTTTAACCGACGCGACTAGAATCGTCTGTTCACTCGCTTTGGCACATTGCTCCTGGAGCGTCATCACCTTGCCACTCGCGTTCTGCATCGTGTCCTGCAGAGTCACCAATGTCGTCTGAAAAATTAAAAAAAAAACAAAAAAATAGAGCGTGAATAAGATTTATTGTGAAATATCTGCAAAAAATGGGGCACATGAAAAAAATCTCCACCGCATAAAAAAAAAGCCAACACAAATGAGCTCTGTTGAAGATTTTTGAAAAAAAAATAAATAAATAAAAAATGAAAACTACCATTTCTTTAATAACGCAATTGCAGTTTTTGAAGAAAAAAAAATTACAAAACGGTAGTTCTATTTCTATTTCTGAAAAAAGCTCATCTCTATTTTTCATTTTGCAAAAAAAAAAAAAGACAATGAATCTATAATGAATTATTGAAATGAACCAAAAATGATTTTTTAAAAATAAAAAAATCTCAATCGTGTAATTTTGACTCACGTGATCTTTGGCTTGGTCCTCGGCGATCCATGTTATATTTCGCGACAGAGTCTCGTTGATGTACGTCAAATTGCTCGCTAATTGAGATATCGCATTACCGAGAGCTTCGTCCTTTATTCTCGACTCGTTCGTCGGTGACTGGGGTCTCAGTGTCACGTTCGACAGATCCAACAAAGAATGCTAGAATAATTGATAAAATAAAATAAAATCAAATCAAATCAAATAAAATCAAATATGAATAAAATGGGGAAAAAAAATCAAGTGAAATTAGTCAAATTACAAAAATAGGCTAGGGGATAAGAAGGTTTGATATCAAATTTGGCAAGAATCGGCTCAAGGGATTCAAGATTTAATAAAAATCTTAAATTTTCACAAAATATCTATGAATGCTCTAACGTTCGTAAATTTGAGGTTATTTAGCCAAAACTTCTTTCATAAATATACATTATGGGACAAGAATATTTGATTTTTAATTTGGCAAGAATCGCTCAAGGGGTACGGATTTCATAAAATTGTGAAAATTTTCGAATAATATCTGTGATCGCTCTGATTTTCGCAAATTTGAGATTATCAACCGAAAAATAAATCTACACAAGCACACCAGGAGACAGAATATTCAAATTTAGCAAGAAAAAATCGAATTTTGAGAACAACGAGGAAATTTGAAACTCGCACGTTGCTTCCTCATTACAAGAGCTTTCTCTATGAAGCGATGCCAAAATTACACGAAAGTCATCTTCACATTTTTACGAATCTACGAAAATCTCCTCATAGAGATAACTTTGCAATGAGGAATTAGTGTGCAATTTTCAAATTTGCACGCTTTTTTTAAACTCTTTTTTAAACTTAAAAAAAAAATTCCAATAAAATTCTTACAAATTAATCTTTTACCAGTACATCCGTTATTTATTATTGCACATAATTTCATCTCACAGAGATAACTTTGTAATGACGAATCAATGTGCAATTTTCCAATTTTCCACGCTTTTTTTAAACTTTTTTTTTAAACTTAAAAAAAAATTCCAATAAAATTCTTACAAATTAATCTTATACCTGTAAATCCGTTATTTATTATTGCACATAATTTTATCTCACAGAGGTAACTTTGTAATGAAGAATCAATGTGCAATTTTCCAATTTGCACGCTTTTTTTAAACTTTTTTTTTAAACTTAAAAAAAAAATTCCAATAAAATTCTTACAAATTAATCTTTTACCAGTACATCCGTTATTTATTATTGCACATAATTTCATCTCACAGAGATAACTTTGTAATGACGAATCAATGTGCAATTTTCCAATTTTCCACGCTTTTTTTAAACTTTTTTTTTAAACTTAAAAAAAAATTCCAATAAAATTCTTACAAATTAATCTTTTACCTGTAAATCCGTTATTTATTATTGCACATAATTTTATCTCACAGAGATAACTTTGTAATGAAGAATCAATGTGCAATTTTCCAATTTTCACGCTTTTTTAAAACTTTTTTTTAAACGTAAAAAAAAAATTCCAATAAAATTCTTACAAATTAATCTTTTACCTGTAAATCCGTTATTTATTATTGCACATAATTTTATCTCACAGAGGTAACTTTGTAATGAAGAATCAATGTGCAATTTTCCAATTTGCACGCTTTTTTTAAACTTTTTTTTTAAACTTAAAAAAAAATTCCAATAAAATTCTTACAAATTAATCTTTTACCTGTAAATCCGTTATTTATTATTGCACATAATTTCATCTCACAGAGATAACTTTGTAATGAAGAATCAATGTGCAATTTTCCAATTTGCACGCTTTTTTTAAACTTTTTTTTTAAACTTAAAAAAAAATTCCAATAAAATTCTTACAAATTAATCTTTTACCTGTAAATCCGTTATTTATTATTGCACATAATTTTATCTCACAGAGGTAACTGTGTAATGAAGAATCAATGTGCAATTTTCCAATTTGCACGCTATTTTTAAACTTTTTTTTTAACCTTAAAAAAAAATTCCAATAAAATTCTTACAAATTAATCTTTTACCAGCACATCCGTTATTTATTATTGCACATAATTTCATCTCACAGAGATAACTTTGTAATGACGAATCAATGTGCAATTTTCCAATTTTCCACGCTTTTTTTAAACTTTTTTTTTAAACTTAAAAACAAAATTCCAATAAAATTCTTACAAATTAATCTTTTACCTGTAAATCCGTTATTTATTATTGCACATAATTTTATCTCACAGAGGTAACTTTGTAATGAAGAATCAATGTGCAATTTTCCAATTTGCACGCTTTTTTTAAACTTTTTTTTTTAAACTTAAAAAAAAATTCCAATAAAATTCTTACAAATTAATCTTTTACCCGTACATCCGTCATTTATTATTGCACATAATTTTATCTCACAGAGGTAGCTTTGTAATGAAGAATCAACGTGCAATTTTCCAATTTGCACGCTTTTTTTAAACTTTTTTTTTAAACTTAAAAAAAAATTCCAATAAAATTCTTACAAATTAATCTTTTACCTGTACATCCGTTATTTATTATTGCAAATGATTTTATCTCACAGAGATAACTTTGTAATGACGAATCAATGTGCAATTTTCCAATTTTCCACGCTTTTTTGAAACTTTTTTTTTAAACTTAAAAAAAAAAATTCCAATAAAATTCTTACAAATTAATCTTTTACCTGTAAATCCGTTATTTATTATTGCACATAATTTTATCTCACAGAGGTAACTTTGTAATGAAGAATCAATGTGCAATTTTCCAATTTGCACGCTTTTTTCAACTTTTTTTTTAACTTAAAAAAAAAAAATATCCCAACTTTTTTTTCAACAAATTTATCGTTTACCTGTATGTCCGTTATATTTTGTTGCACCGAGGTCTGAATCTCCTGAAGCTTTGTATTAGCCTCCTTGAGGGTGGCAACAGTCGAAGCGAGATCTCTTATTTGACTACCGAACGATGCGGTATTGCTGAACAAAGTTTTTATATTTTTCGGAACGTCCATGAGTTCCGGAGCACCCTGCACCGATTCTTGTACAAGATTCAGCTCCTGCTGCATACTCGATAACTTTTAAATTAAAAAAAAAGGAAATTGTTTTTTATTTTTATTTTTGGAAAAAAAAAATGATTTCCACAAAAATAGATAAATTTTCCAAACATGTATTATTTGAATTCTATTGATATTTCATGTGGTAAAAAAAAAATTAAATAAAAGTAGAGTTAATTTAATGATGGAATCGACGTGACGTTACCTTAAGGGTATAATTATTCAGCTGAATTTTCAGCTCCGAAAGTTGATTGAATATTGTCGTTTGATTATTCTGCAAATCCCGAGAGAGCGAATGACACTTTTGCAGAGCATCGGGAACACCCTCGCTTCCGGCTCTGACTGTAACGATCAATTTTTTTTTTTTTCGAATCATTACAATGATTTTTAATTTTTCGTCATTTTTTGTTTTGTTTGAATTTTATTTCTCGAACGACCAAGAGACAAAATTCGTACTTTGGACGATGAATTGGTCCTCAAAAAAAAATTGTCTACTTTGAACAATTTTTTTATTTTTACTTTATATAATCTTTGTAATTTTTATTTTTATCAATGCACCGGAGAATTAAATTTCACCGTTAAGGCCAGAATACTTGAAGATCGCTGAAAAAAAGAAATGCTAAAAAATTGACGAAAAAAAAAAATAATCACGAGTCGTTTTTATTTTTATTTTTATTTCCAACAAGTGTTTACAGCACACGAACGATACAAAGTAACAGGCGCGGTAAAAAAAAAAAAATAAATTTAAAAAAAAATAAAATAAAAAAAATTATTCCGATCACCGATACCTTGATCCACCTCGGTTCTCAGTGCCGTCAACTGCTGACGTACGTCAATGAAGAGCCATACGAGACTCGCGGTTGCCAGAACCGAGGCACAAGCGAAAAAAGCACCGCACGCTCTCAAAAGTCCAGGACACGCGCGTCCTCTGCGACCTCTGCATTTTCTGTTTACCCGGGTCGTTAGATTCCAGTATTCCGAGCGTTCGTCGCTACTGTCAGTCAGTAATTCCTTGGAAAAAAAAGGGGGAAGGGGACGTCGACGTGAAAAAGGGCCCGGTCGAATCGTTTTATTTCAAATAATTTTTTTTTTTTCAATCAGCCATTTTGAATAGCGAAATTTTGACACTGGATTCATGATCAGTGATCTTGAAAATCTCGAGGTATCAATTTTCATTAAAATCCGATGATTTTTCAGTTTTTGTTTATCGCCGACATTTTCAATCCCGGGATTTTTTTTTTTTACATTAAATTTAACATCGACAATCGCGATGATCAGGTTTGAAATTTCATTAAAATCGGTTGATTTTTAGTTTTCTGATCAGTCACCGTTGACTCTGACATTCTGAATGTCAAAATTTTGACCTTGAGCTCGAAATCAGGAACCTCGAAAGCCCTGAGATATCGATTTTCATTCAAATCCGATGATTTTTAGTTTTACAATCTCTCATATATTTGCTACGTTATTTTGAATTTTTAAATTGACTTTTGTTTTTATTTTTTGTATTCGAAGCCTCGATTCGAATCGGATATTTTAATTATTGATTTTTTAACAGTCATACCGACTCTGCAATTTTGATTAGCGAAATTTTAATACTGAATTCATAATCAATGATATTAAAATCCGATCATTTTTAATGCAGGGATTTTTTTTTTACATTAAATTCAACATCGACGACAGCGAAAATTGTTGAGTTTTAATTCTCATTAAAATCGGATGATTTTTAGTTTTTCGATCTCTCATATATTTGCTTCGCCATTTTTGAATTTATCATTTAACTTTTGTTTTTTTCTTGTCATATTCATCGGTTTCATCCCTGAGCATGATAAGGTATTAAAACAAAAAAAAACGATAAATTTTCCATTCTTGAATACATAACTGGAGTTGAGCCCACAACCGAGATACTAGCATTTATCTAATCTATATCTTTATATATCGCCAACATTTAATGGGGGGAGGGCTTTCATTCTTATACATACAATAACATATTTTACCTGAGAGCTGCGCTTGCCGGAACTCCTGCGCGAAACTACGTGGGAGGGTGCGAGGGCGTCGAGTTCCTTTCGTTTCTTCATTTTTTTCGTCGGTGGACGAAGCGGCACCGTCAACGCCACCGAGTCCATTTCAAGAAGCACCAGTTTGCTCGTTTAATTTTCACACCGCGTTACTTATTATATCTTTGAGCGTAAACTTTCGTACATTCTGCACTCTGCTACGTAGGATACATCGTTGGTGTTTTTTTTTTTCACTGTAAAACCTCTTTTGTGTCGTTTGAAAATTCACTTGAGGTAAAAATCGATTTATGAAAGATTTTCTGGCAAACTTCACTCCGTTGCACTGTAATAACCGTTTTTCATATCACGAAGAACACATAGAAAACACTTTTTTTCAAATAATCTTCGAACACCATAATACGAATATATGATTAATATAATCGCTGCTTTATTTTTAATCTAGCATTTATACTTCCGGTTTCATCGAATTACCCGTTTTTTATCGTGACAGTATTATCGCTTTATCGTTACCTCCGTGTATAATATTCCAACGACGAAGTTGGCTTTTGGTTTTGTGTGATTTTATCGTAAATTTAAATTTGTGGCAATTATTCGATTATCGATTTTGTGCACTCGCACGAGACTTCACAGCGATCGTCTAAGTCTAGTCGCGTCGTTGTGACTTCTGCTATGAAACATCGCGTCGTACCCACGCTTCGTATTCCACCTACCATGACTTCTGGGGAAACCGTACGGGGATAATTTTTTTTTTTTTTCTTTCGTACCCTTTTTTTTCATCGCAGTTCAACGAGTTCAAAGTTTTTTCCCCTCACAATCGTCGTATCCCCGCGGGAGAAGAGTTTTAGCGAACATAATCCCTCCGCGATACTAACCCGGTGGCGAACCGAGAACCGAGCCAACTGACATCTGAATCTGACATGACAAATTGGTCGTTGTCCCCCCACGCCCCTATTCACGCAAGTGACGTAAAAGTTAGTTTTTTTTTATTGTGAAATTGTATCCCGACCGATGAAGCATTACGATAATACTCGTTATACAACGAACGTATATAATTAAGAAGCGGGGCCTTACGCCTTACGGTGAACTTCGTGCTATTTGATATAAGTATATATATGAGATAATACTTTATCTCTAAGGTGAGGCAGGAAAAATTACTCGAACAATAACTTACTGGTTTCATCACAATTACTTGAAATAATTAAAATTTTTTACTCATCCAATCACAATTTTTCGATGTAAATGTAATTTTTTTTTTCCCCCCATTACATTTACCTCGAGGTAATATGATAAATATTTTGTCAAAGATAATAAAAAAAATTACATCAAAAGATTATAATTAATTTTTAGATTTATTACAATTACTTCGAGTAATTTTTAGGTCATAATTTTTCATTAAAATATTGCTCAACTCTTTTAGCTTTAACCATTTACCCTAATTTTTAACTTTTTGGGTAATTTTTTTTTGCGATACTTTGCACGCAAGAAGATAACCAATGATACATAAAATTTTTAGATCCCTCATTCCAATTCGTCCTGATAATTCTGGTTCTTTCGTGCATGGTATAATTTAAGATTGTGTAGCGAGGCTAAAAATAAAAATTAATTATGTTTGACCAAAAGCTTCGATTAACATACTCGATAAATTTTCTTTCAAATTTATAAGCAATTTCGACAAGCGTTAAGATTATCAAAGTTTCATTCGCGAGAGGTACGCTCGTAGGCGTTGAATTCAACGAGAATCGAGTTTCTTATCACCCGACTACACCTGATAAGCAAGAACGAGTACAATACGTGCTTCTGGGGAACCACCTTCCTCGCACGTTTTTTTTTCTTTTCGCTTATATATGTGCGTAGCAACGAAAATATCCAAGGAGCGAACAGCACGCGAGCGCTTCAAGATTGCATATAATTAAAAATCCAGAAAAAAGTATAAACATGGTTTGGAATTAAAAAAAAAAAAATAAACAAATAAAAAATTAGTCACAAAAATAATTCAATCGCTTCGATAAAAATTCCTGCTCATCAAATCTTTGTGTTGTACCAAACGCTAAGATAATTTTATAACTTTATCGGTGAATTAATTATTAATAATTAGGAGTATGAATGAAATTTTTTTTTTTTTTCAATCATTGAGAGTAAGTAAAAATAATGAGGTCGTATTTTTTTATTTTTCGTTAAAAATGACAGATGCACCTGTTATAGGCAATTTAATTTATATTATATTTTTCAATTTGTTATATTAACGGCAATTTTGATTCAAATAAAAAAATACAAAATACGTACTAAATATTTTTTCCTAAACTACCAGATTTTTAAATAAAAAATTTTCATTTATACTCCCAATTTGTTGATTGAAACCATGTGATATTAATGAATCATCAATTGTAGGACTAATTAATTCTTTAGAATTTAATTTTTTTTATTTTTCCATGAATTTATGTAGATTATGATCTATATGAATTAATGAAGGATATAGAAATTTCTTTATTCCGTATGATTGCCCCGACTCTGCTAGAAAGCACACTTGGTACTACATGAGCCTGGTATGAAAATTAGGGCACGTCGAAATTTTACAGACGAATGAAGCAAACAACGTAAAAACCTAATAGCTTATCCGAACATCTGAATGACGAATTTAGAATTTTTTTTTTTCATTTCAACGATTCGAGACTCAGCGATAAGACGTTGGAGAGAAAAATATTTTTATATTATATCAACGTTGTGAAATTCGTTTCACGAAACAATAATACTGATATCATTATTATTGCGGATGACCCACCCGATGGAGAATTCTTTTTGTCGCATTGAAAAAAAAAAAATTTACTCAACGATAATTTTAGTACGCCACGACGATGTTGAAATCTGAATAAAGCCCACCGTACTTGATGAGGTACGACTATTGGGATAAAAACAATTTGAGAATTCGAAAATTTGACGCGTTATCGCGAGGCACACAATCTTCGTGCGTGACAAATTTCAATAATACCAACCGCTGGGAGTGAGAATAGTGCAAATTGCTGGCTGTAGATATATATTTGTCATGTAAATTTAATGACGCATGTCTCAACCTCTGGACCGTACAAATTCAGGACATTTTTCTATGTGAGACGCTTCTTCTTGTCATTGAAAATTATACTACTATAAATTTTTTTTTTTAACTTGACGCCGTTGGATTTTTTCTTTCGATTCGTTACGAAAACTTTTAAACAAAATAACAATTAAAAATTAATCTAATTTATATATTTTTGTGAATGTCAGTACGCTGTTTCTTCGCGAAAAAAAGCAATATTTCGCCAAAATTGAGTTTACGTATTGATTTTAAAAAATCAAAAGTGTTATCCCTTTGCAGAGTATAACAGCTGTTTTTTTTGTACACCATTTTTTTTATTTTCTATAATTCGTAAATTTTCATTAATCAGTAACGGAGAATTGAAATTGATCAGTCACAACGCCCAGAAAGGAACAATTTGAATGGAAAACGATTTGAAAGTCAACATTTTTTTTTCACAATTGTGGATTTTATGAAAACCGTTTTGAACGATTTTTTTTCTTCACTCTAATGGACCATCCGGGGTAATCCCCAAGCATCTACAAAATTAAATCCAAGATTTAACTACTTTCTCGCAATTTTTAATTGCATCTAAATTCTTCATCAGACAATAAAGTTAAAAATTTTCAAATAATTGCTTGGACGACCCCAAGTATGTTTATTTCGTAATTCCAACGAAATCCATTTGGTAAGATTCGTGAGTTTGTAATATGGAAAGCGTTTGACGGTTATGACGATAAGACTAGATTGCTAGGTATGCATATACAGAACAGAGGAAGAGGAAGTATTATAACAGAGAATAACTGGCACGAGATTCACTTCGTGGATGTATAATGATAGACGATTAATCGTGACAGCGTAACAATGAGTAAAAGACAATATATGTGTATATATGTTGTATACATATATATATATATATATAATTATTATATATCTATATATACCTTGGATGGTATAAAATCGAAAAATATATTTTCGAGAAAATTTCGTAATCGAGAGCTCCTGTGTCTGCGACAAAACATATATATTTATGTATGTATATGGAATATATACAATCATATATATGTAGACTGTCGTTAGCCAGACTCATTCGCTCTCCGCTTGACCCTGACTTCGATAAGATACGGACATGAAAAGAAACTCACGTGCCTCACCGATGAGAAATTCTCTCTCTCTCTCTCTCTCTCTCTTTCTTTCTCTCATTCTCTCTTTCATATATATATATATATATATATATATAATTCTTTTAGATTACTCGTTCTGCTAAATACGAAGTAAATCGAGAGAATTCGAACTGGATGTGTCCCAGATAAATTTAAAATGGTTCATACGATAAAAAAAATATAAAATAAAATTTAATTTTTTTCAATTCGTTCGCATAATTGTTCCGTCGATTGAACCGAATTAAATTTCTACCAAAAAGGTATGGAATCTTGAAAAAAAAAAAAGTTGACTTCCAGTCTAACGAATTTTTAATCGACCCAATGTTTGTCGAAAAATATGACTTAGCGCTAAGCTCACCCACGCAGCAATAATACCATTTTTTTTCTATTAACCTCAAGTGATTTACTGGGCTAAAGTGTATTTCTAATTTACTTTTGAGTTACCGGTCTAATTGAGAAATTATTATTTTTCTTTTTATCGAAATGATACTTTTCTCAGATTTTTTTTTAAAAGGCCACAGAGTCAAAGGACTGAAATAATTTAAACTTACATTTTGACGTGACAAGAGCTAGCGTGCGAAAAAAAACCAATATGTACTTGCTCTGAACCGACAAAATAATTTATTGAATTTTAACATATTCATAATTCGACATGACGAGATGAATATTTAATTATCATACTCAAATTTTAAATGAGCAAAATAATGTTCGATTGGCTCGAACGAAGCTAGATAAAATTTCATAATATAAGAAGAAATAAATTTCACAATCGTCGACTATAGATTCGTTAATTGATTCTTTTTATCAGTGAAATAATTACACATGGCTCAAACTCCCTGTCTGTTAAATTTGTAAATAATTTTTTAACTGTCACGATGTATCCGACGATGAGACACGAGATTACCAGTGTGGACTATGAAATGTTTACTTTAATAGCGCTAAATAAAAAATGTTAAATTTTTCAATCCGAGCCAACTCGTCGAGCACCAAGATCCACTTACAAATTTCTCAAGGCAATGCGACTCGGTGTAATATATCCAAATGCACTGTTACAAGGTTCGGGACAAATATAGTTATAGCATAACCGAGTAGAACGAGAAAAAAAAAACGAACACTTGAACAAATGGCCAAAGGTACTCTACTGCGGCTCGCTTTAGTACATAATATTCATGCAACTCGTTTCTATATACTGTCAGTGAGGAAGATGCGTCTGTATGTGCTTGTTTTTTTTTTTTTCTCAAACTCATGACGTACACGCGTCTAAGAAACTCGAAGATATAATTTTCCCGTCTCCGGAGGCGCGCGCGCGCGCGCGTACGGTGACACATTTTTTTTTTTTTCTATCTACATTTTTTTTTCTATTTTCACACCACACGCCCCTGTCACGAATAATCACTCGGATAAACGAAGGTTCGTGTGGAATTAGAAAAAAATATTACCCTCGTTATACATTCGTGTGGATAAATATTTGTTTTTTTTTTTTGGGACGAAAAAAAAAATTTTTCTTCAAATTTGAAACTTTTTTAAAAGTAATATTTCGTTAAATTCAACGAACCAAATTGCAGCAAATTTTTTTTTTGTTTCCAAAAGTACGCGCACAAATTTCCCCAATTCAAACTGCAAATAATTTTAACAAGCTTGGCAAAAACACCATTGTTTTTAGAATTCAGTGAATAAATCGTCAAAACTCATGGAAGAATATTTTTAAAAAATTGCAAAGAACCCCTGCGAATTTATCATAATTATTGTTTGACAAATTTTACAAAATTTTCGAATGATTTTTATTTTTATTTTTTTTTTTAATTCTGTAATATTCATTCAAGGGTCAGAGGGTAAATGGATTTTCGTGATGTATCAGAGAGAAGAGAAATTCTGAGAACGAAAAGAAATTATTCATGAGATCCGTACGATTATGTACGAGTTGGTTCGTTTCTAGGGCCTTGACACTCGTTGAACTTTTTATGCGAATGCCGGTTGGTATAAATGTATCGCCTCGAACCTTGATAATTTTATTTTTGTTTTTGTTTTTTTTTTTTTAATTTTTAATATGATTGAAGGTTGGTTTTTTTTTCACGAAAATTTCGTATTTGCCATTTATGAACGTTTGTCTTTAACTTTTGATCGATTGGTGGGGGGCTTTTTTTTATTATTAGAGTGAATATCAATTTGATTGATTTTTTTTAGTACACGCGCGCTTCGACACTCTTATAACGGAGGCCACCGCCTCCACGCGACTCGCGATTGTAACTGGGGAGTTGAAAGAAACAGACGTGTTTGCGCCGCTCTTGTGGAGCATGTACCTATACGACTTTCTCTCTCTCTATCTCTCTCTCTCTCTCTCTCTCTCTCTCTCTCTCTCTGTGTTTGTGTTGCTCGAGCTAGCGAGATATCGACTAAGGGGGTTTCGCGGGCAAAGCGCGACGATGACTAAGAGGAGGAGAGGTGTGGGCGATGAAGGTGGTCATGCGAGTCGATGGTTAAAAGGTTTTTCTCGGCCAACAGTGAACATGCCAACTTTGACCTATGTGTGCTTTTCTATTATTCATGGAAATAATACATATATTTTTTTAAAATCCTTTCGATAAACAGATTTCTGCGAATTTCAACAAAAAAAAAAATAGGATTTTTATTGTGAAATTCGAAAAACCGTTAATTCTTACATCCCGCTAGCTTGAAAATGACAAAAAAAAGCCATCAATTTAAAATTAGTAATTCCAGATTAGCGGGAATGCACAACAACAGTTGTTACGTAATTACAATATTTAAGAATACGATAATGAAAACTGGGAATTTTCTTAAAACTTTAATTGTTAATAACAGAAATGGAAAAATAATTTTATTTATCGTGAAACCTGTAATTTTTATGTCGCAATTTTTGAATTACAATAAATATGCGTTTAAAAGAAACATCAGCAGATATTTAAAATGAGATTATTGAGGTTTTTTTTTCTCTAAAGATGAGGGATGAAAAAAAAAACGTGTTTATGCATGGGTTCGTTTGCCCGGAGGGTTCGGAGATCGAGAGAGTAATGGACGCGGAGGTTAAATGGACAGGGGAGGAAGTTGGCGAACGCGCACCTCTTTAATCATTGATCCACAGATGCGGAGGTAGCACAAGTGTGTGGCTCGACATATATCGTTTTATATGATAAAGATATATCGCTGCTGCCGTCGCTGTTTCAGGAATCGAGGATTACCCAGAATCCTCCAGGAGTTCTTGAAAATCCATATATTTTACCTAGAATTCCTCGGGAATTCCTGGAAATCCCCATAGATTACCGAGAATCGCTCAGGAGTTCCTGGAAACTCCTATAGGTTACCCAGAATCCCTTAAGAGTTCCTTGAAACCCCCATAGATTACCCAGAATCCCTTTATATTCTGGGAAATCTCTTTATATGTAAAGAGAGAGAGAGAGAGAGAGAGCTCAATCGACGTTGTCAATGACGATCCTCTATCTATCGTTATTGAGATCAATAAGATTATCTCTTTGCCCTTATCATTGAACCTTTGTTCATGAATAATCATACATATATGTAGTTCATTGTACAGTACGACGATTAATAATTATTAATTTATGAGATTAAGCAGTGGTTATTACTGTTATTATAATGTTAAAAACGAGTACTTGTTATGATTCATAATTTTTTCACGTCAAAGAATGTGCTATCGGATAGGGAATAGGGCAACAGGAAATTTAGATAGACCGGACCGGTAGATTGCTTCTTTTTTTCTATCCATGATACTAACAATTTAGAAAAGAGGCCACAAAAATATTCCCTACGTTGAGACGAAAAAGTATTGGGAAATCGAGAAGTTTTGGATAATCGTGTAAAGCACTATAATTACGTAAATGACTGTAATTTTATAAATTACTATAAATGTGTTTCGATGCTGCAGAACATACGCCATAGTCAGCGCATCAACCGATAGCAGTTTCTATGAGCGATTGCTTTAATTTATCGTGAGTAGGACAAAAAGAAAGATCAATTGAGAATTGGTAGAGGTAAGTAAGCAAAGGCTCTGATCTCAGAGAACCGACTCAATTGGAGAACACTCACAGAGATCTTGAGCCGATTAGAATCTGTAACAGCGCTGTGCTATTACCATGCATATAAAAAATAGCATTGGAGAGAAAACACGAGAAAACGATCAAGAGTCGAGGGAATAAATGGTTCAACCATATAATAACAGTAGAGTGAAGTTTCATCAGGCTAATGAAAAAGATTCGCTGTGTGCAGTGATAACGACTTAGAGCGCCCATGGTGGCGAGAATGCACATGTTTTGCTGGAGTCGCGTAGTGCAATTGAGGGCAATATAATAGAGAAGTCGCGAAAAGGAAATTTAAACTGTTGTGTGGAGTCATATAAGAATGTTTTCCGCTACACAACTTCGGAAATCAAGTTTTACGCGTTTCCGACAGTAATTTATAAAGTTGAGCAGCGCAAAAACTGGGATTAGTTGGGTGAAAAAAACAAAGAAAGTAAAATTCTTGAGGTTAAACGCGCATATTTTGTCTGGTATGAAAAATTCAAATGTCAGGATATTACAATACAAATAAATTGATTTTTTTTTTCCTTTTTAGTAGCTCTCATAATTGACTACCCGAATATGCAGTGAGCACTTCGTGGTTAAATCGTTCATCTACGTTACAATCAAGTCCGAGTTACGTCTTTTTTGTTCTCGATACGAGCCTTGTCGATTCGTATGACAAGACCGACAAGATTCATTGCTTAGCCTCAAATTGAGAAGGAAAAGTAGCCATAAACCTATTTTCATTACATCGGTAATGCGTCGATTTATTTTTTTTTCAACGCAGTTATAGTCAAGCTCACCTCAAAAAACTTTATGCAGTACGAATATAAACGTTCGTTTATTAAAATTAATCCAACAAGGTTTCGTCTGTGTAAATAAATGAGAGCTATTCCAGCAAAATTTGCGGAGTACAGCCGGCCGCGGCGCCACTTGGCTTTCTGCGCACAGCGAATACCGAAATTAAACTTGAGAGAAACGATAAGCGCGAATGAGTTAGCAGGATGATGTCATCCAGTGGATCTTATCTGATCTTATCTATACCTTTTTACATTTTAAAGCTTTTCTGAAAGGAGCATAACATTCTAGAATATTATATGACTCTACAGAAGAGTTTTTCTGATGAAAATTTTTCATTAAGTCACGAGTAATTTTCAGTTCAATTATCAAGAAAAAAAAACTTTTGTAATGGATTCTGGCATTGCATTATGCGTTTCGTCATTGCCGCTTCGCATATTCAATTGCTAGCATGTAATAATATAAACTGCAGAATCTGCAATTCTTCGCGGTGACGTACTTCGCCGCGAGTTATTCTTTTTACATTTTTTTTTTTCAAAAATCGCAGACTCGGCGTAACGATTAATGATCGAGGTTTTGTTTTTTCTTCGCTTATACATAGCGCGATAATGAAATCAGAGCGATGCAAAATTTTCATGAATATATTCGTCTTACCGGAACGTACAGAGACGTCTATTCTTCCAATTTCTCCGTGCAAAACAGCGGCGAGCCAGGATAACGCTATTAGCCAAAAAGTAATCAAAACAGCGGCCAGCCAGAGAGAAGCTATTCTGCTCTGTGAGCGACTACATCCGCAAGAATTGCTCTGTCTCTGTCTGAGCCCCGATCGAGGTCTCCTGGAAGGAAATAGTGAAATTTTGCTCGAGACAATTTCAGAGATACAGAACTGACTTTGTTGTATAGTCAGAATTATTTTATTTATCTGTGATTCGTATTTTTTGACTAATTAATAATAAATTAATAAAAAAAAATAACTAATAAATATCTAATTGCATTATTTCAGTGAATCATTTATCCTAGGAATTAAAATAATTAAATTTATCAAGAACAACAACAGTTTGAAATTTTTCCGCGTAAATAAAATATATCAATTATGAATGTAGTAAAACAAAACAGATGGATAGATTTTTTAAATTTATTAAAACTGATCATTAATTAGTTGGCCTGATTAATCATTGCTAATAGATCATAGCTATAACGAACCGTTTGACTATTCTCTTCTTCGGTGTTAGCACCAAGTCCGACAAGTTACTTTCGCTATTCGATAATGAATCCAAAAGATTGATAATCTCCTTTTCGTTATTTTTATCCATTTTTCAGCTCACGTGTGATTGCACGTCATTGCTGAAATATATTTTTTTTTACTATGAAAACGCATAAAAATGTCACTCGATCACGTCCTAACATGACACTTTACGAAAAAACACACGCGCACATGAAAACATAACCTCTCTCGCGAGAGATATGTCAACTAGTTTTTCGGAAAAATATTCTTCGAGAAACGTTGATTTCTTTTCGTGAAAACAATGGAGAGGCATTAAAATGGATTGAACACTAATTTGACATTTTTCTAATCGTTTATTGACGAAATTTAATCGTCCGCGACAGAATTTGTTTTTATCATTTTGACAGCTGGCGAGTCGGTTGACTGTTGACTTTACATCTAATGCCATCTTTCGGGGATCTTTTGGAAGTTTGTTACCACAGTCCTTACCGTGATTGTTACCCATAATTCCATGTAGAACAAATCAAAATATGCATATATGTAATCACGAAAAACAGAGAGATTTAGGGAGAGCACGAAATCAAAGCGTCATCGAAGATATAATCCAAAAGGAAGTACCGTACGCTCCGAGTCACCGATTTCGCTCAAATTTTGACACGCTGCTTTAGTAATTATAATAGTTCTGAGTATAACCGTTGCTCCATATATCGCAGTCTGGACTTGAGTTCAAATCAGCCTAGCAGATTGATTCTTTTTTTTTTTCGTCAATGTGGACGGGAATATTTTATTAAATTACAAATTTATTTTTACCACACTTTGTTGAATTTTGAAAATTAATTTTCAATAAAAATATAGAAGAAAACAATAATTTTCACATTAACGATTCTTTACAATAATCGCCTATTCATAAAAGACTTTTCACATAAGTGTTTTTAATAATTTTTTTTTCAAAACACAAGTGTTTTTAATAATTTTTTTAAAACTAATTATTAATAAAAAAATAAAAAATTCGATGAAAATAAAAACTTCTGCATGATCGCTTCTTTAACGATAATTGCATGCTCCTAAAACTCGTTTTCAGCCAAGTGAAGAGTGTGCGAAAGCTCCAAATTCGAAAAATCCTTTTTACCACATCGTTATGCGACATACTAATTTCTCAATTTTGGCTTTCTCGTATTAATCGAGGCAAGCAGTGTGGCAATCGGCAGATTTTTGTCTTCCTTTTTTTTCATTTATAAGGTGGGGAAAAAAAACTATCGAATAATAAATTATGGTAATTGGAGTAACGAGATTATTAATCGGGAGGGTAAAGGGCGTAACTTGCATGACTTTTAAGGCATTTTTCATTGTGCTTGAGTCTCTTTTATTTTATGTCCATGATTTAATGATGGACCGATGAGGGTTATATATATATGGCCACGTGCTGAGTCTGGAGTATCCTCTTTCACGGTGGGCGTTAAGGTTTTTTTTTTTTTTTTTTTTTTTTAAAGCAAAAATTATCGCTTCCCTCGCTAAGAACACAGTGTGAATCGGTCTTTCTCCCAGTACATAGCGAAACACGGTATCGGGCATGTACACGATTATGAGACGATTTTTTGTAATTTTCTTCGCTCTCGCGATTGAAAAAGTTGCATGCTCCGAAAAGGAGGATCTCGAGTGTAAGGGTATCGCTTTGACTTCGGCAACGCGACGCCTCAAGGAGTATCTATTTTGCGAATACGATACGTCCGTTAGACCGAGCCTTACGAAAAATGAAGAGACGATCGTCGATATTCGAATGTTGCCACAATACGTTGAATTCGTGAGTGAAGAAATATATATATATATATATATATATGTATATTAAGGGTGTTTAAAAAAAAAATTCGATTTTTCATGTTCCCATCCCTCAAAACTTGAGTTTTGTTAAAAAAAAAACATCTTCGCGAAGAGGGGGAGCTCTGTAGCTTAAGTGGAAACCGCCGCTCATTGGACATTTCTAATTATAACTGCCAATTAACGTCTATGACAAACTTTTTGGAAGGAAAAATTTGAGACCGTGAATATTTCGATTTAATTTGAAAATTTTCTGAGAAACTTTGTGATACAATTTTTTTTTCTTTTTTTTTTGTCAAGATCAATCATTTTTCGTAATTTTTTAATTTGACTTTTAATTTTTTTAAAAATTTAACTTTTAATAAAATCCGTGCAATTATTCGTTTTTTCTTCAGATAGGTCATAATTGGTAAATACGATTTTTGTACTTTCAGTCCGAAGAACAAAATATCCTTTACTTGCACACTTGGCTCTCCATGGTAAGAATAATTAAGTTCATTATTATTTTTTGTTTTCCCCTCATAATTGAGTAAAAAAAAGGGTGGGGAAAAAAAATTAACAATCGTCGATCGAAATTTTTGTAAACGCCTCAGACCTGGCCCGATGTTCATCTCACGTGGAAACCATCCAAATGGGACAATCTCAGGGAGATTCACGTAGCGGGCTATGAAATATGGAAACCAGATCTGACGGTCTTCAACACGTGCGTGCTAAATAAATATTCTCCTTTTGAGGAACGGTCGATGATATTCCTTAAAATCCAAAAATCAAACACCAAAAATCGTTTAGATCTATGCAGTAATTTTTTTTTTACATAAAATTTGATCCAAAATTTTTGAAAATCATAGATCTAGATAGATTTAATTATCTAATTGAGATTTAGGTAGATCGAATTATCTGATCGAGATCTTGGTAGATCTAATTTATATCTATGTCGATCTAATTGAGATTTAGGTGAATCTAATTATCTAATTGAGATCTTGGTAGATCTAATTGTGATCTAATTAGATCTGATTGGATCTAATCTAGATCTAGATCGATCTAATGAAGATCTACGTGAATTTAATTGAGATCTTGATCGGTATAATTAAGATCTATATAAATCTAATTGAGATTAAAGTAAATCTAATTATCTAATTGAGATTTAGGTAGATCGAATTATCTGATCGAGATCTTGGTAGATCTAATTTATATCTATGTCGATCTAATTGAGATTTAGGTGGATCTAATTATCTAATTGAGATCATGGTAGATCTAATTGTGATCTAATTAGATCTAATTGGATCTAATCTAGATCTAGATCGATCTAATGAAGATCTAGGTGAATTTAATTGAGATCTTGATCGGTATAATTAAGATCTATATAAATCTAATTGAGATTTAGGTGGATCTAATTATCTAATTGAGATCATGGTAGATCTAATTGTGATCTAATTAGATCTAATTGGATCTAATCTAGATCTAGATCGATCTAATGAAGATCTTGGTGAATTTAATTGAGATCTTGATCGGTATAATTAAGATCTATATAAATCTAATTGAGATTAAAGTAAATCTAATTATCTAATTGAGATCTTTGTAGATCCAATTGAGATCTATGTACAATCTATAATTGAGATTGAGGTAGATCGTAATTAAGTTCTACGTAGATCCAATTGAGATCCGACTATAGATTTACGATTTTTCAAAAATTCACATCTCCGTAGATTTAAAAAATAACTCCGTAAATCCTAAATTTCATCTATGTTGATTTAAACTTTTTTTTTCCCAGGATGTTTTTTTTTTGTTTGTTTTTCGTAATTTAACTAATTTTATTCAAAATTCAGAGGAGAGATGTCCGATGACATGGAAATTGATTACGCGGACTGTGTGGTAACGTTCAATGGAACCGTCAAATGTGTATCACCGATAAAGTATACGAGCCACTGTCCCACCGATTACAGCGAGTGGCCTTACGATAAGCACAATTGTACATTGCAAATCGGCGCTTGGATGTTTTATCACAATGAGATTCTCCTGAAATTCGAGACGGACGCCGTACGATATCATTATTATTCAGAAGATTTTAAATCTGTTTTTTTTTTTTTTTTTTTCATCAATAGAAAAATATTTATGGACAGAAAAAGGTATATGGTATTTTTTTTTTTTTTTTCGGTGCAGATCATGATGCACGCATTTATGCCAAACAAACAGTGGGACGTTCATATAGAAAGCGGGGTGCCGGAATACATTGCAAAAATAAGCGACGAGGGTGAAGTGACGATATTTATCACCGTTGCTCTCCGGAGACACGGATCTAGACTCGCCATAATTTACATCTTGCCTGCATTCGGTATGAGCATAAACGAACATTAATGTACTTTTTTTTTTCTTCAGCTGCGTGGATCGATTTTCATTGAAAAATCGGATAATGGTTTTTTTTTCTCACATTTTTGACAATTTCTACATTTTTCGATCGTCCATTTTGAATCGACATTTAAAAAATATGAAATTTCTATGTCAGAGAGCTCGAAAGACTTCGGTTATCAATTTTCATGAAAATCTGATCATTTTTTGTTTTTCTTTGTCCGGCATATTGTCTCCGCCATATTAAATTTCTAAGTTTTGGCATTGAACTCGAAATCATCGACCACGAAAACCCTCGGGTATTAATTTTCATCAAGATTAGTCTATTTTTTGTTTTTCTCTAATTTTCCATTTTGAATTTCCATATTTTGGCATTAAATTCGAAGTTAGTGACCCCAAAGACCCTCGGGTACCAATTTTCATCAAGATTAGTCTATTTTTTGTTTTTTTCTAATTTGCCATTTTGAATTTCCATATTTTGGCATTGAATTCGAAATCAGTGACCTCGAAAACCCTGCAGGGTCCCAATTTTCATAAAGATCAGTCTATTTTTTGTTTTTTAAATCCGCCATCTTGAATTTCCATATTTTGGCATTAAATTCGAAGTCAGTGACCCCAAAAACCTTCAGCTACCAATTTTCATCAAGATTAGTCTATTTTTTGTTTTTTTCTAATATGCCATTTTGAATTTCCATATTTCGACATTAAATTCGAAATAATTGACCTCGCAAACGCTCAGGTACCAAAATTTTCATCAAGATCAATATATTTTTTGTTTTTCTCTAATTTGCCATTTTGAATTTCCATATTTTGGCATTAAATTCGAAATCCAGTGACCTCGAGAATCCTCGGATACTAATTTTCATCAAGATTAGTCTATTTTAGGTTTTTCTCTAATCCGCCATCTTGAATTTCCATGTTTTGGCATTAAATTCGAAGTCAGTGACCTCGAAAACCCTCGGATACGAATTTTCATCAAGATTAGTCTATTTTTGATTTTTTTCCAACCCCGCCATTGTGAATTTCCATATTTCAGCATTAAATTCGAAATCATGTGACCTCGAAAATCTTCGGGTACCAATTTTCATCAAGATTAGTCATTTTTTTTATTTTTCTCTAACCCGCCATCTTGAATTTCTATGATTTTCCATTTGTCCCCAACTTTTTTCTTTCTCCAAAACTTTAGTTCTAATGGTACTGACGCTAATAGTCCTGTGGCTGGATTCACAGTCGATCGAGAGAATTCTCGTCGCTTGTATCAATTTCATTTGTCACATACTCGGAATTTTCGATCTTCACTGGTACTTTCCAACTATCGGTTCCGAAACAACGCCGAAAATTCGTGAGTTTTTTTTTTTAATCTTCCACAGACACCCATTCGTTTGAAAAAAAAATTTTTTTAATCGACTTCCCATGACTCGTATTTTTTTCTTTCTAGTCGTATTTTACGAGGTTTCAGTGGGATTGGCAGCCACAGCGTTAATACTGACTTGTCTATTACGAAAATTACGTGAAACTAGGGTACCAGCCCCAATTTGGCTAATTTCAGGCACAACGATAATTCTCAATTCACCGATCGGTACATTCCTCAAGCTCAGCGTTATGGAGCACAAAAAAGACTCCGATGTACTCGAGGATGGCGAACAGGACAATGGACAAATTTTAGAAAACCCAAAAGATCGTACTTGGCAAGAATTGTCAATTATTCTCGAGTGGTTCAGTTTTGTCATTACTTTTTTTATTTATCTCATCATGTTGGCTATCGTTCTACCACCGGGATCACCCAAGAAGCAGGACACGTCTTATTGGATCTAGTTGGATCGTAAAAAAAAAAAATAAAAAAATAATAAAAATAAAAATAGAGAATTTCCCATTAATCGTGGAAAAGCGATTTTTATAATTCATATTTTCGAGTAAAAAAAATCGTCTCCCAATCGAAATTTAGACTCGTAAGACGATCTTCTGATGTACAACGGAAATAAATGTAAATTTTACAAAAAAAAAAAAAATAACTCGACTAAGTTTAATGGACAATAATCCTTGCAAGACCCTCTCGACGAATTTTCATTTTTTTTCTCCCCCCCACGATTTTTGTCCCAAAAATTCAACTCTGTTATTTCATTGCTTCGCAGTGAAACGATAAATATACTCGAGACACTCGAAAAATTGAGCTTCGTCAATGAAAATCCCACAATGTTGTTGTTATATAATTAAATCGAAAAAATATTTCAATTTATAACAAATTTGGAGCATACTTTTTTTTCCTTCAAGTATGGTTTAATTTTTCTAAATTTTTGACAAATTTCATTGTGCAAATGTTATACGAAAAAAAAAAAAAACCTATTCGAAAGAAAAAATTCTCCAGAATTTTAACGAGGGTATAAAATTGGTAAACTTAACATTTTCAAGTTTAACTTGACAAAAGAAAATTTAAATTTATCCAAAAAAAATATATATATCTTCGGGAAACGAGACGCCTACCAAATGTTTTTTTTTTTTTTTTTTTTTTTTGAAGCACCACTCTTGTCTTATCAATCGGGCGTTCCCTTGATTGAAATACGATCGTCATTTAAAAAAAAAAAAAAAAAAAAACCATTCCGAACATGACCACCTAAATATATTTTTGGGCCGAGAATCCACGAAAAAAGAATCGAACGTAATTTTTGTTTTTCAAAATTCTGTAAAGTTTTCGAGTTAAACAAACAATTAATCAGCTAATTATCAATTTTTTTTACAAATTAATCATGTCTGGCAATTATTTACATCCGTTTTACTATTATTATTATTAATATTATTATTATCATCATATTAGAGAAAAGTTTAGATTTTTATTTAAACAAAAATTTAACAATCGTACGAAATTATTTATCAACTGTTTGCAACTCGAGGTGACATGTAAAGAGTCCCTGAGAAATTTACGAATCAGACAGAGAGAGAGACGAGAGACGAGAGGACATCCATCAAATATGCATATGAGGTATTTCATGATGGAAGGTCAGCAGAGGGAAGCTAATAGGGAAGTGTGTTAAACCGCGGGGGTAAGAGAGGGAAAAACGGTACTCGCGAGATCATTCGGAGTATCGAGTTTCGCGGGGCGTTTGATAAGCAATTTTTTTCTTTTTTTTTTTAATTTTCTTCTCGACTGTCGAAAGAACCTCGCGGACAGGTCAGTCGAGATTCGCAGCGATCTCTGATCAACTGGCCGGCATGCCCCGAGTCACTCGAATTCGAAAATGAAAAATTTCACGACGATGCGCTTTCGATCTTTGCTCGTTGAATTATTTTTACTTTCGCTGATCAACGGTGAAACGAGCCACGAGTGCAAGGAAATTTCTGATAAATCGGTGACGCAACGCTTGAAAGATTATCTCTTTTGCAATTACGTTTGGTCGGATCACGATACAAAAAGCAACGCGACAGTCGTTACCATGGAGATTTTACCGAAATTTGCAACAATGGTACGTTTTTTTTTCTTCTTTCTCTCTTTTTCTTCTTCTTCCAATAATATGAAAAAAAAAAAGTTTTTCAAGGCTTTTCTTCGTTATACCAGGATGAATACGAAGGTAATCTGGAACTTTACACTTGGATGTATATCGTGAGTTATAACGAAGCTCGATTGTTTTTTTTTTTTTTTTCAATTTCTTTTATCAACGCTTTTCCTGAGTTTTGAGTGAAAAAAAAACCATTTTTTTTTTTCCCCCAAGACTTGGAAGGACGAGCATCTATCGTGGGATCCGTCGTTGTTTGAGAATATTCGTCGTTTCGGTGTAGATAGCAGCGAAATTTGGGTACCCGACATAGCTGTTCAGAGCCCGTAAGTAGATTTTAAATATTAAAGGTAGCAACTATTTTAGGAGATCGAAAATTGAGATTTTTTTTTTGTTTGTGTGAAAAAAAAAACAACGAAAATTTCCCAAACTCTGAGAATAATTTTTTTTTTCAAACACCCTAGTAAATATATGGGACATTCCACGTCAACTCAGCCACCCCGTTTTTTTTATTGTCTCGAAAAAATTATTCAGTATGGGCATTTCAAAGGACAATATATCCATGACATTTTACCAAAATTTCATCCCCCCACTATTGTTGGTTCTCGAGACAATGATTAATGAAATCTCAATTTTGTAAAAATCATAACTTCGTAACTACTGATCGGATTTAAACGATTAAAAAAAGAATCTTTTTTATTTTTTTTTTTGCTCTTTTCGAAAAAAAAATATGTCATCATCGGATAAAAGCTCATTAGACATTTTTCGGAGTAAATTAACAAAAAACAATTTTTCCCTCTTCACTGATGCCTGGTTCCATTTTGAAAAAATCCTGCGTAGTTGTGTATTGCCTCCCTCTATCAGAAAAAAAAATACTGAGTAGAATTCCGATTGGCCCTTTCGTGAAAAAAAAAAAAAAATCGAAAAATTTCCCCGGAAACTGTCTAATGAACTTTTTTTAATGACGGCATATTTTTTTTTCAAAAAGGGCAAAAAAAAATAAAAAAGATTCGTTTTTTAATCGTGAAAATCCGATCAGCCGTTACGAAGTTATGATTTTTACAAAATTGAGAATTCATTAATCATTATTTCGAGAACCAACAATAGTAGGGGGGATGAAATTTTGGGAAAATGTCATGGATATATTGTACTTTGAAATGCTTGTACTGAATAATTTTTTCGAGACAAAAAAAAAAACGGGGTGGCTGATGAGTTAACGTGGAATACGACACGTCAACGCAGCCACGTCAACTCAGCCACCCCGTTTTTTTTTTTGGTCTCGAAAAAATTATTCCGTATGGGCATTTCAAAGTACAATATATCCATGACATTTTACCAAAATTTCGTCCCTCTACTATTGTTGGTTCTCGAGATAATGATTAATAAATTCTCAATTTTGTGAAAATCATAACTTCGTAACGGCTGATCGGATTTTAACGACTAAAAAAAGAATCTTTTTTATTTTTTTCGCCCTTTTTGAAAAAAAAAAAAATATGCCGTCATTGGAGAAAAGTTCATTAGACAGTTTTCGGGGAAATTTTTCGATTTTTTTTTTTTTTTTTTCCACGAAAGGGCCAATCGGAATTCTACTCAGTATTTTTTTTTTCTGATCGAGGGAGGCAATACACAACTCCGCAGGATTTTTTCAAAATGGAACAAGGCATCAGTGACGAGGAAAAAATTGTTTTTCGTTAATTTACTCCGAAAACTGTCTAATGAGCTTTTATCCGATGATGACATATTTTTTTTCGAAAAGGGCAAAAAAAATAAAAAAAGATTCTTTTTTTAATCGTTTAAATCCGATCAGTAGTTACGAAGTTATGATTTTTATAAAATTGAGACTTCATTAATCATTGTCTCGAGAACCAACAATACTAGGGGGGATGAAATTTTGGTAAAATGTCATGGATATATTGTCCTTTGAAATGCCCATACTGAATAATTTTTTCGAGACCAAAAAAAAAACGGGGTGGCTGAGTTGACGTGGAATGTCCCATATATTTGTCACAACTCTCAGTGGCAACGACGACGTCAACGTGGACGGTCTTGCCAATGGTCGATGCGAGATTCATTTCGATGGTAAAGTAGCCTGCTCACCGAGACATCGTCAGACGATTAGATGCAAGACTGATTTCACACTATGGCCATACGATCGTCAAAATTGCACTTTCGTTATATCATCTTCGTCGGATGTGACAAGGCAAATTGAGTTTGGAGCATCAAAAACGATAAGTCGAAACGTACAGCGTACACATTTTTGTTTTCTCCTATTTTTTCGCAAATATCGAATGAAAATTTTTAATTTTTTGTTTTTTTAAATCATTTTTCGCAGGTCTTTATGCATGATTTTGTCACAAACGGAGAATGGGAAATCGCGGTTTCGCGTATCGCCTACGAACAGACGAAATTCAATAATTTCGAGAACCGCAGCTCGCCAAAACTCTCGGTAGATTTTATATTGGACAGAGTACACGAACGACTGAGCGGAAGATACGTTACACCTGGCATAAGTAGGAAAATATTTCGTCAATGTAAAAAACCTTTGATTCCAGGGGGAATCGAAGGGTATGCGAGAAAAACAATAATACATATTATTCATTTTGTGTTCACAAATAACAAACGAAATCAAAAAAAATTTCCAATATTTCGTACTCCAGACCAAAAATGAGACCTTGAGAGGGAAGCTCTCCGCTCTCAAATAACGAAAAAAAAAAAAAAAAACATTTAATTGCCAAAAACAAGAAACAATTGTCCAAAAAATTGTGAGAGGAGTTTTTCGAATATTTGTGGTTTTTTTTTAAATTAATGCATCGCCTCTTACAATTTTTTTAATTACAAAAAAAATTGAATTCAATTGGCAGTATAAATTCAATTTTTTTTTTTCAAAATCTGGTAGTTTAGGAAAAAAATATTTAGTACGTATTTTTTATTTTTTTTATTTCAATCAAAATTGCCGTTAATATAACAAATTGAAAAATATAACACACATGTTACGATATATATATATATATATATATATATATATATATATATATATATATATATATATATATATATATATATATATATCAAAATCCGTGAAATTAAATTGCCTATAATAGGTGCATCTGTCATTTTTAACGAAAAATAAAAAATACGTTCTGATTATTTTTACTTACTCTACATTATACGCCCCAATTATTGAAACAAAAAATTTCATTCATACTCCTAATTGTAGTACATCGGTATACCTTTTTCTTTTTGTTGTCTTTCTCCCTCCAGTAATGATGGTCATGACACTGACCACCGTATGGCTAAATCCTCGATCGATCGAACGTCTCGCAATTGCATGCTTGAATCCAATTATTCATCTGTTGTGCATACACGATCTCAACTGGATTCTTCCTCGAAATGGCAATACGGTGCCGAACATAGGTGATTAAATTTCGTATTTTTTTTTCTTCTTCTTCTTCTTCTTCTTCTTCTTCTCGTTATCTCTTCCTCGTTCGCCGGGGTATCCTGAACTCGGATCTTAAAAAAAAAAAAGAAGAAACAAAAAACGCAATCTACGGAAATTTCGTCAATTTTTCGTTTCGTTCTCAGTACTGTTCTACACGAATTCATTCGTGCTGGCAATCGTCGCTCTTCTCCTCACGTTCTTACTGGGCAAGCTCGGCGGGCTGAAAATTTCAGCACCAGGATGGATCGCAACGTCGATCTCCACGTTGTTTAACAACAAAATTGGTCAAAATTTGCTGCTCATCAGCGGACCGGAGACTGAAAGAACTGCGAATAACGAGAATGATGCCGAGGACAACGATCTCCTCGTGTGCTCCGAGACCGATCGAAGCATCTGGGCTTGCGTCGTGATTCTTCTCGTTTGGTCAAGTTTTCTCATTTTTTTCTTCGCTTACATCGTCATGTGGTCAATTCTCATACCGAACACATCGATGAGAACACCGATTATAGACGTGAGCAAAGAAATATAAATTAATCGATATATATATATATATCGATTAATTTATATTTCTTTGATATATATATATATATATAGTTTCGAAATTATCTCGAGAGAGTATTTGCTGTTACTTTTTGAAAGCTGAACTTGAGAAATTCGTTATTGATATGTTTTTTTTTTTGGGATTTTTTAATCAATCACTTTTGAAATAGTTCAGGATTCGGTGAATTTGCCTAAACTTGGAAAGCGTGCCAAGATCAGATTTTTTTTTTTAGATCGACACTAATTCCACTCTGGTAATTGATGGCTAGAATTCCTGAATCAATTTGGAGTATACAATCTGGAAAAAAAGTTGCATGATAATTGGCCGAAAAATCGTGAATTTTTGGGGTTTTCGCAGCAATGCTCCGAGACTGTGCTTGAAAATATTGCAACCTCTTTGGACTTTTCTTCGAGACTAACAAAACCTGAGGATAAGTTGTTGAATAAACCTTTATTTATTTACTTTTAACCCTTTAACGGCTGGTGCGACACACACGTGTCCCGCCTACTTTGAAAAATCGTAATTTCCACAAAAATGAACATATCGACATCGTTAAGGTGTCGCATTTTGAAGATGAAGGATGCATCTAATTATGAAAAATTCGGCGAACGCCAGGATTGCACCCCTTCAGTTTTACACCCCGTCAAAGAGTGCGAAAATTGCGAAAAAAATGAGAAATGAGCTCGACTTTCAGGCAAAATTTTTTTTAGCGTCGCAATCTCGAGTATGCGCTTTGAAATAATATTGAAAGTTTGTAGCAAAAAGGTTCGGACCAAAAATCATCCCTAACGGTAATGAAATATCGATAACCACCCCTGAAAATGGTGATATACGCCCGATAATGCACTTTCATTGATGTTCAGTTCATAAATATTTTTGAAAACACATGATAAAATTTGTAGCAAAAATGTCCGAATGGAAAACTACCCCTGACAATAACGAAACATCTAAAACCACCCCTAGAAATGGTGATACGCCCAAAAATGCACTTCCATTGATGTTTAGTTCATATATATTTTCTAAAACGCATGGAAAATGTGTATCAAGAACATTCCGAATTAAAAACTAACCCTAACAGTGGAGAAACATCAAAAACCGCCCCTGGCAGTGGTGATGCGCCTGAAAATGCACTTTTATTGATGTTCAGTTCGTATAAATTTTTGAAAATACATGAAAAATTCATAGCAAGAAAATCTGAATCGAAAACTACCCCCAGCAGTAAAAAAACATCGAAAACTACCCCTAAAAGTTGTGATGCACCTAAAAATGCACTTTTATTGATGTTCAGTTCGTATAAATTTTTGAAAATACATGAAAAATTCATAGCAAGAAAATCTGAATCGAAAACTACCCCCAGCAGTAACAAAACATCGAAAACTATCCCTAAAAGTTGTGATGTACCTAAAAATGCACTTTTATTGATGTTCAGTTCGTACAAATTTTTGAAAATACATGAAAAATTCATAGCAAGAAAATCTGAATCGAAAACTACCCCCCAGCAGTAAAAAAACATCGAAAACTACCCCTAAAAGTTGTGATGCACCTAAAAATGCACTTTTATTGATGTTCAGTTCGTATAAATTTTTGAAAATACATGAAAAATTCATAGCAAGAAAATCTGAATCGAAAACTACCCCCAGCAGTAACAAAACATCGAAAACTACCCCTAAAAGTTGTGATGCACCTAAAAATGCACTTTTATTGATGTTCAGTTCGTATAAATTTTTGAAAATACATGAAAAATTCATACCAAGAAAATCTGAATCGAAAACTACCCCCAGCAGTAAAAAAAACATCGAAAACTACCCCTAAAAGTTGTGATGCATCTAAAAATCAACTGTCATTAGCGAGGTCGGGGTGCTTTTCGAACGCGAGTCCTAGTTCATAAGGGTTGAAATGATCCGTAAGTTCCTCAGAATATATTCACGTGTTCCACGATATTCATATTCCGATTTGGATTAGGATGAAATAATAGGAAATGAGTAATAACGTTTTATGCGTTGCGGGTGATTTTTTTCCAATCGAAGGGTTGTTCATAAGGGTTGTAATTATCCGTAAGTCCTTCGGAATATGCTCGTGCGTTCTGGAACACTCATATTTCGATTCAGATCAGGATAAAATAGCAGAAAATGAGACGATAACATTTTATCTACTGGGGGGGTGAATTTATCTCAATTTAGGGGTAGTTCTTAAGGATCGATTGATCCGTAAGTTCTTCGGAATCCCACTACGCGTTCCGGAATGACTTTTTCTCAATTTCTGGCACAAATGAACGATGGAAAATGAAATTAAGATGTTCTCAAGCGATTGGGGTGGTTTTTCCATTCGGGGGTAGTTTCTGAGGGTAGGAAAATTCTGAAATAATTTTTTTTCTCACATTGGGTACTCATGAATTCAGATTCGTCATGTACCAACTTTGCCAAACGCTCCAAAAAAAAACTCAGCTGTTAAAGGGTTGAATTGCTTTATAAATGTTTTCTCGGAATTATTATTATTATTTATACTCGGAATTTAGGGAATCTTTTTCTCAATTTTTTTTTTTGCTATTTTCGAGATATACTCAAGTTGCCGCGTAATTTAATTTCGACACTTATTTCGATCATGAGCATTATGAAAAATTGTTATAATTTTTTTTTTCATATATATATATATATATATTTTTTTTTATTACAAATAGATTTATTTCAAAAATTCATAATCGCAATCGTTCTCATAATTAGTCTCACTGGGTTATAAATACAACGATCATGCGTCGAATGATATTACTCTCTCTCTCTCTCTCTCTCGCTTTCTGACTCACACTCGATCTCGTACCGCAAAAGACTGTACTGCGGTATCGAAGAAATAAAGATTTTTCTTTCTTTTTACGGAAGCTACAAATAAAAGCTCTCGCTATAATATACAATTATCATTTTGTTTTAAATATTTTGCTCGAGTACAGGAGGCATTCCGCGAAAATTTTGGAAAATGGATCCCTCTCGCCGGTAACGTGAAAAATTTTTTTTTTTTTCATAAACAAACGAGACCAACGTTCGATCGTAAAAATAAAAAATAAAAAAATTGTACCAAGTTTCATGATCCGTACGATCAGGAAACCGTTCGATCTTCCTGCTTATGAGCAAAAGCTACGTTTTTTTTTTCTTTTTTTCTTGTGTTTCAATCGACGATATTTTAATATGTGGAAAATTAAAAAAATTTCCATCATGACCCGAAAACGATTCGCGAATAATATTTTATGAAAAAATGTGTTTCTTTTTGTTCAAAAGTAACTATCATTATTGAACAAATTTTTTTTTTCCTCGCGTTACTCGAATCGAGAACAAATATATTCATTTTAAGGGCAAATCTAAGGGTTTAGCGAAATGCCTCATATACTTTTGTGTGTGTGTGTGTGTGTTTTTTGGTGTAAGTATGTTTTTGCGATGATTTTTTTGCTTTTGCTTCGTTGATTAATATTGTATTGAAAAGCAATTGTGTCTTTGATCTCGGAGACGAGAAGACGAAATTTCAATGGAATAAAAATAGAGGGAACTGCCTTAATTAATTATCGTGAACGACAAACGTGTATGCGATTTGTTCCAGCTTCAATCTCTTCGTTCTTCCTTCCTCTTCTTAGTCCCAGTTTTTTTTTTTCCCTCTTTCTTTTCTCGTTGATCTTATTGCGTCGGATAGAGGAGATAATCCTTCAACGTTTGTGGCAATGGCAGAGAATTCACGGCGTTTCTCTTCGTATATTGGAGTATGGCGTCGCGACAGGCACTTTGCAAGCTCAATACTGCTGAAACGAATCGCCAAATTCGATTCAACGATTATGGCCTTGTCTCTCCGGCAGAAATATCATATTTTTTGCCAATAATTGATCAAATGATTCTCAATAAAAAAAAAAAAAACCTAGTCGCCTGTGCAGGGTGGCCACAAAAGAAAAGCAAAAAAAAAAAAATTCCCTGACTTTTCGCTGAAAACTTTGCCTAACTGAAATCTGAATAGAATTGAAGCTTATCAGGTTAATCGACCAATGAGTTTTTTTTTTAACTCGACAGAATCGGTTTTGTAAAATATTTGCATTTGATTATTGTCCTTGTGTCTAGAAATATATATATATATGTATATATATATAATATGAAGATCTTGCTACCACCGCCGTGTACAAGAATCAAGGCGCGCTCATATGAGCACCGCAAATGCGAGGCTGCATTTGTGGAGGAAGTTGATCTCTGAATGAATCAAACGGCATTCTTCAAGTCTACTCACGGGCTTTTCAAAACATCCCCGATAAGCCCAAATCCGTCAATCCAGAGTAAAGTTATGGGCATTTGAAATTTCGTTATTTTCAGGTTCACGAAAAAGTGGGCAAAAATTAGAGAAATTTTTTTTTTTCTTTCGTTTTTCTCACTATTTTCAGGCTACGGGCGATTGGAAATTTTCCGCTGATTATGAATAAGATCGAATGACTACCTGAAGCCCAAAAATTCGATATGAAGACGTCAAAAAACAAAACAAAAAATATTTCAAGTCAACGAAAGTTGACTTTGATGGGGATGCAAATTAAAATTTTTAAGAACAATCACCGTTCATCCCGGTTGAGTGAAGAGTTGGAATTTAAATTTTGGTAATTTAAACATTTTTCCCTGACCAAATGAAAATTTCCCTGTTTCCTCGAATAATTTAAAACTCCCTGAAATTTCTAGGTTTTCCCTGACCGTAGCCACCCTGCCGTGTCGGCCAGGTTTTCCGCAATTTCCCCGTGCCCTCGTGCAAATGGGACAGAGCAGTGCATTAGGAAAGATTGACCACGGACAACACTCTGGGGGGAGGGAGGCTCAAGGAACAAAATGGAATATGGAAATTGGAAGGGATAAGGGGATAATACATAAATGTGTGTATATACACTACCGCTCAAAAGTTTGGATACAGTAGGATGAATTTCTTGTTCCACTCAAAGTTAGATAACTTAGCTAAAAAAAAAAAAGATATTGGAATTTCCAAAGCGTCGTTTCAAAAAGGACAAATGAGGCTTCAATTTGCCCCGTCAAAAGATTTTTTCATAATTTTTTTTCGCCCCAGTACGGACTTTGGTTCGTGACCGTTTTTAGGTCTTTTTTCGACCGTCGCGAATCGGGCGCACAGTTGAAAGAAATATGGATATTTTTTTTGTCACCATGAAATCCTTAAAAGGGAGTGCAGAAGCTGCATCTCTCTTTTGGGAAAAATTTTTTGCGATTTTTTTTTTTTCGAAAAGTTATCGTATTTTTCGCTGAAAACGATACATTTCGTCGAATTAAAAATAACTGAAGAACTGATAGGGTTCAAGAAAAAATGTTAGGGATACAAAAAGTTGCAGATTTTTGTACTCAATCATCCGGAATTTTTTCAGAATTTTTTTGGGAAATTTTTTTTTTTCGGAGTATTTTTTTTCAAAACTCGCGAGTGAAATTTTTTTTTTTCTCCCAGTAAAATGCAATTTCTTTTGCAATATTGCGATAAGAAATTCCATTTTTCCATAAAGCCACCATTGCACCTCTCTTATCTAGAGAAATCTGTTTTTTTTTCGTGCCATTTTTGAGAAATTATTTGGAATTTTTTGTGTGCAAATTTCTAAGTTTTTTTTTTAATTTTGTGCTCGCGTTTGAAAGATTCGCGGAGAACTAACGTTGTAATCGACAACGCTTTGAAATAAAAAGAACCTTCAATGATTTAAAAGTTGTAAACGATATTGCTGAACGAAAAGTAGCTTTTTGCGCGGAATTTAATTCATTATTAACTAAGGACAGAGATCAAGCGCAATATATACTTTTAGTAGCTGATTTCCACCGAAAGACGTATGCCACGCGTAAAAAGGCGTCGTTGGCATCGATCTTTACCGAAAATAAATAAATAAATGACATTTTGCGTTTTTTTTTTGTGCACAAAGTCATAGCGAAAAAATTGTTAAAGTCGAATGAATTTGCTTATACGCTATCGTGCCTGAGAACAAAATTATCGCGAAAAAAAAAAAAAAAATTTACAAGATACGAATTGTTTATGACAATTTAAAAACAATTTTTAATCGCAAAATTATTGTTGCGAATAAAATCGATCTAAATCTTTTATTTAGTACACGATGGGGTCAGAAAAAAAAATGTTCGACATAAAATTGTTTAGAATTTTTTATAAAAAATTAGAAATTAGGAATAAAAAAAAAAATTTATTTAATTAATTTTTTTTCTTCTCAATTCGAAATACAACAAGTTTTGAGGGGTGCTAGCATGAAAAATCGATTTTTTTTTTTAATTTGTTTTTTTCAAATCCTCCATAAATTTTACTTTCCGTTAATTTATTTATTTTATATTATATATTATATTATAAATATATTATAAATATTTTATTATAATTAATTATATATTAATTATAATAATATATAAATAATATTTAAAATAATATATTATAAATATATTATAAAATTAAAAAAAAAATAATAAGTAAAATATTTTCGACTCACCGCCATACAACTGTACAATTCTGACTTGCTTGGTAGTGCCGTAAACATCTACAACGGCGTACAGAGGTCCGGCCTTGTAAGGAATATCCTTGCCGCAGACACCCTGATCCTCGCCATTTATAATGAAATGCATTTTTGCCTTGTCCGAGCCAGCCTGCGGAACGTACATAACGCCGATTCGCGATCCCGTCTCGGTCGGCAATAAATTTTGCGACGCGCCAATCTTGTTGGGTCTCAACGCCGTGAATGGAATAACGCCTCGCGGCGTTTGCACGCTCACTCCGTCGGTCATGAGTTTCTTCTCCGGATGGGATATTCCTTCGCCTGGAAAACAAAAACGAAAAAAAAAAAAAAAAAACAAATCCTCGCAATCTCCGATGCCCGTTGGAATTTCAATTTTTTTTTTTTTCTTCTTCTCGCTCGATCGTACTCGTGATTTTCAATTAGAATTCTCACCGTATCTGTTGATACTCTCCAGGCTGCCGCATATATGCGGACTCTGCGTAATACCGAATACCCAACTGGATCCCATCATAACGAGATCGGGCAGAGCGTACTCCGGCAAGCCGTTTCTATCGGCGGTCGCCGGATCTATCTGAGTAAGACCGAGTCTCATGTGACCGCTCCATCCCAATTCGTGATTCTCTATCTCCAGCAAAAAAATTTCACCCGGCTGCAGGGGTTTCTCGCTGAATGTCAGAGCATTTGCGTAACTCGTTTTTCTAAACGCCACCGTATTCTCATCGTACAGTATGATATTTTCTCCGTGACTCGGATGAAATCTCGTTATGATCTTTCGCGATTTTTCTGACATCTCATCAAGAACGCTCGTTTGCTCGTTTATTTATTTATTTATTTTTTTTTTATTTTTTTTTTTCTCACACCGTCAGCGGATAAGAGGGACGAGGAACGAGGCGCCAATGGGTCATCATCGAGATGTGAAAATTGAAAAAAAAAAAAATTAAAAAAAACGACAACCGAATGTGCTTCGACTCGATGGAATTTGAATAAAGTGTTGTTTTTTTTTTTTTCTCCTTCCCGAGATAAAAAATTCTGACGTAACTTCGGAGGATTAAAAATTTTTTTTTTTCTTTTCGTAGATTTATAAATTGATTACTATACGGTCTCGAAGTTGCTCGAAATTGATTGACGCGTGTGGCAAGTGGTTTTTATTTTTAATGAAGAAATTGAAAAAAAAAAATTCATCAAACACTCGTTAAATTTTGTTTTAACTCGTCGAACATTCACAATTTTTATTATAATCGCGTGTGGACGGTATTTATATGCGGTTCAGATATATTAACGATTGAGGTTAGTGGTGGCGCTTGCGCGACTAGATAATGTTTTTATTCAATCGTTTTCTTCCCGCTGACCAATTATTTCGCGCGTATGTGTATTTTATATCGAAGCTCGGAAAACATTATTCAATTTTTCGCAGTCACACCGATTCGCCGTAATTCAGTATTGTTCAATGAATAACGTAATAAAGTTGACATGAAATCGCGAGCACTTTTAATACAGGCTATAATACAATTATTGGCTTTTTTTTTGTGTTTATTTCCTGCTGCTATATTTAGGTTTTAGGTTTGTTCCATAACGCTCGTGTTGCTGAGTCCCAGCAGATGTCAGGACGTGATAATTCCTGGTCGCGAGGACGCTATAATTTGACCGCTACCAAAATTACCAAACATAGGTCATGGGACATGAATATGGAGAGAAACGAAAACAGTTGTTGGAAAGTTAATAATTTTCAGGCCACAATTACCGTTACTGAATTGAGAAAACGCACATGTATACCACGTGACTTATGAGCGCGAGAGAGATGGCTTAAAATCCTTAAGGAAGTATGAGCACTTAAGGTAAACGATTTTTGTTTTCTAATAAAACAAGAACTATATCGAGCAGCCATTTAACGGCATTTTAAAAAAGTTTTAAAAAATTTTCACGTCGCGCGCTAATCAAAATTTCTCCTATATCCAGCAAACAAAACACAAAAAAAATGTATTATAAAAATTGTGATTTTTTTGTTTTTTCATTTCTAAAAATTTCGCAAAATAAGAAGAGAATGTTGGAAAAAAAATATTTTTATTTCCACGAAATAACATTTTACATAAGTACATAATTGTCAAATTTATCAACAATGACGAGGTAGACCCCGAAATAACTTTAACATACGTCATGTATCATGCAATTGACAAATATGTTATCTCGTACCCATCGACGTTTTTTTTTTTTTTTTTCCCCGGAAATTTTTAATATAACGAAAAAATATTCATTACGAGGAATATAATACGTGTAAATTGATCGTTGGAAAACATTTGGATAATATCGAAATGTACAGCCTGGAGCACAATCCAAGACGTGAGAGATCGAAATAACAAACAGCTCGAAACAATGTATGTATGTTATGTAGGCCGGTGAGCATGAGAAAACGTAAACGCGCGTCGAGCTATGAATTATTTCGATCTCTCATTTCTTGGATTGTGCCATAGGACCGAATTTTTTCAATATTCATTTGCAACGACATACGCATCTACAATCGTAAAAGACACGCGATTGAAAGAAAAAATGTACGTACAACTGAAATAATCATATAATTACTGTACTCCTTAATTCGGGACGAAAAATGAATAAACGTTCGTATCTATAAAAAAATTGAAAAAAAAAAAAAAATAAATAAAAGATGCGAACCCAATCTCGGAGGGAGAAAGGGAACGCGTGGAAGAATGTTAACCAAATTGGCTTTGCAATGTCTTCAGTTCTGCGACAAGCTGCACTTTCGTCTGAATGAAGGAATTTTCATTCAAAGATCTATATAATCAAAGATCAATATATTCATTCAAAGATCTGTATATCTTGGGAGAGAAAGAGAGAGAGAGAGAGAGAGAGAGAGAGAGAGAGAGAGAGAGAGAGAGAGAGAGAGATACATCGCAGGGTCTCATTCGGTGAAGATTTTTTTTTTCAGTTCGAATGTAGAGACTGTAGAATATAGAAAATATAGAAAATTTCACTTCATTTATGAAAAAAGAAAAAAAAACCAGCTGCGAATGAATTCATGCTTAAAAAGATGCATTGAGATCTCGGAGGAAAAAAAAACCGGACAACAAAAAAAAAAGTATTTCCCTATTGAAACTCTAAGATGTGAATAACTCACGAATAATCTCTCCGAGAAATTGTAGCGAAACGAAATTGTACTTCATTTATGGAAAAAAAAAAAAAAACCCAGCTGCGAATGAATTCATTCCTAAAAACGATGCATTGAGATTTTGGAGGAGAAAAGCGGATTCAGGCTACATCATCGACAAATAGATGTTGCCTGAATTCGCTTTTTTCCTCCCCGTCTCAATGGATCTGTGAAAAAAAAAAAACGAACAAAAAAAATAACGTATTTCCCTCTTAAAACCCTAAGATGTGAATAACTCACGAATAATCTCTCCGAGAAGTTGCAGTGAAACAAAATTTCACTTTATTTATGAAAAAAAAAAAAAAAGAAAAAAAGAGAAAAAAAACCATCTTCGAATCTTTGAGGAAAAAAGCGGATTCAGGCTACATCTATATCATCGACAATCAGATGTTGCCTGAATTCGCTTTTTTCCTCCCTATCTCAATGGACCTGTGAAAAAAAAAAAAAAAAAAAAAAAAGAAAAGAAAAATAGTTTCCCGCAGTGCGATTATCACAATACTTCAATATGAATCTCGTTCGTTCCACGCTGTATAACATTATAAATAATATATTTTCTTTATGAAAAATCTCAGGGAAAATAAAATAAACGATAATTTCGAGCTATCTTAAGAATATATCGATGGATTTCAAAAGATTTTCTATCAATTGATCCCTCGCATCCAAATACGTCTCACCGACTCCGGTATCCGTTATTATCGGAGTACTGTTCAATTTACCGACCAATATTATAATGTCGTTTCGCTCGGTCAGCAATGTCTCGTACTCGATACTCAAGCCCAGCAGACTCGTCACGTTATTCAGCACTTCTTGCTTCGTCGTTTGCGCATAAGACGTATCATTGAGATGCACGCATACCGCTTCGCGTATTATCGGATCGTAGGAATTTTTGAAAATTCGATGATAATCCTTTACGCTTACGTTGCACGTCGTTTTCTTCGTTCCCATGTAACGCTTCAATTTTGGAAATAATTCTTTCGCTCTTGCGGAAGATTCGACCGTCGTTATCGTCGGTTGCTCAATCTTCAGATCCAGCGTATCGATATTACGTATTTTGTCCTCGATATAATTAAAACTGTCGGACGCGATAGCGTGACTCGTACGATAATTCGTATTTCTCACTAGTTTGTCGAGCATCGCCTGTGCCGCATCGTGTTTCGCTTTTTTCTTTGAATTCGCTGCGGCATTCACTTCGAGATTGCCGATTGTACAGAAAACCGTGAACAATGGAGCGTGAGGCGGTCCGCTCATACCCGTATCACGATATTCCGGGATTTTAAATTTTTGCGATGCACAATATTCCTGCGATCGTTGTGAAAAATTCTTTTACGATCTTTTCCATTGCGATCATCGATATATTTCATAAGTTTTACAATAATTTTGAACAAATCCCAGATGATTCATTCAAAATTATCCCAAGATTATTCCGATTTTCAAAAAGCTTTATTACGTTGCGCTTAAAAAAATTATTGCTCATTATTATTAATATTTTCCTATTCGTATTTTTTTTTTTTTTCGAAAAAGTATGAAATTCTTTGAACCGACGGCACATTAATTTTTATCCTAAAATATATTTCGATATTAATAAATAAATAAATAAATAAATAAATAAATATTTTGAAGCGCAGTTTTGCCTACAATGTGTATCGAAATATAATTTAGGATAAAAAATGATGAACCGTCGATTCGAAGAATTTCATACTTTTTTCGAAAAAAAAAAAAAAAATACGAAAATTCAGGAAAATATTGATCAATGAATATTGTTTTTTGAAAAATTATTGCAATCCCCGTTTATGAATATTATTTAAAAATATAATAATTCCCCATTAGTTATTAACGAAATAGAAGAAAAATTTTTCATTTTTTCGTTTAAATATTGCGAATAAACGACGCCGAGCATACTTACGCTTAACTTTCCCACGGAATTTATGAATACATTGTCATGGGATACGTTGTCGTAGTCGGGCAAGTAATAGGAGTCGATCGTCGGTATAACGATACTGGAAGCTCTCTGCGCTTGAACGGAGCTTTCGGCCTGCGATAGCAGCTTCAGCAATTCCTTGGCCGCTAAATGCTTCGCCTCTTTTTTGCTCGAAGCCGTACCGCAAGCCGACAAAGAGCGACAAGTCACCTGATACGTGAATCTTTGGGGTTGCGTGTCCGTGTTTTTGCATATTAGCGTATAGTCCGGCATTCCCCACATCTGCTTGGCAGAATATTCTTGCAGAGTAGAAACAGGCGTTTTACTCATGATCTTTTGAAAATAAAGGAAAAAAAAAATAAATAAACCACAATTTTCGATCTAACCGATATCGGGGAATGAGGAATATTTTTTAAAAATCATCTGAAAAAAAAAGTTTTCGATCCAACATTTGCTTAAATCATTAAAAGAAAACTACTCGAGGACACGAAAATATCGATTTAAAAAAAAAAAATCTTAAATCTTTAAACTCAAAAATCATAAACTTTAAATTTATCAATTGTATTTATTAATAATTTTTTTTTTATGACTCATATTTTAACATTTGCGTATCAAATAAATAAATGAGATAAGAGTAAAAGCTTTCGGGATTCTTAAAATTTATCGTAATACTACCGAATTTATCGAATTTTCGTAATAAACAATTTTTTCACTGCAAAATATTATTATTTTATCCTCTGCACTGTTGTAATTTTAGAATCGTAATTTTTTTCATAAATTCGGTTTGACTTTTGCATGAAGTCTCTGTGGTATTCCTCTATTTCGTTGTAAAAACATTCAAATGCTCACCTCGGCGTGTGTTATCCTATTTTCTCGATTCAAACTGTTTCCTCGACGATTTATTTTTTCACGAAAAATCGGGGAAAATATTAAAAACGGGGAACAAAAAAAAGACGGTTTATTGTTATAAAAAGGTAAATAAGAGGTGCACCCCCGCGACCCGTGGGCTCCAGCGCTCCAGCGATAGTGAAATTTTGACAGGCTCGAAGAGGACCGAGGAGCTCTATAGTTGGCACTACCACATCTATGTTATATGGGCGCGCGCATTTGTGTGTGTGTGTGTGTGTGTGTGTGTGTGTGTGTGTGTGTGTGTGTGTGTGTGTGTGTGTGTGTCGTGTCCGTGGTCGTGTTCCTAAGGGAGACACGGATGTAAAAATCGTTTCTAGATCAATAAAATATTTTTTCGTCACTGACGTGTTCAAGTTCCATTGGCCTGTTGGTTGTTGTCACAGTACTGGCATTACTCACAGTACTGACCGTTAATGTAAATAAGTAAAAATCGAAGAATTCTCCGTCCACCCCTCGCGCCAAAACCGACGGGTAAACCAGGGCAAACTGCGAATGTATACAAATACCATTTCCCACTTATTTCCCGACCTCTGACGCGCGCAAGCCTGCACAAGATTACAAAACATACACAAATGGAAATCCCGTATCGCCCCAGCAACAAGATCCCAGCTGTTTCAGGGATTTCCCTATTACTTTTATTACAGACGGATGGAAGCCCAGACGATTGAAATTTAAGAAAATGTGAAACATAAATAAGTGTGAGAGAGAGAGAGAGAGAGAGAGAGAGAGAGAGAGAGAGAGAGAGAGAGATAAACGTTATCAGCGCTCAAGTTAGGCAGAGAAAATTAGATGAATTATTTCACATCAATATAATGTTTTGTACATTTTTTAGGTTATGTTGAACTTCCACATGCAGTGAAATCACGGCAGGTGTTTTCCTACTATATCGTCTATTTTGTTGAGAATGCGATAGAAAAATAGACCGTCGTCTGCTAGCGCATTGTTGCTTATGAGCTCTCATTCATTTTAGTAGCATTCATGGATTTGCTACATAATTCATAAAATACAAATTGGCACGCCAATATTACTTTTGATTATAATGGGGAAGTTTACCCACCGTTAGGCAGCGCTGATGTCACTGTCTGTAATGCCGCGAATTTTAAGAATATGAAATGAAATGTGTGTTTTTTTTTATAGTCATGTCTTAACACACGCAAGTTTTAAATAAAATCTCACAGAATACATGCTGCTATATGAAAATTATACATTTTTTGTTATTGTAAATACATCCTGTTCATTGAGTACGTTTACACGACACTTCAATTCCGGTGTTATGAAAACCGGCGTAGTTAAAGCAGGCGTTAAAGTGCGTGTAAACGGGTCCTAACACCCGCTTTACGAGGTAAAGCGGGTGTTAGGTACCGTGTAAACGCCTGGTTTATCTAAACCGGTTTTCGTAACACCGGATTTAGAGCGTCGTGTAAACGTACTCAGTGAGTACGTTTACACGACGCTCTTATTCCGGCGTTACGAAAACCGGCTTAGCTAAATCAGGCGTTAAAGTGCGTGTAAACGGGTCCTAACACCCGCTTTACGAGGTAAAGCGGGTGTTAGGTACCGTGTAAACGCCTGGCTTAACTAAACCGGTTTTCGTAACACCGGATTTGGAGCGGCGTGTAAACGTACTCATTGCTACAGCTCCTGCTTACATCATGGTTACTGCCATAACCTTAAAAGTTCAGTCAGTGCATCAGGCATAAAATGTTTAATGAAAATAATTTTACATCAACGAAATCATCCAGGTTATGTTCAGTACATTTCAAGGCAGAAGACTATAAAACGACAAATATTTCTTATATGAAAATTATTACCTTTCAAGGTACATCAGAATATGCTGTTTGCTCAGTGGCGGCAAAACAGTGTCGCTGTTGATATCTTTAAGAAGATTGGACGCTGGTGTTGGAAAACAATTATCAACCACACCAGATGCTGATTCTCCATCAGAATTATAAAAATTATTGTTTCGATCATAGTAAATAAGTCTGAAAAATATTAGCAACAATTTACAGCTGAAGAAATGCAGTTTTGCGTTATGTATTTCGCTGGTACATCATTTTTACAATTATTTTACTATGTACATATATAATTATACGGATAATTTATTTTGAGGGGCACTGTTAATCAGTCTAATTCGTATATTTAACTATTTGACGATGATATCTTAGTTATTTTAAAACTGACAAAGTGCTAACATAACAACATAACCTTAAATTCGCACATAAACTTACCTGTCCTGCAAATCTTTTTTTTTCCTGTCAATTTCGCACCTCGTCTTTTCAATTCTGCTTTTAACTCGTTTATTTTTCATCCCTCATACTTGTTTGAATCCATTTTTTTAGAAAATCAGTTTAAGGCGAATAAATGATTCAAATTTTGCGTCCAAAGTAGACAGTGACTGTAGCACCACCACGCGGCCAAAAATTTGGGTAAACTTCCCCGCATGAAATTTAAATCATTACTTCTGTTGCTCGCCAGAGGCGCTGCGAGCGAGACAACTAAATTATAACGAACTCTCGTTCCTCACTCTTACTCTACGATTCGTGGTTTAATCCTGTTCACTGTTTGCCGGTACCGACCGTGGGCCATGAATACATGCTGTTTTACCAAACAACATAACCTCTTCCTCGAATGTTAAATAGAGTCGCGAGTAAAAAAAAAAGACATTGCTAATAGCGCTCTAGGTATGTAAGCACTTAAAAATTTGTTAATTTTCAATCATAAAGGAACCCGCGACATTATCAAACAATGTTTTCCATGCATTTAAACGTTTCATTGAGATCGAGCAACGCCGGTGTGAGATTGTGCATCGCAAATTTAAACAATCGAAGGAATTTTCGTCGTTTCGTTAAATTAACAACGCGCGACAGTGAAAAAACAATTTTAAACATCGACAACGAAAAACATTCGAATTTTACTCTTCGCGCTATAAATCCAAACTCTTTCATGTCAAACTGTTCGTCGAATGATAAAACTTGGCTCAATTATCAATCGCAATTCGTGCGGGGCTACTCGAGCGACGGTGTATCGAAGAGGGCAAATGTTTTCGGTGAACTTGGCGATCGTCAATTTGAAAAAGTTGAGATGGACGAGGATGAGAAGGAGGAGGAAAAATTTGTCGAGAACGAAGCGCGAGTTTTTCGTCGTCACAAATTGTCACCCGGCGGTTACGCCAAGCTCATAAAGTCTCACATCGAAAAGGGAAATTTGAATGCAGCTGTGCAGGTGCTGGATCTAGTGGCGGAAAATCGTGATCAACCGACCACCTACATGTACAATCTTTTGCTACGAGCTTTTGCGGTCGCGGGAAATTTCAAAATGTCGCGTTCGCTCTGGGTACGCATGAAGAAACGAGGCGTCAAATGCAACGCTGCGACTTACACGAGTATATTGAACGCGTGCGCGAATTATCATCATTCCGAGACCGCGCTCGATTATCTCAATGATTTGAGACAAGAATTTGTGGAAAAAAATATCGTCCTCAACGAGGCGCATTATAACACGATGATAAAGGCTTACGGTCGTCACGGCAGTATACTCGAGGCTTTCGCCATAGCCGACGAAATGAGAGACAAGCGTTTGTCCACCGACGTAATAACTTTCAATTCTCTGCTGATCGGCGCAATTTCGGATCGCGAAGCTGGTCTGAGACACGCCCTCATTGTTTGGCATCTCATGCTGAGACACGCCATTAAACCGACGATTATAACTTACAATCTGCTGTTGCGAGCGATCAGAGACACGAAACTCGGCAATTTAAAGATCAACGATGTACTGATAAACGCGCCGCCGCGGTGTCAAATTTTTTTGAACAACAAATCCGGGCCAAATCTTCTGAGCGATCCGCCGGTCGTGAGCAGCCTAGTTTTCACGGAAATAGCGGCCAAGGAGGATGATATCGTCGAGGAAAACGAGCCGAAAGCGCTGACGAGCGAAGTGACAAACTTACCGGCAACCGTCGACGCGAATTCCGATGAAAAGGGTCTCGTAGTTGAAAGTGAGAAAATTCTCAGGACTCAATTGGATGCGATTCGTCATAAAAATCGTTTGATACTCTTCGGGGGTGTAAATGGTATTTTGGAAAGCATGGAGCAAAACGGCGTTGTTCCGGATACTAAATCCATAACTCTCCTGATGGAGCTCGTTCCTCCGTCGATTCCATGCGAAAATAGTATTCTGAAAACTGCAAAATCCAAGAGGATTCCGTTGGATATCGATTTTTATAATATGCTCATGAAAAAGAGGAGTCTTCGTAGAGATTATAAAGGAGCTAAGGTAGGTTTGCGTGTAGGATAAGCATGCGATTGGACGATTATACAAAATGGCGCTAGTTAAGACAAAATGGCCGACTTTAAAACGAATAATTCACGGAATTTTGTATCATAACCTTCGATCATCTCGAAAACGCGAATTATACTTTCTCCGAGATGGTACAAGCGATCGGGATTAAATAAGCTCAGTTGCTGCAGTATGTTGGCAAAAAGTGGCTAAGCTTTTTCTTATTCCGATCGATTGTGCCGTTTGGAAGAAAATACCTTTAAGAATTTTCACCTATCGCTCTTCCACTCATATGTCACGTGATACATGCGCGCCTCTGCCTTGATGAAAAATTGGTACGGCAGGGGTTTTAAAGTCACTGATTTCGGGCTTAACGTTAGAATTTTGAAATTCGAATTCCGAGAACCGAAAAAATTATCCGCATTGGATGAAAATAGATTCTTGGACGTTTTCGAATGTTAAATCGAAATTTTGAAATTTATAAAATGGCTTCAGCGATAGGACGGTTCAAAAATCTCGAAGAAAACGCAAAAATTTATGCATTCCAAGTAATTGGACGATTATTCAAAATGGCGCTAGTTAAGACAAAGGCCAGGTTCGGAAATTGGCTGACAGTACTGTCAGTACTAGAAAATGTACAGTATACGTGACTTGCACTATAGATTTTCTAGTACTGACAGTACTGTCAGCCAATTTCCGAACACGCTCAAAATGGACGACTTTAAAACGAATAATTCACGGAATTTTGTATCATAACCTTCGATCATCTCGAAAACGCGAATTATACTTTCTCCGAGATGGTACAAGCGATCGGGATGAAATAAGCTCAGTTGATGCAGTATGTTGGCAAAAAGTGACTAAGCTTTTTCTTATTCCGATCGATTGTGCCGTTTGGGAAAAAATACCTTCAAGAATTTTCACCTATCGCTCTTGAAATTCGAATTCCGAGAACCAAAAAAATTATCCGCATTGGATGAAAATAGATTCTTGGACGTTTTCGAATGTTAAATCGAAATTTTGAAATTTATAAAATGGCTTCAGCGATACGACGGTTAAAAAATCTCGAAGAAAACGCAAAAATTTATCCGTTCCAAGTAATGAAACCCATTTGATTCAATTATACTAATTTTCCGATGGATCACCGATGAAAATTCTCCGAACATGAAATCTTTGACCGATCGCAAAATCTATGAATTCAGAATATCCTCGACGATATTCAACGCAATGGCCTCTGTCCAGACATAATAACCTGGGGAATATTGGCGCTCGGTTGTCACAATTCGGAGGACGCGAGAAATCTAATAGACGGTATGAAAGTAACGGGACACAGATTGAACGTGGTGATAGCCGGTACGCTGATCAACAATGCATGTCGAAAGATTCGTTTCGGCTACGTGCTCGAGATTATGGAAACGATGTTACTCTATCGTATAATACCGAATTGGGAATTGTACTGCACCCTCGACTCGTTTCAGAAGGAAATTAGCGATATGATCAAGAGCAAAGTGAGTATAAAAATATCATCGACGCCAAAAAACCCCGACATTCGTATCTTTCATTCGTCTCTTTTTTTTTTTTCTCTCATCGAACTTTCAGAAATACACCAGGACGGTGAATGATCCTGCGTTCAAAACTGGTTTCGCCAAATTCAACCTGAGATACTCGACATGGCGCAAAGAGATGGAGAGTATGAAAGAGAATAGATCAAAAACAAGACCTCGTCTGCGTTAGAGAGCGATTTTTGTTAATATGTAAATACATATATATTTGTAAAAATTAATATGAAAAAAAAAAAAAAAAAAACAAAACAAATACCAATTAAGATCGTTGCGTGATTCAAAGTTTATTGAGGCTTTTGCAAAAAAAAAAAAAAAAATCGCTGAATTCGGCTAAATATTTGAAATAAAATTTGCAAACTTACACTCGAGTACTGCGAACAATTTACACGACGATCGCAAGAAAATTTTTTTTAATAAAGTTAAGCAATTACATTTGTTCTCGAGCTTCTTTTTTTTTTCTTGCTTCGGTTTTATCCTCAACAACTGTCCGATTCTTGAAAATTTCATCAATATACATAGAGAGAGAGAGAGAGAGAGAAAGAGAGATCGAGCATTTTATAAGGCTCGAGCGAGTATTTTTTGTTCAGCGAAGATACGGAGAACGAGGCTCGGATACCCAAGAACGACATCTCGTGCCCGCGATGACACCTCTCGGCGGACAGGTACCTCGGATACTGAGCTTATTGTATCCGGTCGGTCCGGTCGGCTGAGCTCCGCAAGTCTCCAATGCTACGAAATCGTCCACGTGAAGTGACGGCGGTCGCGAGGTATTCGGGGGTCTTGATCTGAAAGGATCGGCGCCTCGACCAGCTCCGCCGACGGTCGGGCCACCTCTCATGGTATTAACGAATTGGGCTCTTCCTCGCATCGGTGTAACTGCAATAATTACCAAGAGTCGTTGCTTGACCAAAGCAAAAAGAAGAAGAAGAAGAAGAAGAAGAAAAACAATTAAATATTCCCGCAAAAGTTCTTACCGAAAGGCTGTTTCGTTTTAGCGGTCGGTACATTTGTCTGTTTCTGCGAATCTCTGGGATCTTCGGTGCCCTCGTTTTGTCCCTTTGGCTGGATCGGTTGGGTCGAATCGTCGGGCGGTACTTTGGAGCATAACAATTGCGCCTCCGCGAGAAGATTAAAATCCGGCGGCAATAGTTCGGCCGCCAGTGCCATAAGATCGACGGTATTGTTCGAATCGTTGTTTAACATTGTCGATGAATCGACGAAGCAACGTTTTCTCGTGCGACGCGAGTATCGCCCGTGATTGATCAACGTTCGCTGAGAAAATTGATTCAGAAGTGCCTCGGGCGTTGGCAAAAGTGGCTCGAGCATTTCCGGCACGGGTTCCTTGTCGTCTTTTCCATCGATACAAGCTCTAAGCTGTTCCACGAGTTCCACGGAACTTTTCAATTTCTCCAGTGGATGCTTGCCGCTGTTGTCCCAGGTGACGAGAGACGCGAGCTGCCCAACGCGTAGATACAACGAGCGATTGGGAATTTTTGACGATACGAGACTCGCCAGAAACGCAACGATCAACAATTCCAGGCTATTCTCACTCGTATCCGGTTTATCCGTTTCAATTTTGCCGGATACGTGCTCGAGCAGTGATCTCAATGCTCCGGGATTATTCTCGAGGCAGCTCTTCACGTGATACAATCCGTAATTGTGTCCGACGAGCGAAACGAGTATACGTAGATCGATCTCGAGTACATTGATCGAATATTTTACGGAATTGGCAATTATATCGACGAGCGCACCGATAATCGTGAGCAACGGATCCTTGCTTGGCACTGAATGACTCAGACGTATCTCGAGAGTATCGTTGCTCGTATCGTCGTGAACGAGACTGAGATTCTCGTCGCAGAGTGTAAAAAAAGTATCGAGAATCTCCAGTTGAACGTTGCACGAGCTCGTGGCTTTCAGTGTCGAGCACATCATCTCGACTACCGGTGGATATTTTTGATCGGATTTCACCTGAGCCCGTGAAGTTGGACTCAGGAGTGTCAGAAGGGTCGCTTTTACGGACGGATGTAGGGTCAGATCGGCGAGTAGCGCGAGAATCGGTGAATTATTTTCCAGCGGTGCAGCGGCGAGAATTCGATCCAGGAGACAGCGTCCAACTACGAGGGCGCTCGGTGCGGCCAGATCGCTGAGCTGTTTGCACACTTTCGACAACAAATTCAGCAACTTCTCGTCCCAGCTTGCGCACAAAAGGCGCAACGTATCCGTGAGATTCGTCGCTTGTGCCTGAAGATGAGCTGACCACAATTTTCTCAGTCCAAGAGCTCTCGTGATCTCGTCGCTGTGTTTTTTATCATCATCGTCGCGATGCAACAACGGCGGCAAGAGACGAGAAAATAATCTCAGACCGGGCACAAAATTTGCCGGATAAGACGAGATCATTTTCAATAAATCGCCGATCATTTGTGTCCAGAGGGATTTCGCAACGTTGCCCGAACCATCGGAATTCACGGCGCGCGTAAAAGCCAGCAGCGTCTCGACGATCTCATCGGCGAGATTTCTCAATGACGCACCGTCGGACATCACCGGAATCGCCTCGACGAGCGTCCAAATTCCCAGTAACGGCGCGACGGCCGTTAAATCCTTGAAATCCGTTGCCATGCACTTGACGAGACGCTCGAGAAGTGCTCGAATGAGCTTCACGCAGGGCAACAATAATGCAACGAGAGCGAGTCCCCGTCTACCGGTAAGCATGGCGCGATGAAGATGCGGCTGCTCGTAAAACGTTCCAATTCTCGTGATCACAGCGACGAGGGCGGTAAGACCATCAGCGGCGAATAATTGCGTAAGCGCGTTTCGATGCTTGAGCTCGATGTAACACTCGATCGGATCCATATCGTGATTCGATGGAAATACGAGATAATGGAGTATTCGACATGCGGTAAGTAGCTCACCGGGCAATGTGGCCGATTTATCGGCATATTTTCTCACCGTATCGACCAGCGTTGTCACATCGGCGTAATTCCAATTTGACGTTTGTCCGGCGATCGTTAAATGCGGCACGACATCGCGCAACGTGCCTGTGCCGCGCGTTTCATCGAGTATCGCGCTGGCGCGATTCTGTAAAATCTCAACTTTATCGGAATAACGAACAGTGACGGATATTATCTCAGCGGCAAATTCCCCGAGATCCGTATCAGCTAGATACGGCGTGAGATAATCGATGAAACCGTTCAACGGTAGAACATCGACGATGGCCCGCAGGCCCTCGGGATAAATCAGAAATGTGTGCAATTTTCTCAACGGCAGCCACCATTCGTTGGACAATGTGGAATTACCGATTTGCTGATTTCTCAGCATAACGAGACATCGAAGTACCTGCAAACGCCAGGCGAGAGTGCAACCGATACCGGTTTTCTCGTAGCGCATCGCTCGCAGCAACGATCTCGTTATGTCGGGCTGACGAAGAAGATAAACGAGTCCCTCGGCCGTTTCACCGAGGCGCACGATAAATCGACGAGCTGACGCTATGAGCCTCCTGTCGGAGCTCGGCGACGCGAGAACGTAGAGAAGACGACGAAGAAGCGAATGATGCTCGAAATACGCGATAAGATGCTTTCGCGGATTTCTCGATTTTTCGCGCTCGAATTCCATCTGTTTGCTCGCCGGTAATTGCCTCTTGGGCTGTGCCATAAGCGTCGTGGCGCATGAATACGTTTGGGTGAGCTCGTTCAACGATAAATCGCTGATATTGCCGGGTAGGCGTGACTCCTCGAGCAATTCGTAAACGTGAATTTTTCGTATCATCGACGCCAGGGCGTATTTCAATCTTGCCAGTTTAGCCTCGTCGAGCATCTCGAGAGTCAGACGATAGAGATTATTTTCCGTTTTAAGGAATTCTTCGACCACGCGAGGACTCGCGAGAGAAGCATCGAGGGCACGAAGAGCCGCTAGCTTGACCGGCAGAGCAACGTTTTCTCGCATACAGAGATCCAAGAGTTTTCTCGGTGCTGCGATTCCGAGCAATATTTCCGGACCACCGTTCAGCGAGCAAGTTGCCTCGGCAAGTCTTACGCCGACTTTAACGTGACGTACTTTGTATGCCGGCTGAGGTTGGCCACGAGCAAGATCAAGATCCAACGAGGCATTGATTATTTTCATCCAGTCGCGAAGATCATCGCTGTCCAATTGAGTGATCGAGGTCACGAGGGAGCACAACGACTCGCAATTATGGACGAATGTCTCTTTTTCTTGGCCCGGTGCGACATTAAAATTCGCGGTTGACTTAACCGACGTGCGTATCAATTCGCGTATTTTTTCCAACGAGATATCATCGTGATTTTGCTGGAAATCATGAAGCATCGCTGCAGGAATATTGTCGAGTTCAAGCAAATCCGGGGGTTTTATGGCGTAAAGATCGTCGGCCTGCTGCAACGCATCGGTATTATAATCGTTGGACGAAGCTGGAACATCGTCGGCCATTAATTCCTCGTCCGAGAGAATCGGCTCGAAAGGCTCGACCGTACCGATCGTCGGCTCCTCGAGCTCTCTCTCGACCCGATCGTCCTCTTCCTCCGCCGATATCGATTCCGGACTGAGGGACACGAGAGACTCCGAGGGCGGTGAGGATGGACGTTTCGCTGGCTTGCGAGGTACGCTCGGCGACGGTGGCGGTGGCGTTGTCGATGCTGCTGCTGCTGCTACTGCTGGTGTTGATGCTGGTGCTGCTGCTGCTGCTGCGGCCTCGTCGCTGCTCCATCGAGGCGGTTCCGGCTTTGCTGGCTCCGACGGTGGAACTCGAGGCGTTGGCTCCACCGTAGGGATCGTCTGTATCGTGGGAGATGAGGCTGGTACGGCGCATGTTTCTTGCTGCATAATCCAACGAAATTTTATCATACGGACAAACTTTATGTCGAGAATTGAGTTATTATTGAGATTTGACTCAGAGTCGACTGTATTTCATTTTGGGAATTGTAATTGAGGTAAGTCATGAGTCGACGGTGCGAAATATACGAAATATATATATAGAAAAGCGTGCAAATTAGAAACTTGTACATTGCTTCCTCATTATTTTATTAAGGATGTATGAGCACAAGGTGGCGGGAAACGAGCGGAAACGTGGGCGCGGGTGAGCGCGGTGCGCGAGGGGCACGCATGAAACAAGAGAGAGTCTGACCGCTCATTATGCGACACACGCGAAAAATTTCCTTAAAATCGATAATTGTATGTCAAAAGGTTCGTTGACCCCCATTTTTTATGGAACGTATGTAATCGTGATAGTTTTCTGAACATTTAACAGTTTTAATATTGATCGTATCTGATCGTGAAAGATACGAATTTCTGTTTCAAAGTTGCGTCAGCCCAGAATTTGTATATGGCGTGGGATAAATATCTTGATTTCACAAATTAATTACTCGCGTAAAGAGTCGTTGACCCACTTTGAAATTTTGCAGGTTTTATCATATACACTTCTGCTACACCATATAAAAAATTCAGATTTTTATATGATCGTGAAGCTAGTGCTCATACATCCTTAACTCATTTTTATCCTTATTTTTTTTGTATATCTCGACAATCTCTATGAGGTCTTCGATTTTGGATTCCTCATAGACCAAGATTTTCACTCGAGATATAATAACGAGGAAGCGATGCGCAAGTTTCTAATTTGTACGCTTTTTTCGCGAATTCGTTTTCAATAATTTAAAATTGGTTAACGTTTCTTCGGAATTATTTCATGTTGCATCGGAACTTGAAAAAAATGTTGTCCGTCACTTTTCGGCTATACTCACATCGTCAATGGATCTTATGATGTACTGGGATAAATAACATTATAGTGTCTCCTGGCTTTTTTTTTTTTTTTTGTGACAAATGCCGGCTCAATATTGGCAAATTTACGAAAATCAGAGCGGGCATAATTATTTTCCATAAACATTCAAAATGTAGCGAATCTTTTCAAACTTGATGCCAAAAATTTCTGTCCGCCAGCTTATCTATGCGTAAAGTACTGGCTCGGTAGTGGTAAATTCGCAAACTTTTGTGAAAACATATAGAATTTCTCATAAAAGTTCAAAATTTCATGTGATTCAAAGTTTTTGAAAATCTGAATCCATTTATCAATTATTTTAAAATTCAATACCAAACATTAGTATACCCTGACTTATTTATGTGGAAAGTGCTGGCTCGATAGTGGTAGAGTCACGAATGTTAGAGTTAACAAACCATTTCCCATAAAAATTCAAAATTTCATAAAATCGGAACCATTCGCCATTGTCGCCAAATTCAATATCAAACATTCTTTTCCCCTATAGCCTATTCGTGTAAAAATTTTCGACCGGATAGCTGAAAATTTACGATAAAGCGAGTACAGACTTTTCTTGAAAAATTCCAAATTTTATAAAATTTGAAATTTTTCAGCAATTTCAACAAAAAAAAGTATCAAACTATTATGTGCAAAATTTCGGCACGATTTCTCAAGATTTTTTTGAATTTTTCAAAGCCATCACAAAATGTAATTAATTGGAATATTTTAAGCACTCTGACAAAAATTTCGAAAAAAAATATTTTTCATTAAAATATATAAGATTTATAACATTTTTTGTTATTGAAAGATTCTCTACCGATTTCAAGGGCTTAATAAATAAATAAATAAATAAATAAATAAATAAATAAATACATAAATAAATGAATAAATATTTGAAAATGAAAAAAAAAAAAAGGTCTGCGGAAAAAAAATTGCAAGTACTGACATTCACTGTTGGTAACGGCGCCGGATTCTCAAAGTACCAATCAGGCTGCGGTTCAGGGACTTGGGCGATGCTCTCGGTCGATTGTTCGGATCCTCCGACGGGAACGGCAGCGGTCGCAGAAGGGCTGGTTATCTCCTGAGGATTGCTGAGCGATTTTGTGAGAGAGCCGTACACAGCTAGGGTGATAGTGGTGTACCAGCCGCGCAAAACAAGACCGTCCGTTGGAATTTGCTTTCTCTCGCATTCCAGTTGTATGTGAACGTTTTGCTTGTACTCCAATCCGCCCAAGGATTCAAATGTGGACGCGCCCGGCTTGCTGAGATCGTTCACAAAAAATTCTATCTCGAATTGAGAGGGATTTGTTGCTCTGCGATTAAAAAAAAAAAAATTTTTTTTTTTACACCCGATATTAATATCTCAAAAATTGCACGATCGTAAGTTTGAAAATGACGATCGATATGAAATTCGCGACAAATTGCTCACCCGAGGCGAACCCCACCGGGAAAGTCCGCTTGTACTCGCGCACCTAGCGGAATTATCCTAACCTCACTTATGTACACGGGTTTTGGAAATTGTACCAAATCTAAATTAAGTTCCTGCGGGAATTGAATCAAATGAAATTTCTCTTCGTCGTTAAACGAGCACGCGCGTTACGATGAAATATTTTCATAAACAACGAACCTCGGATATGTCGTGTGAAAATGTATCGAAGAACAACAGCTCAATGTTATCCATTTTACGAAACTGAGACAATAATGTAGCGATGAATTATCGTAAATTAATATTAAATAAAATTTTATCGATCGACAAAGCTCTTCAAGGTTTTAAATAACATTTATTTTTGTACATGGATACACGAAATTTCGTGTAAATTGCGTAAAGCGAGATGTCAAACGAGCGTAAATAATAATCTCTTTGACCATGAAACATAATCGGTTTTTCCGGCAGAGAGAAAAAAAGTGTCATGGAGACACTAGTACCAATTTTCGCCGGCAGGACTAAGAAATACAATTGCGCGCCTCTCGCGGCGATCGTCGCGATCTCCAGTGGTTAAAAACCGTAACACTCGTGTGACCTGCCCCTTATAAGTTTCCTATATTACTATATTCTAATTCTATGGCGCCGCGAGAGAGATTCTGGTCGCATCACTTTTTTTTTTGCTTTCACGGAGAAATTGATACAAGATCGCAATATCAGTGAATAAAAAGCCGGCAGGAGGGTATTTCCGTTGGGAAAGAGAGGTTTTAAAAGATTTATTTTATAAGAGAAAACCGTCAACGGCAGTAATAACACGATGGAAAGTACGGAGGACAACGAGCACGATGTGCTAAGAAGAGTTTTGACGAGCGAGGAATTGACGCAGATACCGCAGGAAATCGGAAGAAAGCTGACAACGTATTTTACGGAACATTTCGAGGAATATATAACGGCCAAAGCGGTTTTTCAACATGGACGTCAGAGCCTCGGTAATTATCGTTCAACAATGAAATTATTGTTCACTCGACGTATATTCGTAAAAAATTCGTCTCCCGCCCTAACCTCTCGAAGAACAATGGCTTTTTTACTCCCGAAGCTTCTACCCCCTCCACTTTCTCGCTACTGAACGTATATCCTACCGATTTTGCGAACTAAAAAAAAAAGAGCACAATTTCAAGCGGGTAATACATTTTTTTATTTTCACTTTTTCGGCCGGACAGAACAAAAAGTTGATAAGCTTCAGAAAGAAAATGCCGAACAGAAGCTCGATCTGGACGAGTGCAAGGGAAAGTTGGAACTTGCGGAAAACTTTAGCGGCGAACTGCAGGGAAAACTCGACGAAGCGAAGAACGAAATATACAAACTTCAGGAGTCCGTAAAGAGGTATAGAATTATTGAATATAAAATTTTTAAAAATTTAATAATTAAAAAAATTCTAATAATTTGTTAATAATTTTTATAATATTTGCTTAAAAATCGATTTTCTTAGGATCTTCGATTCGAATGATTTTTTTTTTAGATTTTTATTGCGACCTGATCTAAATAAAAAAAAAACAAAATTAACCAAATAAAATAAAACAAAAATAAGCGAAATAATAATAATAAAAAATCAATAAATTCGTTTCATATGACAAAAAAAATAACTTTACCCGAGAATTAGTAAAGAATTTTTTTTAAAATAAATTGATAATAATTTTTCGTATTATTCGATTGAAAATTGATTTTCTTAGGATCTTTGATGTGAATAATTTTTTTTTTTAGATTTTTATTGCGACCTATTCAAAATACTATAAATAAAATTAACTAAATAAAATAAAAAGCGAAAAAATTACTGGAAAAACCATATATATATATGGATCATCCCACGTCAGATCGACCTGATCAAAAGTCTGACCCTCTCAGAATTAGTTTAAACTTTCTGAAAACTTTCTGTTACTTGTCGAGAATATTTGTGATTTTTTTTTTTATTTTTATTCAACGACTTTCAGACGTTAGCATTCGATATAATGTATGCGGAAATCGAGAATTTCCAAAGTTCAATTAAGTATAACTCGAAATCCGTTGATTATATAAAAAAAAAAATTTCAGTTTTGAGCTTTAACGCCAAAATATGAAAAAAATTTATCGAGGCCGCTGAAAGTTCTTAAAAACTCAAAAAATATTAGTTTTCGAGATTTTTCCAAAAAACGGTTCAATTTATTCGCTAAAAATTTTAGAGGATATTCCTCTCTCAGTGTTTCGATAACTTTTGTAAATTTCATCATCGGCCGGGATTCGGTTTCGAAGTTACGAGCTTTTTCTTTCACAGTTTTCGTAAAAAAAAACTGTCACGTCGTGTCGTCCTGTCCTCGACATCGCATGAAATAATTCCAAAACTTCGAAACCAAATCCCGGCCCATGATGAAATTTATACAATTTTTTGAACACTGAGAGAGGAATATCCTCTGAAATTTTTAGCGAAAAAAATGAAACCGTTTTTGAAAAATCTCAAAAACTAATATTTTTGAGTTGCTAAGAATCTTCAGCAGCCTCGATACATTTTTGCATATTTTGCCGTTAAAGTTTACTCAAAACTGAAACTTTTTTGTATGTAACTTTTTGTTTTTTATATAATCAATAGTTTTCGCGTTATACTTAATTGAACTTTGAACATTCTCGATTTCCGCATATATCATATAAAACGTTAACGTCCTAAACATCCACAAATAAAAATCTAAAAAAAAATCGTAAATATACTCGACAATTAACAGAAATTTTCCACAAAGTTTAAACTAATCCTGAGAGGGTCAGGCTCTTGGCCAAGTCGATCCGACGTGGAATGCCCCATACATATTGTTAATCGTCATCACAGTTTTCATACAATCTATTTTTTTTTTTTTTTTTCTTTTTTATTTTTTTTTTTTCACAAAAATCTCGCAGATTGAGCAAAGAAAACTCGGAATTCCGAAGACAGAGAGATGCGGCGGTGGACGAGAGAGATGCCCTTCGGATGCAAGCGGAGAGAAGGGACAACGAGGCGGAGAGAATGAGAACGGAGCTGGCTTCTCTCGGCGCCCAGTTGCAGGCAGCGGTCACCGCAAAGTGTCAGGCGCTCTCGGAAATCGAGGAAATTCGCAGTCGTGAGATAACCGTCGATTTCAAGTGAGCTCGCAAATATTACAATAACAATTACAATTCATCGTCATGCAAATTTTCATTATTTTTTTTGTTTTTTTTTTTTTTACCCTCAAAGAGAAAAACGATTCGCCCAGGAGCGCAGTCTTCTGGCTCAACAGATGGCCGGTCTCGAGGAAGAATTATCGAAGCGAACGTCGGAGCTGCAAGCGACGCGCACCGAATCGTCCGCGCGAGCATTGCTGACGGACGCGCGTTTGCAGCAACGCGACGAAGAACTGAGAATAGCAAACGATTCGTTGGCCCAATTGCGCGACGCGGTCGGAAATTATCAGCGTCGCATGGACGAGCTGGCGCAAAAACTCGAGGAACAGAGAAGCCACGAGCTGTCGATGCATTCGTCCTATCGCGAGGAGATCGGCGCTCAAACGAGACTCGCCGATCTCTACAAAGGCATGGCCGACGAGTCGAACTCAAAAGCCGAGGAATTCAGCGAAGCCGTCAAGGAATTGCAATCTTTGCTGGAACAAGCGACCGAGCAATACGGCACCCTGGAAACCGAATACGAACAGGTGAAACGTCAAAACGAGGAAAAAATGTCGCTCGACAAAGCAAAAATTGACGAACTCGAGAAAGAGCTTTCACGTGCCAATGAATTATTGAAGAGCATGAAACAAGAGAGATTGGATCAAGCTGTGGAGGAATTGGCGCCTACAGCGGCGATCGCGAGTCGCGTACTCAAGAAAGGACTGAGCCTGACGCAAATTTATACGCAACTGGTCGATTCCACGAAGGAGCTAGCTCTCGAGAGAGAGGAAAACGAGCGTATGAAGTCGCAGATGGACGTTATACTTCGGGAATTGGAGGAAAAAGCGCCGGCTCTGCGTCAACAGCGCGAAGAGCTCGAGTTAGCGATCGAGAACAATGCAATATTGTCGAGACAATTGGACGAGATCAATGCGGATAATAATCGTTTGGGTGAAGTCGCGGACGAGGCTGAGCGTATATCGAAGCATCATACGCGTGAAAATTTGCGCTTGAAGAGCGAGCTTGCCGATCTGGCGCGTCAGGTTTGCTTTTTGCTCAAAGAGGTGCAGGAAAGCCGTGGCAATGCCGGCATTATTAATACGAGCGATGATTTTTCGACGAGCATGGAAACCGATCTCGCCTCGTCTCAGCTAATCAGCAAGAGGCTCGTAACTTTTCGCGATATCGAGGAAATGCAGGAAAACAATCAAAAATTGCTTTCGATCGTGAGAACATTGTCGTCGCGCCAGGAAGAGATCGAACGCTCAACCGATGACATAAATACGGGCGTGATGAAGGAAAAACTTGACGCTTATCTCGAGCAATTGGGCGATATGCAAGCGGCGATGGAACGACAAACGAGAATGGTCGATGGTCTTGTCAGGCAGCGCGATATGTACAAAAATATGTATCAACAATCGTTGAAACAAACGAGCGTTCAATCGATCGTTGAGAGCAATGCGGAAACGACGGATGAGAGTGTCGTTGAGCGTGCGAGCAACGAGGACGAGCCTTTGGGGGCGAAAAAAGTTTCAACGACCGAGAACGATAATGGCGAGATCGTGAAAAAACTGGAGGATAAATTGGAGGAATTTGAGAAAAAGTTCAAGCAAATAAATGACGAGTACGAGACTTACAAGAAGGAGAAAGGCGCTCACGAGCGTATGCTGGGCGAGGAAGTCGAGAGATTGCGCAAAGAGGCTGAATCGAATTCGACGCGTTGCTGCCGTTTGAAGGCTCAATTGGACACGGCCAACGAGCGTTTTGGACTTTTGCAGGCAAATGTTGTCTCGTACAAATCCCAGATCAAGACGTTGGAGGAAAAATGCGCGAATTATAATACGACGATTGGAAAACACGAGCAGAGCTTGATGATACTCAAGGACGAGACAATGTCGTCGCAGAGCCGTTTGTCGCGCGCCGAGGTACAGCTGGAAAATTTGCGCCAGGAGCGACAGCTTTTGCGCGACTCCGAGGGCCGTTTGATGAAGGAACGCGAGGTACTGCATCGCGAGAGACAGACTCAGGCTCTTCTGCGCGCCGACGTTGAATCGATCAAGGCCAGTTTGGAGCGCGCCCAGGCCGAGGGTCAGCTCAGGGCCGAGCAGCGTTTGGACGATGCTACACGCGAATGCGCTGCTCTGCGTCGTCGTTTGCAGGAGGAGCAAGATCGTTTTCGGGAATTATCGTCTCATATGGAGCGTCAGCTGACCGTTGCGCAGGAACGTCTGGCCGAGGAGCACGAATTGGCCGAGCGTACGAGCGCCGAGCTCGAGGAATCGCGCTCGGCCAGAGCCGAGCTCGAGCGTCGCGCCGAGGAGCTCGGCGCGAAACTTCGCGAATCTGCCGCAAATTCGAGAGCCAAACCGATAACCGGTCAGTTTCGATGTTAAATTATTCTTTGCAATTTTATTTATTTATAGTACACTATTCGGCCGTTGATCTCATTAAGGTAGTTCGGTCGAATTGAGGTTCACGTTTAACACCCTGTTTTTTTTTTTTTTTTTTTTTTTTTTTGCATTTAATCAAAAGAGTTGACCTTGCTCTGCATGTCTGCAAAATTTCAAATTAATTTACCGTGTAGTTTTTGCGTAATTAATAAATAAGTTAACATTGCTCTTATGGGGCATATAAGGCTCAGATGGCACGCCAACTATCGAAATTTCAGGTACACGAAAAATTAATCGTTCAAGGGCAAAAAAAAAATATACCACAATAATGGTTGAATATCTATAAGAGATATTTACCAAAGATTTAAGTCGATTTACCGTACGGTTTTTTTTTTTTTTAATTTCAATAATTAATGCGAGTCCGCGGTCTCTGTCCTTGTCATACACCGGATCTGCTCGCTAGCAGAAGACTAGGGGAAAAAAACATGTGAAAACCGAAGCTAATCCGCGTCTCACTTCAGATTCGATGAACGCCAGCAAAATTGGTTCCGAACAACTGTCACATTTGAGTTGTTCGGCAAGATATACAATGTCAACTAGACGAGTTCCGAGTTCATTGCATACTGGCCGTTGATTCAACTGTACTTGCCTCGAGACGAGCCTTTTTTCTCCCCTGTTCTTCATTATACCGTTTTAAAGCATACAACAAAACTCGCGAATGCAATCCAGTAACTTTATGCGTAAGGTTAGATTAGCTCGCTCCCTAACGTAGAGAATGAGTCAAGTTGAGTCTGTCATTATTCCGGGTATTAATTATTAACTTATTATTTACACCCTAAAAGAAGCTTGTAATATTTTTTTATGCAACAATTCAATTTATCATAGCTTTCATATGGTTAAATTGTACGTAAATAAATCTGAATTACGGATGAAATTTGACTTCGGCCAAACTCGACCGAACTACCTTAAGGCAGAACGATACCGTATGTAAAAAAAAAACGAGGGATTTTGATGAAAATTTGTAGATACCGTCGAAATTGAGTAAAATTTTTGCTCGAAAAAATTTCAACGAATTTCTGACCGTACCGTTTCTGAGAAAATTTAATTAGTTTTTTTGTTTTTTTTTACATTGGATCTTATGGAAAAGGGTAAAAAAAAACCGCAAAAAACATTGAAAAACTATCTTTAAAAAAGCCACTTTTTGATAAAACTAACGCAAGAATATGAATCAACTCTCGGGATCACTCCTGCAAAATTTGCAGCAATTTCACCGTACTTGTTAACGTTAGTTAACTTGGCAACGTTAGTACTTGTCAAAAAAAAAAATAACTCCCAAAATTTGAGCTTTAAAAAAAAATTTCTAGAGGTCGACTTTAATATTTTTTTTCAACAAAAATATTTTTTACAACAAAAATACACGTATTTGATGTCAACGATGTCAGTTTGATGAAGTACCGACAGCTATCAAACCCAATCGAAAAAAAATAAAATATCGATTTTACTTGTATCACCCTAAAATATTTAAGTCATTTGAGCGACCACTCAAAAATTTTTTTTTAAAGCTCATATTTGGAGAGACTTACTTTTTTGACAATTCCTAAAAGCTATCAAACTCAAACGAAAAAAAAATATATATCGATTTTATTTGCATAGGTAAAGTATAATTTATTATCTCTAAATTGAATCATCGATGCCCGGCCCGTACAACGATTCATTCTTCCGCTGACGTAGCAGCGCCTCTGAAATTCAAATTTATCCGTCGAAAACGAAAAATCGAGTTTTTCAAAAATTCTAACCAGATATAAACCCTCGATCGCGTATTTTTTTTTTTTTTTTATGCTCTCAGGTGACGAGAATCTCGCCAAGAGATTGAAAGAGCTCGAGATGCAGCTGGCGAATAGCAACGCCGAATCGCGATCATTGTCGGAACAATTGAAGGCCTCGAGGCAGCAGAGCCAGCAATATTGCGACATTGCGGAGAGTACGGAGGCTCAGTTGCGAGAATTGACGACGCAGCACGAGCAAACGAAGCGCGAATTGCAAACGGCACTGGAATCGTCGCGCGAGGAAGCCTCGGGTCTCGCTAAGCGAGTCAAAGAATTGGAGGCTGAATTGACGAAGGCGCAGAGCGGTCTTCAGGAGACCGACGCCGATCTTCGTGAAAAATTGAACGCAGCTGAGGCAAAACTCGAGGAGCTCGACGAGGTGAAGGGCGAACTCGAGCTCATAAAGAGCGATCTGCAGATCGCTTCGCAAGCCGCAAAGGAAGCGGAGGAAAAATATGCCAGAGAGATGGTTCTTCACTCCGCCGATCTACAGGTAAGAGTACAGAATTTTTTTTTTCCTCGATTCACCGACTTACCTCTACCGAGTAAGTTGTTTTTTTACCAATTATAGCTTTTATATTTCTAATATTCAAGTAAAATTTTTCCTCCATCATCCCAGCCCTGGTTTCGCATGCGCAACGGAGCGCGCGCGGTTGTTTCTTCTCGAAATTTTCGAAAAAAAAAAAAAAAAAAAAAATGTACACATTAAAAACACCCCGATAATATGTTGTCTCAGGTGCTGGGAAAGCTCAAGGAAGAATCGTCGACGGTGCAGCAAAAGTTGGCGCAGCTGACGCAGGAAAAATTGTCGGCGGTCGAGGCTCTTGAAATGGCAAAATCAACGTGGCAAGAGCGCGAGAAACGTTTGACGAGCGAGATCGAGGAAACGCAGAAACGCGTCGACGATCTCGACGCCCAGAATGCCCTACTTCACAATCAGATACAAGAATTGAGCGATCGAACGGCGATAATGCAGAGCAATCGTACGTCCCTCGGTCCATCGGATAATCTCGATGCGAGCGTCGAATCGATGAATCGAAGCTTCAGCGGCCTCGAGGAGGATTCAAAATCGGCCGAACAATTGCTCAAGATAATCAAGTATCTCAGACGCGAGAAGGACTTTGTAATGGCGAAATTCGATGTTCTGCGAGCCGAGAGTCTTCGCTTGAGATCGCAGTGCGAAGTTGCCGAGAAACGTCTCAGGGATACCGAGGCAATGCTCAACGATCAGCGCGAACAGACGGAAATTGACGTCGTAACGACCTCGAAACACGCGGAAATATTGCGCAAAGTTGAGACCCTAAACGCGATAACCGATTCCAACAGAGTTCTGCGCGAGGAGAGAGATTCACTTGCGACGAAGCTCAGCGATCTCGAGATTCAGGTAAACGCTCTTTCGGCCGAGGTTATACCGTTGCGCAAGAAATCGCGCGATTTAACAGCGAGAATCGAAGTTTTGACCCACGAAAATACGAGCATAAAGGCTGACGTTATGAGATGGCGCCAGAGAGCCAATACACTGGTCGAGAGAGCCAACAAAGCTAGTCCCGATGATTGGCGACGCTTAACGACCGAGCGTGAAAATCTCACGAAACTTTTGACCTCCGAGCGCGAGACTCACGCCAAGCATAGCGAAGAATTCAACGCGATGAGGCTCGAAAAATCCCGAATGGACGAACAATTGCAACAATTTCAGCGTCAGTTGCAAGCGCAAACCGAGCAAATAGCAAAATTGTCGGATGAAACGCGCAAGCTTTCTCAGGATCTGAGCGATTCGGTCGTCGATTCGTCCGTAAAAGCCAAGGACATCGCGACGCTGAGAAAAGAATTGGCCGACAAGGAGGCGATCGTCGTTGATGTGAAGAACAAGGAGATACAGATACGTAAAATTGCGAAGAAATACAAGATGCAGTACGAGGAGCTGGCGAAAACGGTTGAGGAGGAAAAATCAAAGCTCGAAGAGTCGCAGGCAATGCCGACGAGCGGCCAGTCCACCGAGGAGATCGGACAAACGAGCCAGGAGCGCGAAGATCAGCTTCGCGAGGAGGGTCGCGCGGAGTTGCGTCAGGCGAACGAGGAGCTGAATTCACGTATCGGGGAGCTCAATCGTCAGATCGCACGAGTCCAGAGCGAGGCGGACGCGCTAAAAGCGGAAATCGAGTCGATGAAGCAGTCGGGACTGGAGAAGGAGGAACGTACGAAACATTTGCTCAAGGGCGCGCGTACGAAGATCGTTCAGCTTGCCGAGGCTAAGAAAAAGTGCGATCGCGATTTGGCGGAATTGCGAATGAAAATCGAGACGGGCAATGGCGCTGATCAGGACAGCAGTGAGAACGACGCGAGATTGGCGGCGCTCAAGTCACAGATGGAGGGAAGAATATCGCGTCTGGAGCACGAAAAAGCTGAGATACAGGCGGAAAGGGAAACGATGGTACAGCGTATCACGCAATTGCAGAGACAGATGGCAGCAGGAGCTGGAAATTCCGGTGCAACGAGCGAACCACCGACGGCGAATATAAAGCCAATGTCGGCACGGGCCGAGACTCCGCTGGCGAGCATAAGACCGATGAGCGTTACACCGCAATCGCGTACGGCCGCCGTTTTGCCGACAACCGCGAGTATTCCGGTTCTCGTTAATCCTCAACAGCAGCAACAGCAGCAGCAGCAGCAGCAAGTTGTGCATACGACCGAGACGAGCTCACCGACGAGCAGTCATACGGATTATCAGCCGGCAAGCACGAGCAGCAATTCGGTATCGCAAACAGCACCGAGCAGCAATCTGCGACAGCTCGCCGTACAGCCGCAATTGAGCGAATCGGCGGAATCGACGCAACGCGAGGATCCCGAAAATATCGAGATTATCAGCGTTCAGCAGCCTCAGCAGCAGATTCAAGCGCAGCAGCAGCAGCAGCAGCAACAACAGCCGCAAGCGCAGCAACAACAACCGAGCTGTCAAACCGCCCAGCAACAACAGCAACAGCAGCAACAGCAACAACAGCAGCAGCAGCAACAGCAGCAGAATCAGGCACAGCCTCAGCAACATCAGGATCAACAGCCGCAAACCGTTGCACTGGTGAGCCCCAGAGTCGAGCAGCCGAATCAGCAGCAACAGCAGTCGATAGCGGCCAGCGATCAACAGCAGACGGTTGCGAGCAGCTCGACGCAATCGGTCAGCACTTCGCAGGCCTCCACGGGGCACAAACGCCCGAGATCGCTGGAACCGACTGCCTCGGGCTCGGCCGATGGCGAAACTCCCGAGCACAGCAGGGAGAGCCTCGAACCTAGTCCAAATGCCAAGAGGATCAGGACTCAGGAATTGGCGAGCACGGCGACTATCAGCGGTTCCGATGTCGAGTATCAAGTTAGTTTCGACATGTTTGTTTATTATTATTATTATTATTATTATTATTATTATTATCGTTGTTTTATAGTTAGTAGTAAGTTTTACTTGCATAGCCTTTTCGGCTTTTTACAACGCTCTCATACACTATTACATCACTGTTACACTGGGCCCACTATTTTTTTAGTTTTTCTGTTCATTTACGGAACTATTTTTCTCTCTCGATTTTTGCAACCTCATTGCTATTGGCCCAGTGTATTTGTGAGAACCTACAATTTAAGGTGGGTTTCGAACCACCGAGCTCGCAGAAAAAGCATCTGGAAAAATCCATTGGTGCCGGCCGCGGGATCGAATCCTGGCCGCCTGTGTGACAGTCCAGAGTCGGACCAACTGGGCCACTCTGCTCGCTCTGTTGTTGTTTTTTTTTTTATAATTTTCACGATTTCAATGCTTTTTCTTTCCTCATTAGTGAAAAATCTTCGATTCATCTTAAGGGGTAACACAACTGTAAAAACAAAAGAAAAGCGCTGTTTTCAGCATTTTTTTTTTTTTCAGATGGAAGAAAAGGTAATAGGATAATAATATTTAGGGAAGTTATTAGGCATATATTTAAGTATGATACAAAAATTTATTATCAAAAAATATTTAAAAATTGCGACACCTGAGCCATTCTCGTGAAACTGAATGAATTCTGCGTCACCGCCAGTGCTGCAGAATTTCATATGCAAATTTAAGGTGGGCTCATCGGTGAATTAAAAAACCGGCGATACGAATGAAACTTCGGGAGAGTGTTATCTAAGATGCAATGAACGCTCTCTCAAAATTTCAGGGTATGTTGCCAGGCAAATTATTGCGAACGAGTAATTTAAAATTGCCTATTTTAGCATTGGTCTTACGGCGGTTGATTCCATTTTCACCGGAAGTGACACGATACCTTTTGATAAAGACGAGAGTTCTTATTCAAATTTTGAGTATTGAAAGATGAAATCGTGAACTTTCCAATGGTATTTTAAAAATTACAATATATGTCTGTCATTCTGCACGCGAGGAAACATATGAATATCAGCTATCGTTTTTGACTTGATCGCTCCGACAGCGTTCAATACTCTTGTCAGTTGAGACTTTATTTATAATATTATTTATAATAAATTATGAATAAAATATCACGGGAAACGTCATCGAAATTCATAAATTTTATTTAGACAGAGTATTTAGAAAATATTATGATAGGTTTACGATTTTTTTTTTCACGTCACGATTTTTGACTAGTGTTGTCACTGATGGGCCGCCTTAAAGCTAGAAAAAAAAACTACTTAATCTACATGTCTGTAGCTGGAGAAATACGTAGGGGATTTTAAAAATATTGATTTTTGCGTAATTTGCGAGTATTTCGAATGAAAATTTTGAATTTTCGACAAAAGAGAGGGCACTTGTTTGTTAATAAATAATGTTTAAATTAACTTCTCGAAAATCCCCTGCGTATTTCTGTAGCTATTAATATATCTGTAGATCAAGTGTTTTTTTTTCAAATTCAAATTTGTGACAGTTACACCGCGTGCCGCATGTCTCGCGAGAATGGCTCCGGTGTTGCCATTTTTGAATATTTTTTGATAATAATTTTTTATATTATACTTAAATATATGCCTAATAACTTCCTCAAATATTATTATCTTATTACCTTTTCTTCCATCCCAAAAAAGAAAATTGTGCATTTTTAGATTTTTACAGTGGTCTTACCCCTTAAAATAACGATCCATCGGCGATATGATAATGTAATCGAGAGTTCCTTTTTGTTTTTGTTTTTTTTTCCAATTTTCTCAATAACTGTATTTCTTCATGAAAAAACAAATCATCTTTATGATTCACAACATTGAAATTCGGAAAATCTGAATAATTATCTTAAAAAAAAAAAATAGATCTAGGCTGTACGCGAATTATATGTGAATTTGAATGAAAATTTTCAAAAATTATTTTGGAGACTCGACTGTATGCTCGGGTCGAAAAAATTTCTTAAAAGTCACATTCGCGTTTATAAGTAGAATTATCTTTATGGCCAGTCGATTCAATCACTTTTGCTTCTCAACGAAAACGTTTCGGCGTCATGAATTCTTTTTTTTTTTTTTTTTTTTTTTTTTTTAATCAGGTACCGACATCGAGTCAGCGAGATCAGGACGAGGAGGTGGAGGACGGTTGCGTGGTGGTCGTCGATTGCGACGAGGGCGAAGGAGGTGGTCATCATCAGGCACAGGAGGAGGAAGAGTTCGACAATGACGCATACGAGGAGATGGAAGAGGACGAAGAGGACGAGGAGGAGGAGGAGGAGGAGGAGGAGGAGGAACTTCCGTACGGGGTCGAGGCTGAGGTCGAGGCTGACAATAACGAGGTAGAGATCATCATCGAGGATCATGAATCGCGTAGCGTCGAAGTGCCGAGACAGCAGCAACAGGCTATACCGACGAGTCAGCCGCAGCAGCAACAATCCGAGGCGATCAGCAGCGCCGGACCTACCGGCGAGCCGAGCTCGGCTTTTGCCACGAGATCGACACGTGGAATTGCTCCGATGCCGCGACAACAGCAACATCTTCTTCTCGTGAGTTTTTTTTTTTTTCATAAAACAATTATTTATTGTTCATTCAATCGTATTAAAAGGAAAAAAAAAAAATATCAGTCGACAAATCGAAATGTAACTATGAAACAACTTTATACTCTAAAAAGTATAAATTTTGTTTTTTTAAATATTCAATATTTTTGCATCGTCGTTTCGACATAATATTGGAACATGTTAAGGATGTTCCTCTGTTTTTTTGCGGGACGAATTGTCCGAGTGGAGTCCCTGGTGCTTATACACAGGCAGAGCCAACGACAAATCCTCACTCATCTCGATCAGTCAATTTATGATCTCGAAATCAGAATTGAAACTTTGAGTTTTCGTTTCAACGCTATTCGATCGTAAATTGCATTGATAACAACGTATAAAAATTATAGCAGTATACACCTGTAAGTTTTTGAAATATCAACGTTTATGTTGCAAAAAAGAAATTAAAAATTCACGTTTTCCGAGCTTCAACTCCAAACGCTGTTCGAACTATTCGAGATGGAGAAAATTGCACACGAACAAATTTGTAGAGAATTAAATTTTCTATAAAAAAGTCAGCGACATAATTTATGAAAAGTCAATAGCGGATGAGTGAGAGTTGTCCGAATTGGCGTGACGAGGAACTGTGATTTTTGTGAAATCGCAGAATAGTACACCCATTAGTTGTTAAATTACATATCACCGCGTTAGCGTTGAATTAAAAATGCATAAAAATTAATACGTCAACTGGACGCAACGAGAAAGCCATTACCGCCTAAAAAACTTTACTCATAACTAAATTCAAATGAAGCTACCTACTTCAAATAGTTTTTTTTTTTTAAAGTTATTTTTACAACTTTGGACGCCTCCCACGCCTCAATTATTAACTTCAGATATATCCCGTCGCGGACTTCATTGCAGAGAATTTAGTTACCTAGAAAATGATTCGTTAGCAATTTTACTGTATTACGTATAGTTTGAGCAACGTTTCGAGCTGAAGCAACAAAAAGTGCAAAATTTTCATTGCATCTATTTTTCCCTTGGCAAAATGCAGAGAGGGATAGTAAATGCACATTTTATAATTCATTATTTATGCCATTTGCTATGAAAAGACGCTAAAAAAAATCTCAGGATTTTATTCTGAAAAAGAAGCCTGATTCGACAAGTTGAATTCGACAGCGTATGCCTCTTTTTTTTTTCGATATCTTAAAATATGTTACATTTAATTACTCAACGAAAATGCTCCTAATTAAGATGAGCTTTCGCACACGGTTTATTATATATAGAACTAAATATATATATATATATATAGAATATATATATAATTCTTATATATATATATATATATATATAGAAATAATGTTTTTTAAAACATTTAATATCTCGAAAACGAGGCTCCTAATCTCATTGAATCTTTTTACACACATTTCGGGGATAACTGATGTGCTGTAAAAATTTCAAGTCGATGTAATATCGATATAACAGAGGAAGCTCCGAGCTGTTAGCGATCTCTGAATATTTTCCATTCTCAGCTATCGCTTGAGGATTTTTATTTAAAAAAAATTTTTTTCTCTTCATAATTACTCCTCGTAATTCACAGTATGATATAAATTGACCAATTTATGTGTAATATCGTATATTTTGCGCGTTTCGTGATTTTTTTTCGTTAGCCTCAGCAAGGATACGAGGACGGCGGTGACGACAGTATCGTGCCAAGTACACCGACGCTTTTCGTGCCGCGTCGGGGCGACGGTTTCGGCGAGGCCGTAAGCTCGCCCCAGGTACCTCAAGGACGCTTCACATTCGGCGACCCGGCTGCGCCCACCGCGGCTTCCTCGACGCCGTCTCTCGTCACACCCACGGGCCCAACCGCTCGCGTCATGTTCGGCCTTCCGGGTTCCGGTTTGGCGCAAGTTGCCCAGGAGGGTATGGACGACACGAGAATGGATTTGACGCAACTCGAGGACGGCGGTACCGGTCGCAGTGTGCCCACGACGCCTCTTCAAGTCTCGCCGGCAGCCGATTTGCCACCTTCGGTAAATATACGAGCAATATTCCTAGCTAAATCGGTGACGAAATTGGAAAAAAAAACAAAAATCAAATCAAATAAAAAACTAAATTTCGATATTCTTTTTGCCAAATTTTTGTTTATACATTTTACAGCAAATTGACTTGTTCCATATCGATCTTGATTCTCTCTCTCTCTTTTTTCGTAAAATTTCGATTGTGAAAATATTTTAACCCATCAAAGCGAAAAAATTGCACAAACGAAATCCAAAATTGTTTCGAGCTCAATTACTCAATTGAAGGTCCTCAATTAAAAATTGTTTCGAGAAAATTCCTCTCAATCTTTCGATAATTTTCACAGACCAGCGGAGGAGCTTCGGAGGAGCAAGAAACTCCCGTGTCGGGTACAGGAATCGCGGTAACGACCGGCTCGTCGTCAAACGATCCCGGCGGACAATTGTCCGTTATACCGAGCATACGTATCGTGAGCGCTGACGGTCAGGAGCATTCGCACATGGAAGCCGTGCCCGGATCGAGCACACTGACGCCAAATGACGGTACGAAAGTATTCGCATCTACGAATTACGATTAAGGTTGTTGCGACGATACTTCAAAATAATGCCATGCGGACCAAATTTTTTCCACGATGTATGATGATCCTTTTGCCTGCACGTTCCTGTAAAATTCACGGTATCGTTTTCGAGAAAAAAAAAAAAAAAAAAAAAAAAATTCGTAAAGTTAATTGTGTTTCGTAGATTAACTATGATAAATAAATTTTGCCAATTTTTTGCCGTATTTACGTAAATATCCGACGAGAAAATGGCGCTAATAAGCTGAAAAATATAAATACATTTTAAGCGACATTATCTGGATATTCTGTAAACATTTTTTAGAATTTTTCACGCTATCGTTTTTAAAATATTTATAATGAACGAGAAAGAGGAGCCCCGCTCGCTCGTGAGCGGCGCAAAATTGTATCGTCGATGCATTCACCGCGCGTCGATCCCCTGGCTGAGTAACCGGCGCAACAATCTTAACGGAACGTAAAGTTGAACGAAAAAGAATAAAAGAAAAGAAAAAAAAAAAAAAAAAACCATCGAAGAAACGATGTTAAAGGAAAATATGTAATTGAAAATTTTTTATTCTCCGTTTTTATAAACATTCGTCCGTTTATTTGTCATCTTGAAAAAAAATTTCCAGCTTTTTTCCTCGCTCCTTGCGCTCTCTCTCTCTCTCTCTCTCTATATTCGTCTCGCAATTTAACGCCTCTCTTGTACTCGAGGGGGGAAAAAAAAAAACATCGATTCGTTGCGCGTCGAAGAGGAAAACAAGAATGAAAAATCCAATCGCGTGGATTGGAAAGACGAAAAAAAAAAAAAAAAAAAAAAAAAAAAAATGTATATCGGCAATGTCAATGTTTTTGATATTTTCAGGCGTGAGCTCGGAGAGCGATCAGCAAGCTGCCGAGGCCGGGGCATCGGCTACCGGAGTCGTCGACGACGACTCGATAGACGCGGGAGTAAACGAGGAGGACGCCGAGGAGGAAGGTCGCGAAGCCGAGGCATCCCCGTCGAGCAATACCCGCCAGAGAACGATAAGAGCAGCGGCCGCGGCTGCCGCAGCGGCTACGGCCTCCGGTATTAATCCATCGAATCGCGGCACGGGCATGAGACGAACGAATCGTGGAACTTTCAGAATCGCCCGTGGCTCAAGGCCAACGCCCATCGTCTGGGAGACTCAGGGTGGACGAGGTACGTACAAATTTCGCGAAAAAATCGACGCGAAAAAAAAAAAAAAAAAAAAAAAATGAAAACTCGCACATTTCAATTAAGAGCGAAATGACAAAATATTTCTTTTTTCAATTTGATTTTTCAAATATCGGAAACGAGAAAGCAATATTTCGAAAAATGTGGTTTTTTTTTGGGTTTCTTCTCATTCTTGTATTTTCTTGGCACAGGTCAAGGACGTGGTCAGGCGACACGTGGCGCGGTTAACGAGGGCACAAGAGGACGAGGAGTTCGCGCTCGAGCTCGAAATATGCGGCTAAAGTACAATTACAATCCGCGATATTGAAATTTGACAATGGGGGCTGGATGAAAATTTACCTAGAATATAAAAAACAAAAAAAAACAAAAAAAAAAAAAAAGTAAAAGTCGTTTCGCGGGATGAGAAAAGATGATTTTAAGAAATCGCGACGTGAAAGATTTACGGCGAAGACTTATCGAGCCACGAATTGATTTTATGACATGTCGATGACGAGTTTGAAAGTTCGCTGTCTTCGACAACAGTTCTATGCGGATTTTTTTTTTTTTTCGTTCCGAGAGTCATCGATCAAGCCCGTAGACTCGTTTTTCTGTTTTTTTTTAATTTTATTTTTTTTTATGGATCGATCGAAAATGATCTTTATTTCATTTCGTAATACCGAGTTTCGTTATCGGGGGGGGGACTTTATTTGCATATCAGTATGAATCTGTTTAATACATTCATCTCCATTCCAAGAATGATCTTAATTTTTTTTTCTCTCTCTCATTCTCCTACATTCAATTTTGTTTCCCATTTTTTTTTTTTCTTTTTCTCATTTTTTTTTTTTTTTTTTTTTCGCTTCATTCAAACGATGTGTCGGAATTTTACAAGCATCGTTCAATAATGATAAATACGAAGAAGCCAAGGGAATGTAATACACGAATATACGATTGCATTTATTCATAAGGATTCGCACGAGTTTTACTCGATAGAGAAAAAGAGAGAGAGAGAGAGAGATAAAGCTAAACGTAAACAATATCGCGATTGCATCTTCCGTATAAAAAAAATAAATAAAAATAATAATACGTGTAGGATAAATAGCTGTTCGATCATCGTCGCCGTTCATAAATAAAAACAAACAAAACGAAGGAAAAAAAAAAAAAAATAAGAAACGAATGTATATAATGTGACGATAAAATTTGTATTATGCAAGAATCGACGGATTTTTTTTCTTTTCTAACTTAAAAAAAAAAACAAAAAAAGTACTTCGTCGTATAAATTACAGTTAGAAGTTTTGAGAATTCGACGGTTAAATCGGGTTCACAGGCTTTTTACAGGCGTAAGTAAAAAAATAAATATATATTTATAATCGCTAAAATATTCACGACTTTTTGGACATAATGACTAATTGAAATTAAATTACAAATACGTGTAAAAAATTATGTACAAAAAGTTTTTAAGGATCCTGAGCGTGTATGTTTTCGCGAAAAATTGCCATCGACTTTTTTGTTTTCCAATTGAAATTTTGAAAATGGAGACTAATTTTTTGGATTGAACTTTCTCAATATTTTCAAAATAGTTTTTTTTTTTTTTTTCTCATTTCTCACGATAATTTACAAAATCGAGTGCACACGCTGAGTATCCTTAAAATCGTATTATTAAGGAATACAGAAAATGGTTTAATTGGTCCAAAAATACGGGCAACACAAGAAATTTGTTTTTTTTTTTCTCACGAATGCCCGAACTTTGTTGACAGAAATGAGAAAAATCGGGATTTTCCAATCGGAGCAATTGAATTTATATAAAATCAAACTTTGATTTTTCTTTTTTTTATGCAATTGAACAAAAATTCATTATTTTCGTTATTACTGTTTGTGTGTGTATGGCATATTTAATTAATATCACAATTCGTCGTTTTAATATTCCTTATAACGATAAAATAAAAATTTCAATGCTCAAGTGTAATTGAAAATTTAAATTAATTTATAAAAGAAATTTCTATAATTTGAATTCAATTTCAGTTCGTGTCGTATTTAATTAATATCACAATTTCATCGATCAAAACGTATAATTTCAGATTACGCGGGAAGAGAAAGAACGGACGATTGATTTTCATCGTCGTCATTTTTTTTTTTTTTTTTTTTTGGAATTTCCGACGATCCCGAAGAAAACATTGGGGAAGATTCCCGTTGATCCAATGACGAATGAGAGAGTGTAACAGGTGTTCCCGGATCGGTGTCGAGAAGATCCATCGGCGTCTCTGTGCAAAACGTACGGCAAGCGAAGAAATTTTTTTGGCTCAATTGCCAAAGAAATACTCAACGGATTCCGCGATTCATCCTCGACTTATCGACGCCCACCAATTCACCAAAAAGATCCTGTGTATGTATTCCATTTTTCACTTACACACACACACGCATATTATACACACAAGAGCTTCTTCACCACTTGAAAACCATCTCTTCCCTCATCCACACTCGAGATATAAAAAAAAAAAACTTTCGTTTCTACTCACAGACACGAGTCTTTTGGAATTTCTCATTTAATTGCTCGATCTTTCACATTTATTCTATATTCAATTTTTGTCTTGTAGAAAAGTCTTGGCGATTGATTGAAAAAAAAAAAATTTTTTTTTTTTCGCTTTTTCATCCAAATCACTATAGCGCGAAAGTCTTTTGAGAAACGAATATCGAGTAACGGCCAGAAGTGAGTAGATTCTTTGGCGATATTCACATGGTTTATTTATAAAACAAGGAATGTCCCGCTCTCGTAGAGCACAGTCACCCACGAGACTATGAAGATTATATTTCCAATATATACACATATTTTCCACGGACCAGCCGCATTTTGCCACACTTTGCGTTTCCAATAATAACTTTCATCGAGCATACAATTAATGCAATACTCCATATATACATACTCGTACAAACGGAAATAATATTTTCATTATTTTTCCATAATAAAAAAAAATAACGAAAAATCGTAGGAAAACCGTGTCTCCTTTGTGCATATATATATATATATATATATATATATAAATTTGTCAGATATTAAAGAGTAAACTTTTTTATCCTTTTTTTTTTCTCTCTTTCTCATCGAAGAATCGTAACGTTTGGTTTTTGTGTCTCGAGTCTCTCTCTGTCACTGAGATTCGTAACTTCGCAGCTACATTTTCCATGCTGCTCGATCCTTATCCACTGTCTTCTCGTCTCGTTCGTCACGAGGCTCCATATCTCGATTTCACGATCCTCGTAATACGTCGAGTTTTCCGATGGCGCGCAAACCATGTCGGGACTCATGCAACAGCCCGTATGACCGTCGCATCTCTTTATCACCATGTATACCGGTTGATTCGCGCTTTCGCCCGAATTCTGTAGATTCAAATTTTGCATCAAATCGCGAAGATTGTAAGCCCGTTCCTGAGGCTCTTTGCAGGCAAATTTTCGCGATATCTCGACCGAGCGTTGAAGATTTATACGATTATTGGGCGGCGTTGTACGATTTTTTGCGATACTCGCGACGACGGGGAATACCGAGGTCTGTGTCGACGAGACAACGAGATTATTAAAGCTCAGAGTCGCGTGAACGATAAGAATAAGCCGAAGCAAAAAATTGCCACCACCAGCGTGTTTCAAGTTTCGCATAATTTATCGCTTTTTGTTTTCTTTTTAAATCTTGGGGGGGGAGAAAAAAAAAATGTCAATCGAACTTCTTTCCGCACTTTACCGGCTTTATTATAAACCGGAAGACTTTATAAGCTACTCGTTGCTCGAACTATCAAATTTCTTCCTTCTCGTTCGATCGATATTTCGAATCAATTTCACGCAATTCACTTGATCTCATGTTGCAGTATTTACGGATTCACGAGATTTTACGAAATTTATTGTCGAACGAGGATACATGAAAACACAAACGCCCCGGAACTCACATCCGAGACTCGTTGTCTTATTCGTTGTTCAACCGAGAGTCCGACTGACTGAGGCTTTTCTGCTGGCGGACGAGTATATTTATATACGTGGCACGAGAACAGCATTGAACGCTCCGAGGCACGCATACGGAAAGCTCCACGATCGTCGACGATCGCGCATATATGCGAGATTTTAACGTCATATTGTTGTCCCCTTGGTTCGTTGTGAACGAGTGTGAAATCCTCGTCGAAGGTTTTTCATCGTTCAGGGGGGAAAAGTTGGATTCGTCACGAGGAAATTTTGGGGAAAAAAAAGGTTTTCAGCAATTTGTCGGATCGAGACGGATCTGAATCGTTTCTTCGACGCAGGGAACTTGCCAATCGTCATTGTTGCGGTCGAAGAACTTCCGGTTCATCTCACTCTCTCTCTCTCTTTCTCTCTCTCTCTCTCGTTCACTCACACTCGACAGTTCAACCACTCATCGATTCGAGCTTCATTTTTTTTTTTTTTCACCGAATGGTAAATGAATAATGTCCAATTCTGCTGAATCTTTGTTATAATTTATGAAAAAGCTGATTTTGCTTCCTCGTGAAGAGATTTTCGGGCAGGTGAATGAGAAATCGTTGAAATTTTGTAATTTCTAGGATTCTTTTTGCTAAACTTGATTTTTTTTTTTATAAGCAACTGAAATATCAGACGACTCTTTGAACTTTGAAAGAACTTTTGGAATGGAAATGTCGAATCTTTTTTTTTTTTTTTTGTTTAATTTCTGTACGAGGACGAAAAATTGAAAGCGATTCGGTAAATTTTTACATCCCGATACATTTTCATGAAAATTTCATTCGTACGAATTATATTTTTTCGTTTTTAACGTCAAAATGATTTTTTCTTTTTCATTGATAATATTTTTTATCTCGTTCATACGAACGATAAGAGTAATAAAAAAAAAAAAAAGCGTCTACGAATATTATTTTTGGATCAGGTTATCCGCGTGGATGAATCGTAGAGAATTAGGAGTATGAATGAAATTTTTTTTTTTTTATCATTGGGGCGCATAATGTAGATTGAGTAAAAATAATGAGGACGTATTTTTTATTTTTCGTTAAAAATGACAGATGTACCTGTTATAGGCAATTTAATTTCACGGATTTTGATATATATATATAGATATAGCGTAACAGGTGTGACGTCATAATGTTTTATTTTTCAATTTGTTATATTAACGGCAATTTTGATTCAAATAAAAAAATAAATAATACGTACTAAATATTTTTTCCTAAACTACCAGATTTTGAAATAAAAAAAATTTCGTTCATACTCCCAATTTCTCGCCACATGGTCGTGGATCCCTTGAGATAAAAAAAACGAAAAGTCACATTTTGATATTAAGATTTGAATAATTATCAGGTCTTCGCGCTGGTGCAACTTTGGCCGGATGCAGTATTTTTTTTTTTTTTTTTCTTTGTGAATCACGCACACTCGATTCTCGTCCAAGTGTCTGTCTCTCGTGTTCCCTGGGCGGTGCATTACACCTGAAACTTGGAAATCCCGACTTTCATTGATCGAGCCGAGAATTCCTTGACCGCGGTCAAGGAAACTCTGAAATTCTAACATCCCGGATTGCTTCAACTTCGCCGATGAATTGATTGTTGATTATTATTATTCATCGATTTATTTAATTAAAGATTTATCGGATATCGGTAATTAACCAAATTAATTGATTCCTCTCGGATCAATTAAAAATGAATTTATTGATCGAGTATCGGGGGAAAAAAAAAAATCTTGTGTAACGTCTCTGGCACAGTAGTACAGTCGAAAGTTGGTCAGACACTCTTTTTTACCAAGCTAGCAGTACATTTCGTTACGATAATAATGACGCAGCAAGGAAAATATGCATTCACGTCTCCTGAAATACCATTGTTATCTTATCCACGTATTACGTGAACATTATTCACGGTCGAGACTCGCGAACTGCTTATACATCTCGTGCATTTTGTGGAAAAGTTGTCGTGGAATGCGAAAAAATAATCGCTTGTCATCCAGATGCATAAATCATGCATCATATCCACTTTCCGGTTACGTTTGCACTGACAGAAGACAAAAATTTGATTTATATAAAAAAAATTTAAGGATGCTTCAGCTGGTGCAGTCGCTATTTTGACAACTCCAAAAATTTCCAATGATAAACACGTTTTTGTTTTTTTTTTTTTTTTTTTAAATTGGCCTCTACTAGTTTTTCCTCGCATTAAAAAAAAATCTAAAAAACATTACTTGGATTATTGGCATAAAATTTTTTTTTTTTGCAATGCATACATTTTTTTTTTTTGAAAAATAGATATCCACGTTGTATGCAAATATAGATATCCACGTTTTCCTCGGAAAATGTGAAGAAAAAATTTCTTTTGTTTTGTTTCAACTATAATTTGCCCTCGTTTGACTTGACTGTATCACCGGAGCTTCCTTTTAAGTTATAAACAGCTGCGGATAAAAAGGATGGGAATAAAAGCTGCGAGGAAATAAATCGAGAATTATCCCGTTAATTAGTACCATTATTAATGATTAACAAAAAAAAAAAGGGAAAAAATTGACTGCACGAACTTCAATGAGACGAGAAAAAAAAATCTGTGCAATGATTCTCATTGATGGAGCAAAAAAATCTTCATGCATTACAATTGCTAAAATAAATTGTGATAAATTATCGTTTACATTGTATTCGATAAATTTTGTCTAAAGGTTTATACGTGGGAAATATAATTTGCATCGCTAAGCATGAAAATTGAATTAACGCGTCGAACGAATATAAAAGTGATATCGTCCCAAGGGCTATCTTTTTTTTACAATTACGATAATTGAATTAAACATTTTATTTTTACAATTTTACTTTCACGTATACAAATGTTTCTTTTAATCGCATAAATCGACAATTATTGCAAATCATTCTCCGAGAACTTGACATTTTAGTACTACCGGTAAAAAAAAAAAATTTAAACCCGGTCTAACTGATAAGTATGCGTTTGTCAAGTTTTCGCGAAAGATCAAAAGATGTTTTTACGTATACATAATGTAAATTATTCTCACCGAATGCGTGTATCGTTAGCGAATTTTCGGTCGTGAATCTCGCGTCTCACGAGAGAAATATCGTGTGCTTTTGCAACGCTCTGCTGCTCGTTATAATTTGTCAAATTGCCGAGAATTCTCATCTTCCTTGAAAACTCGTTATTCCTCAATCGGCAGTTTTCTTCTTTCTTCCAAAATTTTTTTTACACACACCAATCATTTTTCTTTTTATCGCGCAGTTCTCGTTATCGCACCTTATCGTCATTATGTTTTTTATTTTTTTTTATTTTTTTTTATCGTACTCCATCTAAAATAAGATTTATAGCAGCTGCTGTTGTATAAACGTTCGATGTACGAGAGGTAATTAAACGCCTTTTCGTTTCAGCGATGTCGATGTTATCACGACGCGTTGTATTATTCTCGTTAATTAAATTTCATTTGCTTACGAGGTTGAATCGATCGATTTGTAATATAATTCATTTTATACATTTTTTTTTCTTTTTAGTTTGAAATTTGAATATCTGTAATTATGAAATTATCATTTATTTTATTAATCCAAGTTTACTATTTCAAAGAGGTAATACACCGCACTTCTTTTTAGTTCATCGAAAAAAAAAAAAAAAAAAAAAACCCCCCATTGGCATATAAATAATTTTGAGAAAAGTGCAATTTTTCAAATATTCGTTTTATTTTGCAAAAATCAATGCAAATATTTTAGATTCGGGTTCAATTATTCGTCGGCACGGTCATTGAGGATTTTAGTCGACAATCGCTGGTTTGGGATTTTTTTTTTTTTTTTTGAACAATTAAGAAAAAGCGTGGATTGTCCTTAACTGATCTGGGTCAAGGATAAATATTCACTTTTATCACTGAATGAATCTGAAATCTTTAAATAACCCTAGGACACCTTGATCGGGGCTATTGCACGTTTCGAGTTTACTTTTTTTCCCGTTTGTGTTGCGACATCTCAATTATACGGGATTCCCTGTGACGTAGGAGATCGGTGAACATATACGTTGATGTAGAAGAAAGAAAGAAAAAAAAAAAAGAAAATAAAATCATATAGGATACGACGAAATTATATGAACGCAAACCGACGAACTTTCATAATTGACAATCATGTAATTCGTAATTATTATTTTTTTCAAATAATAATAAAAGTTTTATATATTTAATTTATTCGGTAAATTATCGTTAAATCCTCGTATTTCAGTTTTATCATTTGTTATGAAAAATTAGAGGAACAATAACGAGTATTTGAATGAAAAAAAAATTAACTCAAAATAATTCATGATTGATTGCTCGTTTTTAATTATTTTTTTTACTCGTGTTTTAAGTAGCAAAATTTTAAAACTAAATTATGGTCAACTTGTATTTTACGTAGCCCAAGTATTTTCCATTATTTATCATTGGAAATTTCGATAAAATTCATTTAATCAAAATTAAATAACGAATATTAATTAATTATCATTGATGATACATTATTAATTCAAGTTTCCATTTCATGAATCGAATTTTTTCGTTAAATGTATTATAAGTGGATGTAGAAGAGGATATTCGGTATATGCCAGTCTCACGATGACTCATGTGAGAAATTGAGAGACGATGATCGAACTTTCGTAACGGTGTCCGGTCCTAACGCAATAACGAGACCGGACCGGACACGTATATATACATATTCACATATACAGGATGTAAAATCATCGATTCTCTCATCATCTCTGCCGTTCCCATATAAATATGTATATATAAGTATATAAATATACTTATATATACATATAAGTATATCTGAGAAAAAAAAAATTGTATCACGCCAAAGATCTTGAAATGAGAGTCAAGTTGCAGTGCCAATTTCTCTTTCGCTGACATTTTTTTTTCTCCCCCTGAGATCCGTCTCGAATTCTCATGCCCTCACTTTGAGTCGTGCACACAGAAGTAACTGCATTTTTGCTCTCACAGCAAATCATTCACATCCCTCAATGGAATACAATAATTCAGGGGGAAAAGATAGAAAAAAAAAAAATAAAAAATAAAAAACATGAACAGACTGCAAGATTCCTTTCGCAGGGGGCTCCCTGGATTCTTTGGAGTCGGAAATTCTATCGTATGCATGACTCATACAGGCTCGTTATATTTGAGTCATAGAATGTTCGAGATCATTTTAACTCATTTAATTCGAAATTTCCGTATGTAAATTTGTCTGGAAGAGAACAAAAAAAAAATCCGGAAAAGTTAATTTTTTGATAGCTCCTGAATAAAAAAAATTGTCGAAAATTCATATTTTTGCTCAATTTTGTAAAAAAAAAAATATTCTTTTACCAAATACGTGGAAAATATTTTTATTTCATATTATTGTGACTGGTTTCGGGAGTCAAAATACCGGAGAAAAAAAAAGAGAGAAATTGTCGAAAAAAATTCATATTTGTGCGCAATTTTGTAAAAAAAAAAATATATATATTTTTACCAAATACGTATCTTTTTATTTTCTATATTATTACGGCTCGTTTCGGGAGTCAAAATACCGGAGAAAAAAAAATAAATAAAGAGAAAGATTGCAGAAATTACGTGAAAATTATTAAGGCCTGCACACGCAATCCAGAAATTTTTCGTTTATACACGAAATGGAGCATATCAGAGAGATTCCCAAGCTACACTGGCTTCGCGTACAACCTTTTACGGTAATTATAGTTATCATCGTGACGATATTCCGGGAACGATTTTACGAGACCTTTCTCCTTCTTTTCCTACTCTCTCTCTCTCTCTCTCTCGTATCATTCTCGTTTTACCGAGAAATACCGAGCAGATAGTAAAAGAGACAAAAGTTCATATATATATATATATATATATATATATATATATATATCTATATTGCTTTTGGCTCGCAAGAGAATAAATTGTGGCGAAGAGCGAGAGAAAAAGAGAGGGCAGAGAAAAAAAAAAGAAAATTTTGATGCGGTCAAGAGATGCTGTGAAAGAAATCTGAGAAGGCGCGAAGAGTCTCGCACACGTGTTGAAAATTTCATTCGAATGAATACCTATGTATGTATAATTTAAATATATATATATATATATATATATATATGTATATATAAAATATACATAAATATAATATATATATATATATATATATATATTTAAATTATACATACATAGGTATTCATTCGAATATATATATATATATACTAGGGGGGCTTCGCCCCCCTGCGCGCTTCGCGCGCCAACCCCCATTCTGTGTTTGTAACCTGTGTTTGTGTTCTGGGAAGGACATTAGTCTAGCTACGGTTTACAATGTACCGTATTCTTAATTCCATTAATTCCATTTCCGGGTAGGAAAGGATGACAGGAATCGGAATCTTTCCGGGTAGGAAATGATGACAGGAATCTGTAGCAAACAAAGGTAAAAGCGTAGTTTTCCGTAGATTGGAACGACCATCTGTGAATCCGTTATTTGTCCTACTTATAATTAAGTCTAATTTGTCAAATTTGTGACGCCCCCCTTTATTTCTGTCGTTATAAAAAAAAAAAAAAACATTGATTAAAAATAAATAAATAAAGAGTGAGTTACTTTTTTTGTAAGTGGTATTCCCTTCATTAAGACTAATCCACTATCATCGTGTACCATGAATTTTGAATAGACTGAATATAAACTCTTTATAAAATTTCTTTCCAAACAATATTCTTTACATCTGTGAATTCTTCGGAATCAATTTGTATAAACAATTTTTTTGGATTTTTGCATCGTGAAAGAGCTACATATAATTGGCCATGAGAAAATAATGGTTTACGAAAATATATTCCTACACTTTCAAAACTCTGACCTTGTGATTTATTTATCGTCATAGCAAATGCTAATGTAATTGGAAATTGTTTGCGAAATAGGTTAAACGGCAAGGACGAATATTCTCCAGTGTCTAACGTGACTCTGGGAATGAAGGCAGTTTGACCTTTCTGATGTCCAGTAATAATTATTGCTTGTATGTTAAATTTATATAGTGCCAAAATTTTCAATCTAGTGCCATTGCAGAGACCATCACTAATACTCAAATTTCTAATAAGCATTATAATAGCCCCTACCTTTAATATTAATTTGTGAACAGGTAATCCAGGAAATTTTAACGAATTTAAATATTCTATTGGGTAATTTAATTGTACGTCTTCCTCGGATTGATCAATACCTTTATGTCTCGCACAGTCTATACTATAATAAATTTTTTCATGATTAATAAAATCAAATCGAGTGAATATACCGGGACAATCACCGACGGGATATTCAAGCTCGAGGTGGTGATTTCAAACATAAAAGAAAAAATTAAAATCAGTCCAGGCCAAAAAATTGAGGTTATAGGAGAAGTCCAAGAATATGGTAATACATTTTTTTACAGTCATAGAATTAAAAATGAAAATTAACAACATAAAAAAAAATTGCATCTAATCATTTATTCCAGAGAATAAAAACATTTACCTGAAAATTCAAAATATCGAGCATATAAAAATTATCGAAGTACCGATGATGCCATTGAATGAGCTTATTTTAGGAGGAAAATTAATTCGTCGAAATACAGGATGATAAATTATTATGTGAGTTATATTTTTCTTAAATTTCTTGGAATGATTTTAATATAAAATTGACAACAACCAATGACCTAATTGGTTGGCTACTGGGGATACCAAAAAAAAAAAAATATATACTACCCCATACATAGTATTATTAAAATTCTTTTATAACAGTTCGATTGTAATTCTCCCCTATTTTTATAACTTGAAACAAATATAGAATGATCGACCGATCACGAAAAGGAAGAGTGAAAGAAAGGAAGCAATTCTAAAAACTGAAATGGAGACGGTAGCGGCGGTAATGGAAAATTTATGTGTGCTTAAATTTATGTGTGCTTTAAATAGTTATTTAAACAAATTAGATAATACAAAAACATTTAATGGAATTATTTAAGAACATTTCAATAAATTGTAAATATATTGTAAACCGTATATAGAAATGTCCTTCCCAGGTTTTTAAGTTTTGGTTTTCCCTGGGGCATTGGGCAAATGCCAGGACATAGCTGAGAGAAATCCAAAATAAAAAATAAAATTTTTCCTCAGTAGATACGATAAAAATTGTCATGTTTGATTTGGGTTTGGGTTTGGGGTTTGGGTTTGGGTTTGTTTAAGTTTGGGTTTGGGTTTGGGTTTGATTAAGTTTGGGTTTGGGTTTGGGTTTGGGTTGGTATAGGTCAAGGTGTATTCTTGACACGGCGGCGGCGGCGGCGGCGGCGGCGGCGGCGGCGACGGCGGCGGCGGCGGCGGCGGCGGCGGCGATATATTTATATAATATAGAACGATATATACGAAGAATTAAGATTGAAGAGAAGTCAGAAGTCGTATTCGTCTCGTGCGAGACGTATTTACTCAAAAAGCTTCTTCATTTTTCACCGGACAAGTGGGGGCCTTTCGTTTAGTCCGAAAACCCAGCGAAAATTTCTCTCGAGCCATATAAACCGTTAAATCATCCGAGAGGCTCTGTGAATTCCCTCAGAACGTTCGTGAATTCCGCGAGTGACGGTCGCGATAATATCCCGGCACATCTTTCTGCCTGGAAATTGAACAAAATTGTTTGTCAATAAAAAAAAAGTATACAAGCGAGAGAGAAAAATCGTACAGTTAAATTGTTCAAGAGTTGATTGATTTATTTTTAAAAAAAATGGATATCAGATTTTTTCTGATTGCTATCGCGCTGGTGCTCAACGTTTCGTGCAGATTTCATCACCACAGGTGAGACATTTTTGATCAATTTCTTTTTCTTTTTTTCAAAATTATTTTCAATTGTAATTTTTTTTTTTTACCGAAGCATAATTTTTTTATTCATTTTCAAATAATTACGGACGCTCATTCAATATTTTTGTGGTCATAACATTTTTTAAAGAGTGAACCACGTTAATTATTAAACTTATCGTTGTTTCGGTAGATTGGATTGCTTATTGGAGTGTTTTTTTTTTTTTTTCGAAATTTTTTTAATCCTCGAATTCTCTTCGTGATAAAATTAATGACAAAAATCCGTGTACAATCGTTTTTTTTTTTTTTTAAACGATTGAATATGCTCGTCGACGAAAAATGGACATTTGAACAGCTCATTGAACGGACAAACGATAAATCGACTAATTATCCATCAAAGTTTTAATTTCATAATATCCCGATTATTTCTCTGCAAGACTGGATAATTTCTCAAAAATAAAAAAAAATAAAAAAATAATCTTGGAGCATGAAAAATAGAAAGAAAAAAAAAAAATTCTTTCCAACCAGGGACAGCGGTTATTTGAATCACGTTCAGTTGGTGCATCAATTTCGTTGCTCGCTGCCGCAGCCGCGAGCCGTGAGAGTCGAGGAAATTTTGCTCGCCGGTCCGAGCCCCGACGAGATATTTTATCCGTCCTCGACGGTATTGGCGAGATGCGAAGATTCGGGATGCTGTCCCGAGCCCGACGACAGCTGCGGTCCGATCGAGTCGCGAAACGTCAGTCTCGTTTTTATGGTGAAACATCGCATCGACAGTCGGCGCGATCGTCATCACGAGATAATTCACGCGATCGAGCACACCAAGTGTGGCTGCGGTGCTGGGAATAACGCGAGATTCGCGAGTGCAGACTCGATCGAGTAAAATCTTTCTTTTTTTTTTTTTCTTTTTTTTTTTTTAATTAAAATATCCGACGGTAATTGATATTTCTCCGATTTATGAGACTCAATTGTCATTTCGATGTGTGTCCCTGTTGTGTCGAGCGAGCCAAAAGCACGAAAATTTTAGGCTATCAAATGTATTTATTGGTATGAATTTTACTTTTTTTAAGTTTTTTTTTAGATTCGATAATCATGCTCATTTTAAACTCGTAGAAATCATTTTCCTGTTTTCTCAATATCATTATCTTCGCTATTCGTGTCTGTGATGTATATATATATGTTTTTCGTACTTTAATTAAATATTAATTATCATAATTGTGAAATTTATTATATATTATTTTTTTTTTTTAAATAAATATGACGACTCACGCAGATTAATATTGTCCGAGAAAGAAATTTTTAGGGAAATTGCAATCTCTCAATCATTGATCTCGAAATATCTCTTGGCAACTTGCAAATCGCGTTTTATCGTTTCGTTGTCAGGCGCGAGTTTCAGGGCAGCCTCAAATTCCGGAATTCCATGCTGGGGAGCTGACAATTTGCAGAGAGCCGCGCCAAGCCGAGCGTGACAGCGAGCCCTCGAGTCACGATTACCCTCGCACTTTGGTACCATAAGCTCCAGAGCCTGCAAGTCGTAATTTGCTTTTTATTTTTCTCTTTTTCTTTCTCGTTTTTTTTTTTTTTTTTTTTTAATTTTTTTTCAAAGCCTCACCGTCGAACAGTCTTGGGCGCATCTTCGATAATTCTCAGCTGCGTAGTGCGCCGCTGAACGATTCACGTAGAGAGACGACATTTTATCGCTGAGCTTGATACCGTGACTGTAGGCGCTTATTGCACCGAAATAATTGCCAGCTTTGAAGAATTCACTGGAAAAAAAATTGAAATCATTAAAGATTTTAAATTAATTAAGATGAAAAAAAAATAATGAAATTCCAGTCGTTTCGGCAATTAAAAATTCTCAAACAATTGAAACAGCGTTGGTTAGCTCCAATTTTTTTTTTTCTTTCCCCCCCTGGACTTTATTCGATCAATCCACGACCATTGAGTAGTTAGGAAAAATGAGAATTAATTGAAAGTAAAGAAATAACCAAAATTCGTGATAATATTATTTCTGATAATAATTATTTTTGTTTTTTTTTTTTGTTTTTATTAAAATTATGACAATTTGAGGAATTTGGGAGTGAAAAGGAAAGTTTGAAAATTTTGGGAAAGAGAATTTTTACTTACTCGCCCTTGTCCTTTAACCATTGAGGATCCTGTTCTTCGGGTCGCAGATCTTCCGAGACGAAACCGCTCTTACGTCTGGCTTCCGCTTGTTTCTCCAGCCACTGTTGGACAAAACGGCAAATTATTAATTAAAAAAAAAAATAAATAAATAACATACGTCGATATTGGCAATGAGAATTTTAAGAAAAATTTATTCGATATTTATTTTCGTATAAAAATTCATCTTTTTTTTCAGAAAATTCCAGAAAATCTTACTTCTTGCTCCTCGAGATGAATGCTCTCTCGTGCGGGCGTTGGAAATTGCCTTTCCGTGAATTTAACATCGATGGTACAGGAAGTTCTGGGTCTCGGTATGGCAGCTCCGTTCTCCTCGAATATTCCATCTCTGCGCTTACCGAGAAATTCGGATTTCTCGCTCGACAATAAACGCCTGACGATTTCCTTTCCGCGATTCGCGCACTCTCGCCTCTTCCTTCTGGCAAACTCTCGACGTATCTTCTCATCGTTTTCCCCGCCCGGATGTGACGATGAAATTTCCCAATTTTTCGAATCTTCGCTATCGTCCTCCGAGCACGAGGAATCCGAGCTCGATTCTACGAGTTCATTGGAATCTCGTTGCTTTCCTGAAACATGAATTATTTCGTATTTCATTCGTTTTCGAAAAATTTAATTAAACTAAAATTAAAAAATTTAATTAAAATTGATTCAATTTTAATTATAAAAATGTATTTTTTTTTTTTTTTTTTTTCAAGTTAAATTTTGATTTACTCGTCGATAGTAATCTGGTTGGCTCGTTCTTGCCTTCGTAAATTTCATTGACAGTGCAATACGAGTTCTCGTCTGAAGGATTTTCTAAATAAAAATATAATTTAACGATGAAATATTTCATTAATGAAAATTTCACGAGAAAATTTTTTCTCAAATGTGGATAAATCGTTACCTCGAGTCTGCTCGGTATTTTCATGCGTTTCGCTATCCTCGTCGTTCCTTTGCTCCTCTCTCGGCTCTTCAGATTTCTTCGACTCCGAACTGCCCATTTTCCGATCGGTAATACTCTTCGGAGCCATTGAGATCGGATCATCGTCGTTGAACCACTTGACTGATGGTCTGTAAACGTATCAAGCGATTGAAGCACACTCGAGAATTAATCCATGATTTTCTTGAAGAATTGAAAGAAGAAAAGAAAAAAAAACACGCAGTTTCAGTAAAATAAGAGTTTAGAAAAATTATTTTCGTATATTGATATAATAATATGTCTCGCTGCACGAGTTAACGAAAAAGGACACGCGAAAAGAGAGTTTTTGTAAATTAAAAAATGAATTTGTATTATTAAAAATAAATGAGTAAAAAAAAAACAGTTCCCAATTAGGAGTATGAATGAAATTTTTTTTTTCAATCATTGGGGCGCATAATGTAGAATAAGTAAAAATAATGAGGACGTATTTTTTATTTTTCGTTAAAAATGACAGATACACCTGTTATGGGCAATTTAATTTCACGGATTTATATATATATATATTAGGGTGTGCGGAAAAAAAACAATTTTTTTTTTCGGTTGCATCCACCAAAAAAAGTTGAAGTAAGGTAAAAAAGAAGAATCCTAAAACGGGAGGTCAAAAAAAAATTATTTCGAACGGCGCATTGCATTTGAATATTTTCCATAAGAATAAGACAGGAAAATATTGGGATTTCTGAATGTGGTAGTACAACTCGTCAGAAAAAAATCACACAAAGATGTCATTAACATATTCTCATGGAGAATCGAATTCCCTACAAAAAAAGTTCTTACGAAAAATTAGCTCGGAACAACCGTTCAAGTGGAATATAAAGCGAATGAATATAGTGGAAATAACGCTGTCTGAAATTGAATTGATAGGAAAAAAAAATAATTCAAAAGGCTGTAAAAATCGAATTTTTCGCTTTACGAAAAAACTTTTTTGGGGTTTTTTTGTAGAGAATGTTCTGCTCTAACATACTTGCATGAAATTGTTCTCAAAATATTTCTCTTATACAGAAAAAAATCAAGTATACAACAAGAAATATAAAAGAAACGACGTTCATCATTGATCGTGTTTAGAAAAGCTTTATTCAATGAATTTGGTTTAATAAGATAGAATAGGTTTTTTTTACATTATAATGCTTAATAATCATCGTTTCTTTTTTTAAGAGTCTGTTTGTCGCAATTAGGGTATTTCTATCGATAATTTTGCACTATGCCCAATAAATATTGTAGCTGCTCTTCGTTTTTTGTTAATGAACCGTTATATGCTTCTATCAAAGCGACGTTGTTAGAGCAGAACATTCTCTACAAAAAACCCCCGAAAAGTTTTTTCGTACAGCGAAAAATTCGATTTTTACAGCCTTTTGAATTATTTTTTTTTCCTATCAATTCAATTTCAGACAGCGTTATTTCCACTATATTCATTCGCGTTATATTCCACTTGAACGGTTGTTCCGAGCTAATTTTTCGTAAGAACTTTTTTTGTAGGGATCTTTGTGTGATTTTTTTCTGACGAGTTGCACTACCACATTCAGAAATCCCAATATTTTCTTGTGTCATTCTTATGGAAAAAATTCAAATGCAATGCGCCGTTCGAAATAATTTTTTTTTTTGACCTCCCGTTTTAGGATTCTTCTTTTTTTCCTTACTTCAACTTTTTTTGGTGGATGCAACCGAAAAAAAAAAATTGTTTTTTTTCCGCACACCCTAATATATATATATATAGATATAGCGTAACATGTGTGACGTTATGTTATATTTTTCAATTTGTTATATTAACGGCAATTTTTATTCAAATTAAAAAAAAAAAATACGTACTAAATATTTTTTCCTAAACTACCAGATTTTGAAATAAAAAAATTTCATTTATACTCCCAATTACCTGTAGGCTTTTCTGTTCTCCTGTAGAGTACCCGTGAGATTATCGAGAATCGGTTTTTCCGCGCGATTTCGCCAATCCTCAAAATCCGTCATTGCTTCCCTTCGATGAGAATCTCTCATATTTTCAATTTTGTTGAGCCTCTGGGTATCCAGTTGTATCTGTGCTTTCACAGCCTGTCTCTGGAGTATTTGACGTTTATCTTGAAAAAAAAAATTCCATTGGACATTAAAATACCGAAAGGTTCAACGACGGAAAGAAAATTAAAATATCGATAAAAAATAAAAGGACATGAAATACTCACCGCCTCTGGCTTTGGCTCTCTCCTCCGCGGTGACTCGCGCAATTTCCAATGCTCGCGATCGTTGAGCACGCTTTTTTTCCTTGTCGAGATCCTTCATCAGTAGACTCGGCCATTCGACGCCAATTTCCTTCTTTCTAAGTGTTAAAACAGCTGTCTTATCGCCGATGACACACTCGCTCGATTCCTCGACTATCGAATCCCAGAGAAAAAGCTCGAGAATGAAGGGAGGATAGCTTGCCTATTTTTTTTTTTTTTTTTTTAATAAAAATAAACATTAATTATTAACGATATCTTCACAATTGGAAAATTACAATCGTACAGCTAATATGTAATTGATCCGATTGATGTGTGTGATGCTACTTTTTTGAAAATTGGTAAATATATTTTTCTCGTATAATTTTAATTGATCGATGACACTGACATAATTAATTAAAATCAAATTAATCAATTACAATATAGCGACAGCTCTTTGCTGTGTTTTAATTTGAAAAATATGTTTTTTTTTTTTTCACACAAAGTCATGAAAAATTCTATGAATTGCTTTTAATTATTATCGATTAATTCTTCATTTACAATCAATTAATCGAATATCTCACAATATTCGTTATGGATCGAATCGCACAGGCGTACCTTGACGTAATTATCGATGGCAAATAGGTCAATTTTTTTCGGATGTCCCATCAGACGCGTCGATACAATAACAGACTCGTGATTCTGACGCCAAGTGTAATCATTCACGATTATCGCTGGCATTATTATTTTTTTTTTTTTTGTTTCACGTTAAAAAATTATTATACTCGAACTATCTCGTCTTTGAAGTTTTTTTTCCCCAGCTCTCTCTCTCTCTCTCTCTCTCTCTCTCTCTCTCTCTCTCTCTCTCTCTCTCTCTTTCCCGACTGCAGAGTGAAGTTATGCTGGAATTATCGATCAAACAATTCGACCATAAACTCTCCTTTGTCCTCGAAGAAGAATGTATAATCAAAGCCCTCTGGGCTCTTGAAACATCAATCAGACATATCGCATAAAATTGCTTCTTTTTCTTTTTTAATTTTTATTTCTATTGGTAGGGAATAAGGACGCGACGATAATATAAAAAAAAAAGCTTTTTTCAAAATGTATAAAAAAATTAAATGAAAAATCAACGACTCACGTTCAATGTACGAATTCTTTTTTTTTTTTTAATTGAAATGTCTGTTTTTTTTTTTTTTTTTTCAAGAGTAAGTATTCGTAAATGACACAATACCATCGGTACAGATATTTTTTTTTTTACTAATAAAAAGCTGCCGAGTAAACTTTACGGTTATACGTGCGTGATCGCGGTTTGAGACAACGTTCATTGACTCGATAACGTTTATCCTCCTGTTACGCATAATTATGTATTAATCTCGACAATTAAGAAAAAAAAAAAAAAAAAAAAAAGATTGGTAGACAATGATAAGAAGACAGCAAGATCCTTTGAAGTGACTGAATTACCAGTACATTTTTTGTGTTTTTTTTTTCTTTTCACTCGCTCGTACTCGCATCCCTCTCGCAATTAAAATACAATGGTACATATGCATATTTATCCTAAATACGGGTCTTTTGCTTTCCCTTCTCTCTTTTCTTTTTTTTTTTTTTTTTTTTTTTTTCGAGACTCGCGAATCTCAATACGTCGTCGCTGTCTCGAGGATTTATTTCCACTACGCAAACTAATTTGGACGTAATTAAAAAAAAAAACAAAAAATCAGTCGTTTTTTTCCGCTGAGTCTGTGGCTGGTTGAATCAGCGGGACGCGTTGTCAATTCTATAATTGAAGAAAAGATAAAAACGTTAAAAAGAAAAAAAAAAAAAGGAAAATCTATGGCTTTCGTGGTATACATGTAAAAATTGATTTTGTCGCATGTGCGCGTTCGGGCGCCTCGAGCTATATTACTAAATCTCTCTAAATTGCAAGAGAAATAGAGAGAGGAAAAGTCTTTGATTATTTTTTTTCTCAAGAAAATAAAATCTTGAAATTGCGCTCGTGGAACAAAGTGCATTTATTTCTTTTTTTTTTTTTTTTTTTTTTTTTTACCAAGACGAAGGACTTTTGATAAACTTTCTCGTTTCGTCGATCTAAGAAAAAAAAAAAAAAAAAAATACGTTAATACGATGTACTATTATGACACTAATAACGCGGGAGAAACGGCTCCGCACAAATTTGCTTTCTCGATTAATATGCTCTCACTTCTGTCACCTTTTTTTTTTTCCTCGCTCTCGACACGGTGAATGATTTTTTAAATCCATTATATTATCGCTAAATGATCGTTAAATATATGTATATATATATATATATATTTTTGTATATAATTATACACATATATATATATATATACCGTATGTACACAATGTTATTTTTTGTTTGTTTCAATCGTCGATTAAAAATTGATCGGTTATTCATTAATTTTTTTTTCTTTTTTTGCGCTTTTACAACGCACCAACTCGTAATTTTTTTTTTTTTTTTTCCACCTTCAAACTCCGATCGTCCGTAGGACGTTTTGGAAACGACGACGATTGATCACAGTGGGCAATTTTTTGGATCCAACGAGCAGGAGAATTCTTTGCGTATTATCGGGACACGTAAAACTCATACAACTACGATAAATACGCAGAGAATTTCGTACGTGTGACAAGCCACACAAGCTCACGATCAACTATTCCCGTAACGCAATATTCGATCGTGCGAGAGATATTTGAAAAAAAAAAAAAAAAAAAAATTTCCTCCCCCGATCAAATGGCGCCTCGTTTGATATTTCGTTTCGTGATTTTTTTTTTTTCTTTCATTCAAAAAAAAGAAAAGACGAAAAAAAAATTCGTCCGCATTAACGAAAGTAATATTGACCCTCTCGATCGAGGGTCTCGATTCGTTTGCGGAATGTCCGAGGGGACAGGAATAATTCGCGTATATATCGCGAGATCGTTTTTTTTTTTTTTTTTTTTTTTCGTTTTTTGCCAACTTTTATTTGCGACGAACAAGCGCTGACAGTCGCGTTTTTTTTTTTTTTTGGCCCTTGATCACTGATATGATGTGTTTGAGCAAAATTGCAAATCGAGAGAAAATGAGAAGAAAAAAAAAAAAAAAAAAAACACGAACGAAAATTTATGACAACGACGAATGGCTCGGGTACGATCGACATTTTCGATGATTCGAAAAAAATTCTACGTCCTATTAAGGTAAACATATATATATATATATACTCGTATATGACAAAAAGAGTTCAATGTTCCGGTAACTGGGATTTTTTTTTCTCCCTTTTTGCTTTCGTCGATACTCAAAATGATGTACGAAAAAAAAAAGAAAGAAAACGAAAAACCCGAAAAATCGCTGTTTCCTTTTTCTTCCTATGCCTCTTACTCTCTCGTCTATACACAGAAAACGTTTTCTACCATCTTAAAATTACATTTTTTGCTTTTCATTTATTTTAATTCTACCGTCGCTACGAAATATCGAAGCGATCTCGTTGGAAAATAAATAATGAGAGAAGAGTTATGAAAAAAAAAGAAACGAAAAAAAAAACGAAAAAACAACAAAACAAAAAAAAACGAAAGAATACAAACGAGGCAATCGTAGGTTTCGAGGCCTCTCGCTAAATACATACACACACACACTCATGCATGCTCTCGTCTCGTATAACGTTCACGATATTAATAATTATACAATTTATATAAAAAAAAAAAAAAAGAAAAAAAATTACACAAGGTGCCAATGTCGATCGAAAGAGCATTTTTCTGGCTAAATCGACGAAAGCTCTCGACAATAATGGACGAAACGTTGATTCAACGATAATGAGAACGATCTTACGAATATGAAACATGTTTTTTTTTCTTTTCTTTTCTTTCCACAACTTTGCGATGACGATACGGAAATAGAAAAATATGAATATAACAATCGTATTTAAACCGATCGGATCTTTGATCCACGAAACAAAGTCGTTTCCCGATCAACGACGAGCTGCTCATTTCTTTTGTAATAAAAATAAAAAAAAATTAAAAAAAAAAAACGAAACGAAACGACGCGGGAGATTGCGATTTGTGTATCTCTCTTTCTAAACCGGTTTATGCGTTTTTTTTTCTTTCTCTTCTTTTATCGTCCGCCTCGAAGACCGAAATAATGGAAAAATTGATCTCGCGAATCGAATGTGAGAAAAGAAAATTAATTAACGAGGAAAAAGAAATAACGCGAAAAAAAAAAAAAAAAAATATATATATATATATATATATGTATTAAATCGTCGTGAGAATCGCGTCAAGGTACGCTACAAGTAGCACTATGGAATTTCGGCGTGCGACGCGGACTTTTTCTTTTTTTTTTTTTTTAATTATAAAAAAAAATTCTCTCACACACACACACACGCACACAGACATACACGCGCGCATACTTGTACAGAAACGCAGGTAAACGTTATCGCGTATTCGCGTGATTTAAATATAATTATATATATCACGTAGCGAAACGCATATCGTTTCTACGTTCTGACGATTTTTTTTTCCTCCCTTATTTCTCGTTTTACTTCTTTCGCGCCGCTTTCTCAGCTTTTCTTCGCATACGCTCGATCTCCTTTCGTTCCTTGCGCTCCCTGTCCGCCTGTCCTCGCAATTCTTTCAATTTTCTCTTCAGATGAGACTTATCGTCGCCCGATATGCAAAGACCCTTGAGATCTCGGGACTCCAGACGCAGCAGACTGTTGCCGCAGATTCCATTGTCGATGAAACGCGAAGCGTATCGCTCCAAACCAATCCCCGATAACCACTGACATACCTTTGGAACGTAAAACGGGAGGAAAAAAAAAACTTTGGATGAACCAGGGTCGATTGAGATCTGTCATGGCGTTTCGAAAAAAAAGGAAAGAAATCCATGGTGTAAAAGTTCGATTTTCCTTTATTCAAAGATGCAAAGTTTAATATGACAAGTTGATAAATTAAATTATCGGATTAACGGAATCTTCTTAAGGGGGGTTTTTTTATTTTTTTTTTTAACGTAATTATAGAAATTGGCCGAGGAAACGAAAATTTAAGAAAAAAAACGACGTTTGGACTCACTTGTTCCTTGGACCAGTCGGCTATCGGTGCGGATTGCCAAAAGTGTGACTTTTTGTCGCCAAAGCCAAAGTCACCGGCGTTCGGCGGCAGCCAAACTTCGAGTCCGCTCGAATCTGTGAAAATAATTTCCCATCACGATTGTTAGAAGAATAAGAAGGAAAATAGATGAAAATGATGAAATATCTTTGTGATATAATGAGAAAATGAGCGATCTCCAACGAATGCGGGTGAACGTATATAAATGTGGCGTTTTTTTTTTTTTTTTTTTTTTTTTTCATGCGAGCGATGCAACCCCGACGACGGTCAGTACCTGCGCTGCCAGCCTTGGACGGACTGGGATCGACGGCAGGTGGACTAACGGAACCACCCGAGGACAAGCTCGAGGGCGAACCACCGGGATGGTGCCAGGGTGTGCCTCCGGTGCCGATAAGATTTGGCGGAGGTACTGCCGCTTTCTTTGCTAAATTACGACAGTACAACGAGAGTCAGCGTGATTTTTTACATTTTTTTTCTCATTTCCTTTTTTTTTTTTTTTTTTCCCCCCCCCCCCCCGTCACGAAAAAGCGACAAACACACAGCACAGGCTACTACTAAAGTACACTTTTTTTGGCATTCACGAGACTTGTTGATAATTGAAATGGAAATTGCCCCTGGGATTTTTACCTCGATTGGCCTCACTGACGGCCTGTCTTATCTCCTCGACGAGATGATTCGTGACTAGGGTAGGATCGTTGCTGTGCGGATGATTGAGATCGCTAAAATCGCCGGAACTTTCGCGCGACGATGACGCATCATTTGCGCCGAGTCTTCGCTCACGCTCGGCGAGTACCTGCTTCAATTGCTCGGCGAGAGAAGCCGGAGGTCCCGTCAAGCCTTGCGGAGGGGAAAAAAAAAAAAAAAGTTAAACATTTGAAATTACGACAAAAATAGATGATTCGGAGGATAAGTAGGAAAGGAAAAGCGATTTTTAGGGATAAAATATGCGGACGATGTTGCGGCAATTGCGGAGACAGAGGAAGGTTTGAAGAGTATATATCAAAGGACCTAGATGGATGAGCGCAGGAAAATAAGATGGCAATAAAAGCTGAGAAAACAAAGATAATGATTTTTAGAAATGGAGGAATAGCTAAAAAGGAAGAAAAATGGGAAATTAAAGGAGAAAAGGTTTCGGATGGTAAAGAAATTAAAATATCTGGGATAAAATATCTGGGATTAAAATATCTTTATATGTGAAGATTCGAGCTGAGCCGATGAAAAAAAAAGTCAGAAAAAAAAGTCAACAACAATTTATACATGAAGAAGAGAATTTGGAGTGCCTAATATGGAATATTTGATAGAAAAAGAGCTTTAAGGTATCATCGGAGAGGTGATAAGAATGGAAGAGATAAAATTAGCTTGTCGGAAGATACAAGGACGATCACAAACGGTGAACCATCAAAATAGGGAAAGAATTTAGTTAAAGTTCTAAAAGATATGGAAAAATAAGACATAACAACGATCGGAACAAATAGATGTGGAAAGAATGGGCAAAAGAATAAAAGAGGGGCTAGAAAACTTAAAAAAAGAAAATTCTATGTAAGGAAGAGGAAAAAATAAGAAAATCGTCGTATAATGCCATGTGCAAATACATCATTGAGAATGCCTTGGAAATACTGGTCTAAAGAGGACATGAATGGAAAGGACAAAGAAACATAATAAGGGCAAAAAAGAAAGGAGAAAAGAATTAAAAGTGCAGAACAAGATGTTAATATGTAAAAATTTGTTAATATGTAAAAAAAAAAAGGTAGAGAGTTAGCAAAGGGGAAGCAAGAAAGAATTCAGAGCAGTGGATGGAAGGAATTGATGAATGGGCAATAAAGGGAGAAATGATAAATATGCTGTATGGAAAAATACAAACAGAGGAAGTTTGTAAAAAAGAAAATGAATCGGATGAAATAGAAAGGTTTGGAGTAGAGGAATAAATGAAGATTAAGAGATAAATATTTGATACGAAATACACGATGTGTATTTTAAGGATACGATTAGAAAATCAGTAAAGGAATATACTTGCTGTTTTACTTTATATTAGTTTGTAAAAAAAAACTTGACAAAGTTTTCCAAATAAAACACCACTTATACCGTGGGACAGAGAGAGAGAATTTTCAAAAATTGGGGCTTACCTTTTTGCGAAGGTGGCCAATTCTGTTCCGTCATTGCTCGAACCTGTGAACTTATCGTGCTGTGCTGTCGTATCGTCGTCGAGTGCGCCGATTCGAAATACTGCTTGCTCTTTTGCGAGCTTATCGACGAGCTGCTCGAGTACGAGCTCAAATTCGATTGTTTCGAGATCGAATCGTTCGTCGAACGACTGCTCATGTCGTGTGAAATGCCCAATTTCGCCGAGGAATCCTCGGTATCGGTATTGTCACCGGATTCGTCCAATCCATAATCCTGCGATGATTCGAAAAGAAAAGAAGAAAAATTAAAAAAACGATTTAATAAAAATAAAAATAAAAACTCGTTACGAAATCAATGTTATAATATTCCTTGGTCATTGCTATTAATTTTTTTTTTTTAATATTAAAATTTATAATACATTGATTATCAATATTGTAAAAGTTTAAATTTGAAAGTTAAATTTTCTCATTTTTTTTTTGTCAAATAAATAGTTTCTCTTTTTTTTTTTTTGAAGCTACAAAATTGTAAGTATAAATCGAAATAAAGAAAAATTCATTGAAAATAGCATTATTATAATTGATGATTATCGATATTATTAATTATATACCGAGCTGCTGTTGCTAAGACCGCCCGATCTTTTCGGCAATTGTCGATTTGCGAGTCCGCCACGACTGGCGAGCTCGGCTTTGCTTTTACCCGCCGTATTATCGAGCAATCTGTGTGCCGGTACGGCCCGATCCAATTCTTCCTTGATCGGTATCGGCAATGGAAGTTTTCTCTCGACCGTCGCCGTTCTGTCGCCATCGTCGGGACTGCTGAGATCCGAAGTTTCGGTATCGGACAATTGGCAGCTCGCCGATGATGCAGGCGGTGGTAATTGCCGTCTCGTCAATTGCGGCGTTACGATACCCTTGATCGAGGTGTCGTACGGTAATCTAACCGGAAGCCCGAATCTCGTGTGCGTCTCCGTCAATTCGACCTCCAACGTGATTACCTGATTCACCAATTTTCGTAACTGAATACGGCGTTGCAGCGTCGTCAGTGTTAGTGTATATATTTTTATGTTGAAGCTGTTTTTTTTTTTTTTATTTTTGTTTTTAATTCAAAAAGACTCTACCAGTGAATTGTGACTTGAATCGAAATTTTTTAGGCACTCAAATTGGCCTCGGGTACTCTCAATTGAAATATATAATTCGCTACATTAAGTTTCATAGTTTTTTTTTGCCAAATTTTGTACTTTCTTTGATTATGATTGAGATAAATATTCCTGTTGACGATTGTCAACAGAAGGAAGTTTCAAATAAAAAAATCGGCGATTCCTGTTTTTATTCCCACACATCGGGTCGATAATTTTTTTTTTATAAACTTCATAAATGTAAAATAAAAGTTCAGTGCGTACGAGGAAAAAAAATTGCAAAAGCAGACCTTTGTCGGTAATTATTAACCAATTTCGTTCAAATTGTCATTCATCGATTTGGAATAATTCACTGATAAATTCAATCTGTATTTTAATTTGTAATTTCTCGAGTGTTTGTTAGTTATTTTTTTTTTTTTTTTGTTGTTTTCATCTAAGCATCGTGAACAGTCTTACCCTATCTTTGAGTGTTTTGACGAGTGCGTTGTACTCGGTATCTTTTTCCTGCAACAATTGTTGATAAAAGTCATCGCGGGCGGCGATATCGGCACGCAATTCTCTCGCGGCGCGTCTGGCTCGAGCATATTTTTGCTGTATAACGGAAGTCTGAGCTGTCGCCTGTGCGAGCATTTCACGCGCCGTAGCGAGTTCCTGCCTCGTCGAGCCCAATGATCTCTCGGACTCGTGCAAACGTAGCCTCGATTCTCGCAATTTTGCCGCATACTCCTCGCTACCGGCCCCATTGTTTTCCAGCTCGACGAGCTGTGAAAAAAAAAAAACCCCCCGTTAACGAATATTCGCGAGACGTTCATTGGGCAGTGATAGAAGAAAAACAAACGGACAAAAAAAAACGGCTGAAAAATCGTGATAGGAATAAACGTATGCTGTACAAGGAGGAATATAATTTGGGCAGGGTTGTTTTTTTTACGATGCAGGTACACCAAGAAAAGCAGTTGGGAGAATTCTCCAAAGGGGACGCGTGAGCTCGGATGGATTTGTCATTCGCGAAAAAAAAAATACGATTCTTGCGTTAAAAACGAATATAAAAAAAAAAAAAAAAAAAAAGAATTATGTTTAAAGGATGACGAGATGTATTACCTTTGCCTTGAGCTTTTCCACCTCTCCGTCGGCTAGGGCATGTTTATACTGACTCTGCAAGCAGCGAACGACAGACACAACGCATAAGCAAAAAAAAAAAAGGAAAAAAAAAAATAAAAAATAATCCGAAATCCATCATCCGATTGTCTCGCGCGACGTCGATGACAAAAATCATAATAAACATACAGAGTAAAGATCCCTTTACCTTATCAATATCATGGGAGGGAAGTGAGACTGTCAAAGTGTGAAGGCACGATTATTTACATTTCTGTGCAATATATATTGGGGTGTTTAAAAAAAAAATTTATTTTTCATGCTCCCACCCCTCAAAACTTGAGTTTTGATGAAAAAAGCCGCCGCTCATTGGATGTTTCTAATTATAACAGCCAATTAACGTCTATGACGAACTTTTTGGAGGGAAAAATTTTAGACCATGGGGATTTTATTTCAAATAAAAAGAACCTTTAATGATTTGAAGGTTGTAAACGATATTGCTGAAACGGAGAGTAGCTTTGTGCGCGGAATTTAATTAATTATTAATTAAGGACAGAGATCAAGCGCAATATATACTTTTAGTCGCTGATTTCCACCGAAAGACGTATGCCACGCGTAAAAAAGCGTCGCTGGCATCGATCTTTACCGAAAATAAATGAATTACATTTTGCGTTTTTTTTTTTGCCTAGTCATAGCGGAAAAATTGTTAAAGGTGAATAAATTTGCTTTTATACTATCGTCCCTGAGACTAATGATTTCCTAATTCAGCAAGAGAATAAAGAACCCTGGAGTACGTATTTGAGTCAAGAAAAAAAAATTTCACCAGATACGAATTGCTTATGACAATTTATAAACAATTTTAAATCGCAAAATTATTGTTACGAATAAAATCGATCTAAATTTTTATTTAGCACACGATGGTGTCAGACAAAGCTGTTCAACTTAAAATTGTTTAGAATTTGTTATAAAAAATTAGAAATTAGGAATTAACAAAATTTTATTGCATGAAATATTTTTTTCTCAATTCAAAATACAATTCTCATGGTCTCAAATTTTTCTTTTCAAAAAGTTCATCATAAATGTTAATTGGCTGTTATAACTAGAAACGTCCAATGAAAAAAACTTATCACGAAAAAAAAAAATAGATACGAATTGTTTATGACAATTTATAAACAATTTTAAATCGCAAAATTATTGTTACGAATAAAATCGATCTAAATTTTTATTTAGCACACGATGGTGTCAGACAAAGCTGTTCAACTTAAAATTGTTTAGAATTTGTTATAAAAAATTAGAAATTAGGAATTACCAAAATTTTATTGCATGAAAAATTTTTTTTCTTAATTAAAAATACAATCCTCATGGTCTCAAATTTTTCCTTCCAAAAAATTCGTCATAGACGTTAATTGGCTGTTATAATTAGAAACCTCCAATGAGCGGCGGCTTCCACTAGAGTTACAGACCTCCCTCTTCGCGAGGATGTTTTTTTTCTATCAAAACTCAAGTTTTGAGGGGTTGGAGCATGAAAAATCCATTTTTTTTTAAACACCCTAATATATACATACCGTACAAAGAGAAAAAGGTTCTAGTGACAAATTTACGAATATTTTGCTCGTATGCGTATATATATACAGTGCGAGTAAATAAATTTATGTCTGAAATTGTTCTCACGATGCTTTAAATCACGCCTGAAACTAATAATGTATCAAACGTAAACAACACTCCAAGCATTTTTACACTAGACTATATCGAATGTTGCTATTTATAAAAAAAATATATATATATATATATATATATATTAACATTTATACAAGTAAACTTGAGGCCACTATAGTGAATTTTTTTTTCTTCATCTTGCGAGTCTTCAACCGCTCAAATTTTTTTTTCGAAAATGCCTAAAATATACCCAGCGCATATTCATGTTTCATATTTTAACCAAGAAATCCAGCTCGTATAATGAGAATAAAAAATTCACTAAAGTTTACCGTAAAAAACAAAAAAAAAAAACACAGAAATAATTTTACAAAACACTGAGAGACGATTAAAAATTGACAAAACTACTGGACTAAAAAAAATCCATTCCGATCCTTGTGGAATAAAAATGATTTTATGTGCATTACAGGAAGAAATGAGAGGGGAATGGGGCAAAAAAAAAAGAAAAGGAAACCATACCTCTTGAAGAAGAGCTCGCAGGCTATCGACGTCGCTCTGCGTCGTTGGTGTTACGTTTGACGGTATCGAGGAGCTGATTATCGGCGATCTGCTTCGATTACTCGGCGAGAGATAATTCTCGATTGGGCTTTGCGGTGGCTCGCCCTCGGAGCACGATGACATTGCCGGCGATCCAGGTATACCGCCCATTCCCGCGTTACTGCCAATCAAATGATCCTCGCCGCTTCTCTGACCGTCGGGCGATGCGTCCGAGAAGTTCAGTCTCCTGTGAATTCAGGGGAGGGGAAAAAAAAAAAAAAAAAAAAAAAATTATTCATTTCCGCACGGAAGAACCCAACGCGTATATTTAACGGGGCAACCCAAGCTGATGCGAGGATAATATAATTATCGATCGTAAAGTTATTTTTTTTATTTTTATTTTTATTTCTTTCCCTCAGCACCCAGGGAGGCCTCGGGCTCGTCCCGGAGCGGCCGCAATTGTCGTCACTGGTAATATGCGAGCAAGGATAAACCATCATTGGGAAAGAAAGAAAAAAAAAAAAAAAAAAGATATCAAAGTAGCGATATTAAAAAAAGAAAATTGCTTTTACAGTTTATCTTAGGTCAGATGGATTTAGATTTTGTATGATCGAATTTTATTTTTTTACACTCCGAATTTTCGAGAGTCCGAAATTTCCAGTGCAAATCAGACGGAAGAGCTTGGAAAAAAAAAAGAAATTAAGGGGCTCTCTCGATTTATCGCGGAAAAAAAAAAAAAAACGTCAAAAAGCTAATCGATCGTGTGACTCAATTATCGAATTGTGTGCTCAATTTTATTTGAATCGTGTGCAATGAAAAGTTCCGTGGGAGCGCGAAAATAAATTTGGGGGAAAAAAAAAAAACAAAATTAATTAAGAATTCGTTAAAGTGATATACGAATTTACCTGTTGGCGCAATTTGCCTGTTCACGTTCACGATCCGCCTGAAGGCTCTGACGTATCAGCATGGCAACTTCCGAATTCTTCGGATCGCGCTCGCGTCCGATAACGAAACGCACGAGTCCCGATGTATTGCGAAGTACGCTAGCCGCGTATGCCTGAGTAACGCCGACCAATGACTTACCGTCGACCTCGACAATCTGATCGTTGACCTGTATTCTTCCCTCCCGTGCCGCGGCACCTTTTTCCGTTATCGTTTTCACGAATATTCCCAATTTCTCGAGTCCGGCATCGGCACCAACGCCCATGCCGATTATACTGAGACCGAGACCTTCCGGTCCCTTCATCAATTCCACGGGAAAGACCTGATAAAGAAAAAATTGAGATACATATTTCGCGTTATCGGTGCGTCCCGTTTGGAGGGAGGTTTTTTTTTTTTTTTCGATCAATAGCCGGCAATAGATACTTTGTTCACGCGTCGATAGTGTGAGTAGGGCAAATTTCGGAGTTAATGATTCCACAGAGAGAGAGAGAGAGATAGAGAGATAAGCTATCTGCTCGTTTTAACATCTGATAAGTTTTTTTTTTCATGTCTGGCATTGATGAAAAAGAAGGTTCGATTTCGCGAAAGTTTTTCTTTTTTTTTTTTCATAGTCTATGAAACAAACGATTGTTGGCAAAAATTTTAAGTTGCATATTTTCAAGAATAAAAAATGTATAAATACGTAAAATAAGGTTTCGACTGTGGCACAATTTTTTTTATACACCGATCTGTTTTTTTGTTTCTTTTAAATTACCCAAATGAGGATTTCTAGCAAAAGAAGAAAAAGAAGGTTCGATTTCGCGAAAGTTTTTATTTTTTTTTCGTTGTGCATGAAACAAACGATTGTTGGCAAAAATTTTAAGATGCATATTTTCAAAAATAAAAAATATATAAATACGTAAAATAAGGTTTCGACTGTGGCACAATTTTTTTTATACACCGATCTGTTTTTTTGTTTCTTTCAAATTACCCAAATGAGGATTTCTAGCAAAAGAAGAGAAAGAAGGTTCGATTTCGCGAAAGTTTTTCTTTTTTTCTTCGTTGTTTATGAAACAAACGATCGTTGGCAAAAATTTTAAGTTGCATATTTTCAAGAATAAAAAAATATATAAATACGTGAAAAAAAGTTTCGACTGTAGCACAATTTTTTTATACACCGATCTGATTTTTTTGTCTCTTTCAAATTACCCAAATGAGGATTTCTAGCAAAAGAAGAAAAAGAAGGTTCGATTTCGCAAAAGTTTTTCTTTTTTTTTTCCTTGTCTATGAAACAAACGATTGTTGGCAAAAATTTTAAGTTGCATATTTTCAAGAATAAAAAAATATATAAATACGTGAAAAAAAGTTTCGACTGTAGCACAATTTTTTTATACACCGATCTGTTTTTTTGTTTCTTTCAAATTACCCAAATGAGGATTTCTAGCAAAAGAAGAGAAAGAAGGTTCGATTTCGCGAAAGTTTTTCTTGTTTTTTCGTTGTCTATGAAACAAACGATTGTTGGCAAAAATTTTAAGTTGCATATTTTCAAAAATAAAAAATATATAAATACGTAAAAAAAAGGTTTCGACTGTAGCACAATTTTTTTATACACCGATCTGTTTTTTTTTCTTTTAAATTACCCAAATGAGAATTTCTAGCCAAAGAAGAAAAAGAAGGTTCGATTTCGCGAAAGTTTTTCTTTTTTTTTTTCATTGTCTATGAAACAAACGATTGTTGGCAAAAATTTTAAGATGCATATTTTCAAAAATAAAAAATATATAAATACGTAAAAAAAAAGGTTTCGAATGTAGCACAATATATAAATACGTAAAAAAAAAGGTTTCGAATGTAGCACAATTTTTTTATACACCGATCTGTTTTTTTTTCTTTCAAATTACCCAAATGAGGATTTTGAGCAATGTCTCGTTAGAGATTTTCGATAGGATTTTGTTTTTTTACGAATTGGGAACGCAAAAGGATGAAAAAAGGGATACTATGGGGCTGATAACATTTTTTTTTTTTTTAATGAGGGATAATGTTTTTTTTTCCCGAAAACTCGAGAAAAGTGAGGTTTTTTTGTTTTTCATTTTCTTTGAATTCGACTTACCTCCATTTTTTCAACTCGTTTCTCAAGCTCGTACTCGGCGCTCGCGGCGACAGGATCGACGTCCTCGTTTCGACGATCGTACTCGTTGACCGAGTGCGTCGAGTACACCCTCATTGGTCCACTGTCGAAGGAAACTTTGCCACTTTTCTTGACGATTACTGACGGTGGCAATTCCTCCTCGTCGTCCTCCGAGTCCGGTAGACCGGTAACTTCCATCCAAAAATGGCCATCCTCGAAATAATGTACACCATTCTCGACGAGAATCTGTAAAAAAACGAGGCGGAAAAAAGAAAAAAAATCCATTGTCAACCGTTGTTTTGTCAATGACGAAAAGCTCACTCTCCCTTGAATTCGCGATTAAATGATAATTACAATTTTCCCGGGCACGGGAGTAAATTCTTCGCGCTGTTCGGTTTCCGTGTCGTCATTGGCCTCATGGGTCGTGTCGTTAAGACTACTGACAGAACCAAGAAGACCGCTCTCGCTTCCCGTTACCGAGCCAATTTGACTCTCCGTCAACGAGTCTATCGTCAAATCACTTCGCGACCTTTGCGACAAACTGGGGATACAAAGAACGACGTTATCTTCAGTTTCTCGCCGTCATAATTTAATTGAAAATTTATTTTTCTTTCGCGTGTCGATAGTTGGGAATGAATAAAAAAAATTAATAAATAAAAAAAGAAAGTTGGATTTGATGCAAACTTTCACTCGAACAATAGCAATTTCATTATTTGTGATTTTTTTTTTCATATTTTAATTTGCATGATTTTTGTTTATTTCAATTTCACAGTAAAACTGGCAGTTTTTGACGCACTTGAGATATTTTTTAAAAAATAAACATGTAAATGATGCAGAGCAAAAAAAATTGCCATGAGCAATGAATTACGTGTCGTAGTTTTGGGCAAATCTTTGAGAAACTTATTCGCACTATCGGACTCACGTGGCAATGAGATAAAGATAAAAAAAAATAATCAATCACATTGAGCATATTGGGAAATCGATTGCGGATGATAATAATAACGGAAAAAAAATTTTTTTCGATTTTTTTTTCTTTTGGCTTCATCGAAATTTTTATATTTTTATTCCTTTGAAAAAAAAAAACATTTTTTTTTTACCTGTAATCGTGAGCTGTACTACTGTTAATAAGACTGGTATCGGGTGCCGATAAAACGTCAGACAGCCAATCCGGTGTATTGTCCATTTCCTCCCTGTCCCTGTCTCTCTCCTTTTCCGCATCCTTATCCTTGTCAGAAATTTTCGCCTCTCCGACTGTCGGACCCGTTGTGCTGCTGGGCGACAGCAATCTCGCTATTTCGCGAGCTTCCTCGTCGGACAGCAAAGCCGAGCCTTGTCTGTGACAAATATTTATTCGTTCATTTATTTATTTACGAAAACAAAGATTTCTTTTTCATTGCGCATGAGCTGTGAAATATTTACCTAATTTTCTTTTCTAAGATACTGCAATGATTCAATGATTGCCGGTGATCAATTTCCGTGGCGGACAAATTAAAAAAAAAAAACGGAGCACACAAAACACAGATTAGTAAATTTAAAAAAAATCAAATTTTCTATATAATGGGTAAATGGCGGTAAGATTTTCTGTTTTTTTTTTTTTTTTTTTCCCCCTCAGGACCCCGGGAGGCCTCGGGCTCGTCCCAGGGTGGCCGCAGTTGTCGTCACTGTTAATATGCGAGCAAGGATTAACCATCATTGGGAAATTTAAATAAGGATCGATCGATTCAAAGTCAATTTTTCTTTTGCACGAACAGTCGGATATCCGGTTTTTTCTTTTTTTTTTAGAACGTTTCAAACATGGCAATGTACGGAGAAATTTCTGACCGCGCATGATTCTTACTCCAAAAATTTTTAACTCTGGCGCAAAAAAAAAGAAACGTAATAAACAAATTATTTATACTCGAACGATATAGAATTCTTTTGGAAATCGTTTTTTTTTCTTGAACGTTGAAAAATGATGCGAAAAAATTCAATACAAGTCGTAAAAGCTCAACGTGAACTCAAAAGATTTAAAATTTTTCATTTACACCGTCGGATATCCGGTTTTTTCTTTTTTTTGAATATTTCAAATATGGCAATGTACGCAGTAATGTCTCATCAGGCATGAGATTCTTCCTCCAAAAACTTTTAACTCTGGCACCAAAAAACGTAATAAGCAAATTATTTATACTCGAACGATATAGAATTCTTTTGGAAATCGTGTTTTTTTTTTTCTTGAACGTTAAAAAATGATGCGAAAAAATTCAATACAAGTCGTAAAAGCTCAACGTGAACTCAAAAGATTTAAAAAATTTCTTTTAACAGTCGGATATCCGGTTTTTTTTTTTAATTTGAATGTTTTAAATATGGCAATGTACGCAGAAATGTCTCATCAGGCATGAGATTCTTCCTCCAAAAACTTTTAACTCTGGCGCCAAAAAAAAAAACGTAATAAGCAAATTATTTATACTCGAACGATATAGAATTCTTTTAGAAATCGTTTTTTTTTTGAACGTTGAAAAATGATGCGAAAAAATTAAATATACAAGTCGTAAGAAAGCTCACCGTGAACTCAAAAGATTTTTAATTTTTCTTTTACACAAACAGTCGGATATCCGGTTTTTTCTTTTTTTTTCTTTTTTTTTTTTTTTAATATTTCAAATATGGCAATGTACGCAAAAATGTCTCATCAGGCATGAGATTCTTCCTCCAAAAACTTTTAACTCTGGCGCCAAAAAAAAAACGTAATAAGCAAATTATTTATACTCGAACGATATACAATTCTTTTTGGAATCGTGTTTTTTTTTTCTTGAACGTTAAAAAATGATGCGAAAAAATTCAATACAAGTCATAAAAGCTCAACGTGAACTCAAAAGATTTTTAATATTTCTTTTACACAAACAGTCGGATATTCGGTTTTTTTTTTTATTAGAATGTTTTAAATATGGCAATGTACGCAGAAATTTCTCATCGCGAATGATTCTTCCTCCAAAAACTTTTAACTCTGGCGCAAAAAAAAAAACGTAATAAGCAAATTATTTATACTCGAACGATATAGAATTCTTTTGGAAATCGTGTTTTTTTTTTTTCTTGAACGTTGAAAAATGATGCGAAAAAATTCAATACAAGTCGTAAAAGCTCAACGTGAACTCAAAAGATTGAAAAATTTTCTTTTACACAGTCGGATATCCGGTTTTTTCTTTTTTTTTCTTAAAATATTTCAAATATGTCAATGTACGTAGAAATGTCTCATCAGCCATGAGATTCTTCCTCCAAAAACTTTTAACTCTGGCGCAAAAAAAAAAAACGTAATAAGCAAATTATTTATACTCGAACGATATAGAATTCTTTTGGGAATCGTTTTTTTTTTTTTTTTTCTCGAACGTTGAAAAATGATGCGAAAAAATTAAATATAAAAATCGTAAAAAAATCTCACCGTGAACTCAAAAGATTTTCGGCCTCGTCGGGTGTCATTGCGTCGGGTGTTACGCCAGCGTTATTCGCCTGGCCGACCGATGGCTTGGCCGTCGGTGTCGTCTCGTAACGTTTGTTCGAGTCGTCATTCTCAAAAATCTTCGGTACATCGAAATTCGTGATTGTCTTTGCGTCGCTCGAGTCCGTATCTTCGAAAAGGCTGTTCTCCGATTCTCTGTTCTCGTCGCTAACGTCACTCGTATCGTTGGCCTGAATCGGCGATGCTGAGATCGGCGGCGATAGCGGCGGCGGCGGTGTCGTCGAAGATTGTATTTTCGTGAAATTTCGTTGTAAATCAGCGACGCTATTCTCCGACAATCTTAGCATGGCCAGCTGATCGGCTTTTTGTTTCTCAAGCTCCCACGTTGTTTTTATCTGTTGCTCCAAATCGTCATTTTCAGCCTCGAAACTGGCTTTGTCCGTAGCGTCAATCGTAATTTTACCAATATCATTGCTTCTCGCGCGATAATTGATCCCGGAAATTTGCAAAATTGCCTCGTTATCACCGATATCCTTGCCAACGTCCGCGCGTTCGTTCGGCATACCGTTGAACGATTTTTGACATTGCACCGTCGACGAGCCTGTTGTCGTGGATGTTAAAATATTTTTTTCCCCATGACTATTGGTTTTCTCGTGCTCGCAAAAGCTCGAACGTTTCTCGCTAACTTCCTCCTTGTTTTTCGCCAATTTTTCCCTCATCGAGACTCTTATCTGATCGTTTTTCGCATTCGAGACGGTTTTTTGGCACTGCCCTTCACTCGTCAATTCGCGTCTATCCTTGCCGTGCTCGGATAACAATTTTTCGCTCATCAACGACGCCTCGTTCCGTATCGTCGTCTCGACGTTAACGCGCTCGTTCGTTATAACGAAATCCTGAAATTTTTCAACATCCTCGGTGAGCCTCGTCGATTGTTCCATTGTTCGCGAATTAGCATCGTTCGTCTGCTCGGAATTTATCCTCGTCGCGGCGTTCTTGGCAATCTCGTTGCACGAATTCTTGGGCGATGTTTTGGATTTCGATGATGGCTTAATTTCCGTCTGATTCGTTTGTGCTCGTCGGGCATAGGGCGACGGTACGGGAATATCTTTGTGCTCCAACGGTGGATATTCCTGATCCGAGCTGACAGCCGAGGATGGACGCTGTCCAAGACCGGCTGCCTGCATCTCCATTCGCACGTGCGAACGTCTGACGACCGTCGCCGCATCGGTCTCGACGAATTTTTCACTTCCACCCTCGTCGCACGATACCACCTCCGTGTACGTCGTCGGTGGCTTGTCGTTTCCCTCAACCTCAAGGTCATAGCTGTTGCGGCCTTGAATTTAAAAAAAAAAAAAAAAAAAAAAAAAACAAAAGACGAGCAAGACATTAGGAGATTGTCAAAATCGTCCGATTCGAACTGACGTGTGCATCGGATTGAAGAAAAAGAAAAAAAAAAAAAAAAAAAAAAAAAACGTTTTCACGTTAAATTTAATGCAGGAAATAGTAAAAAAAGAATTCTTTTCGATCAATAATTTTTTAATAAAGAAAATAGAAGAAACAATACAAAAAAAAATGTGGATCCATTAATTTTCCATTAAATTGAAGTATTTTCCATTAAATCGAAGTATTCTCCGTTAAATCGAAGAAATAAAACAAAAAAAAATGTTGATCCATTAATTTTTCATTAAATACTTGGAACATTGAAATGATCATTGGTTGAAATTTTTCTGTCAAGCTGTGAGTATTCGCAAAATTTTTCGGAATTTTCAATGAAATATTTTTATGAAAATTGAAAAAAAAAAAAAAAAAAAACGTAAATTCGCATATATCTCTGCGGAAGCTCGTTTGAGATTTCGAAAATTGTTTGAAAAAAATATTCAAAAGAAAACTGTCGTAAATGAATGTAAATCTGAATTATAAAACATCAGCGTTATACGAGAAAAACACGACTGATTTAATTCAGTGAAAAATAAATAATTTTATGCGATTACTCCAAAAGGCATACCGGCGAAAAGTTGTTTTTTTTTTTTACAATTAAAATTTTTAATTCCGTCCGATCGTTCCGATTAACCGTTATTTAGGCATTGTTTACGAATTGTAAACCATTTTATTCGCAACTCACTGTTTCAGTAATGTTATCCGAATGATTTCCCGGATTTGACGAACAAAAATGAACTGTCACAACAATAAAATCGAAACAACTTCGACAATTAAAAAAAATCCCCAGAAAATTCCTCTTGGCTGATTTCCAGAAAAAAATTAAAAAAAAAAAAAAAAAAAAAAACTGATCTATCAGTGTCTGCGATCATAATCAGAAGGTTTTCTGCATCAAGTGACATTCTCGAGTCTCTCGATTCATCATTGCTTTATTATTTTCGTAAATTTGTCGAAACAATTTTTCCACGCCTCTCGGATATACTCGATTGACCCAGATATATATACATATCAACGATTTTTCCAAGACTTTCACGTTATTCAGAGCCGACATCTTTTTCACAAAATATTTCACGAATCCGTCAAATTTACCAAAAACTTTCGGCCCACATTAAAGATTGTTTTTTTTTTCTTCATCATACAAAATAAAAAGGAAAAAAACCACCGATCACTATAGAAATTACTTTTTCATCGAAAAACAGAGCAAAAATATTGTGTACCTCGACAATCGATGCAGAACAAACGAAGGCACATAATACGTGTCCGAGTCCGAATCACGGGATTACGTGTCGCTTCGACGAAAAGTCAAAAGGAGGGAGTTTAAAAAATTTTTTTTGTAAATAATGAAAGGAAAAGTATGAAAACCGGGAAATTCCGGCCGGTATGTTACTTTCTCAAGTGTTCGGAAATATAAAAAGGAGAACACAAAAGAATCACTCGAGGAGACACGCGATCACGACAAATTTGTTTTTTTTTTACTCCTCTCTCTCTCTTTCTCTTTCTCTCTCTCTCTCTTCCAGCTCTTGCAGTCTCGCGCGTGTAACCAAAGAACGAGTTTCTCTCGAAGGATTCGCGTTTTTGGCGCACCGATTCTCACACACAAGAGCTGCTCTCTCGTAGCTCCGAACACTCGTGCGTGGGAGTTTATGCTTCGAAATAAGAAATAAAAATAAAAGAAAGAAAAAAAAACTTCTCGCACCAAAGATATTATCCCAGCAAGAATCCGGACATTGTATATTTCGTTTTCTTTGGTTTTTTTTTTTTTTTTTTTCAACTCGATTTATCATTCGCGATGAAAATACTCGTCTAGGATGAATATCACGACGTTGCGGAAAAGACGCCATTCGAATTCAATACAGAACATACAGATACGTGTCCTACGTATCTTCTCTTTGCTCTTTGGGTTTCCTATATCGTTTTCTTCGTCGTCGTCGTCGTCGTCGTCGTCGTCGTCGTCGTCGTCCGAGTTCTCGTGGAGAGGCTTATTTTTGGATACCGTTACACACGCGAACGGGACAGAGCGAGAGAGGATGAGAAACGTGGACGAGGAAGACATGTCATAGTGGGCAAGAGACAGCGAGAGCGAGAGCGAGATAAATGAGAAAGAGAGAATAGGCGGAAAAGAGTTGACCAGAGTGACATAAAGTGTTTCGAGAGGGGGAAAAGAAATATTAAAAAACAAAAAACAAACAAATAAATAAATTATACGAGCATTCGATCGTTTGAGAAATTAGAGGGGATTCAGGTATTTTGATTTTCTTTTTAGACTATTAAGGCGTCTTCTCACTTTGGAAATTTAAAAAAATCGATTTTTTTTTTTTTTTAATTTTGAAAGTACATATCTTCAAAAATGTCAATCGGAAGGTCCATTGTATGGAGCAGGCATCGCTGATTAACCCGAGGTAAGGTTTTTTCATGATTTTTCTGCAACCAAAACTTTAAACGCAGTTATCTCAAAACAAGGTTTTTCGGTGCTTTGTTGATGAAATTTCGGAAACTATCCGGCCGATTGTCATGAAATTTGAATGACATATGCTTCATAGTTATGGCTATAGCGCATATCATCAGATTTTTGAAATTTTGATTTTAAGAATTTTTTTTTTACAAAAAACTGCAAAAAAATCGTGGTTTTTTTTTACTTTTTCGAAAAACGTGCGCCATTTTGTTATTTTCGCGAATATCAAAAATCTGATGATATGCGCTATAGCCACTGACATACTGAATCTAAAACAGTTTTATTTTTTTGTTTCAGACGACCCGTCTCGGAGATACCATCAACAAGCCACGACCATAACATTTTTACACGGGTTTTTCGATGCTACTGATGTATTATAATAATTGTTTAAAAAAATTTTTTTTTAATTTTTTCATGTACTTGAAAGATGTGTTTATTACATAGGATCCGTTTTATCCCATAATTTTAAGCAAAAATCCTCGAAAAAAAATCGCAAAAACAGCCTATTTTTGAGGCGCTTAAAGTGAGAAGATGCCTTAAAAACGCAACGTTCCTTGTTTTAGATTTTTTTTTTTTTTTTCAAATTCAAGTCAACTTTAGGTAATTAATTTTGGAGAAAAAAAAAAAAAAAACGAACAAGAATCGATCGATGGGAGTTTGTGTAATGAATTTTGATTTTTTTTTTACCGGCCAATAAGTCAATTTTTCATCCAATTTTTTAAAACCCACGCTCGAAGCTTGCATCCTAAATTCGAGTTTTTTTTTCTCTCTCTCTCTCTCTCTCTTTTTCAAGTTATCCGTCGTTGATCGAGTTTAGGCGATATAACAACTTTAGCCGCGTGAACGAAACCCAGTCCGGGAAGAAATTACGAGCAAGGGGCAAAGAAATAAAGAGAGAGAGAGAGAGAGAAATAAACGTGCAGACTGATGCAAACCGGCGCTCATACTGATTTCTATAAATAATACGAAAACCGTAGTAGGAGTGAAGAGAGCGAGAGAGGAGGCGGAATATGAGAAATAAGAATAAGAGGAGTAAGTGGGTAGTGGAAGAAGATGAAATGAAAGAGAGTGAGAAAAAAAGAAAGAGAGAGAGAGAGAGGAAATTGTGTTGGAAGAGTCGAAGAAGCGTAGGGAAGACTTGAGAGAATGAGGGGGCCAAGGGGTAATAACGATCGTTCTTATTCCAACAAATTCAATTCTCAAAAAAATCTCATTTAATTATAAAAAAAAAAAATCTATTTACTCCAATCGGGAGTTTGAATGAAATTTTTTTTATCTCATAATCTGATAGTTTAGGAAAAAATATTTAGGACGTATTTTTTTATTTTATTTGAATAAAAATTGCCGTTAATATAAAAAATTGAAAACTATAACATTATGACGTCACACATGTTAGGCTATATCTATATATATGTATATCAAAATCCGTGAAATTAAATTGCCTATTGCATCTGTCATTTTTAACGAAAAATAAAAAATACGTCCTCATTATTTAAAAAAAAAAATTCATTCAAACTCCGAATTAAGCTATGTTTAATTAAAATGAGTTTTTTTCCCCCCCCCCCCCCAAGGAAGCCTCGATCGATTATAATTCATTGTATTGTATTCCAATGCTATTTAAAAATTTACCAACCATTATGAATGAAATTATAAAAAAAAAAAAAAAACATAAACATTTTTTCACTTCTCCAGAATTGAAAAAAAAAATTCTCGCACGCTCGTGTGCACTGTAGATTTGATAATGCAATGAGTGTGAAATTAATTCTCGAATGAATGAAGAAATTTTCGAAATTTCGATATTTACGAATTCGCGTTTGTGAGTGACCGTCATTACCCCCCGTATTTCTCATACGGCGCTGAGACCGAAGCGGATCCGGACGGGTGTGTGAAATCGTGAGATATGGAGAAGGGGAAAGTGAATAGAAGATCGTGACCCTTTCCTCTCTCGTACCGTAGACATTTCTCCCACTTTCCTCGTACCGTCTCGTCTGCGGTGCCTTTTACTTTTACACTTTCGTGATTTTTGGGCAATTCGCCAAATTTCGAGCTCTCGTCGGCTCAACGTCTCTCTCGGGGGAGGGGCTCACCGTGGTCAAACGACGAGTGCGCTTTGAGGCACGCGAGAGAGGGAAGCGAGTAAAAAAAAAAAAAAATTGAGCGAGAGAGAGCTGCGCTACCGGTCGCAGTTATTTTTATAAACCCGCGGTAACCATTGAACCCGCGTAGGTGGGCGTCATTCATGGTAACGCGATGGACAGACGTCGCGAGATATACTCCGCGTGGCCTTCCGGTCATTTTCCGTTTGTACGCGAGACATGTACGAGCGTCCTTTGATCGGTGAAAAAAAAAAAAGGCTCGATTTTCCAAAGAAAATCGAGAAAAAAAAAATCATATTTTTACCCGACTATGATAAAATGATCATATTCCATTCCTGCAACGCGGGCGGGAAAGTGATCAATTTTTTACCCGAGGGAAGAAATATAATTTTGCGGGCAAAAAATTAAATTTGCGGTCAAAAAAGTAAAAAGCGGTCAAAAAAGTAAAATGCGGGCAAAAAAGTAAAATGCGGGCAAAAAAGTCCAATTTTTTGCCCGCTTTATACTTTTTTGCCCACAAATTTACGTTTTTGCTCGCAAAATCATTTTTCTTCCCTCTGATAAAAAAATTGATTACTTTTCGCACGCGCTGCAGCGATGGAACATGACCATTTTATCAGTCGGGTAAAAAATATATGCCACACGGTCAACTTTTCTGCCCGCTTTATACTTTTTTGCCCACAAATTTACTTTTTTTGCTCGCAAAATCATTTTTCTTCCCTCTGATAAAAAAATTGATTACTTTTCGCACGCGCTGCAGCGATGAAACATGACCATTTTATCAGTCGGGTAAAAAATATATGCCACACGGTCAACTTTTCTGCCCGCTTTATACTTTTTTGCCCACAAATTTACTTTTTTTGCCCGCAAAATCATTTTTCTTCCCTCTGATCAAAAGTTGATTACTTTTCGCACGCGCTGCAGCGATGGAACATGACCATTTTATCAGTCGGGTAGAAATATATGCCACACGGTCCACTTTTTTGCCCGCTTTTTACTTTTTTGCCTGCAAAATCATTTTTCTTCCCTCTGATCAAAAATTGATTACTTTTCGCACGCGCTGCAGCGATGGAACATGACCATTTTATCAGTCGGGTAAAAAATATATGCCACACGGTCAACTTTTCTGCCCGCTTTATACTTTTTTGCCCACAAATTTACTTTTTTTGCCCGCAAAATCATTTTTCTTCCCTCTGATCAAAAATTGATTACTTTTCGCACGCGCTGCAGCGATGGAACATGACGGAACATTTATCAGTCGGATAAAAAATATTATATGCCACACGGGAGAAAATTTTTGAAAATTTTTCTAGAAAATTTATGAAAATTTTCTCCCCGGCTTACTCCGTAATATAAAAAAATTTCATAAAAATTAAAAATTCATCGCAATATATCTGCCTCACCGGTTTGAAATTTTTCGGGTATTTCCTTGTCAGCTTTTTCCTCCTTGCTGTCCTTGGACGGTGAGCTGGGCGAGCTCATGCTCGATGAAGCGCTGTCGGTAAATGCCGAAGATGGCCCGAGCTCGCTTTCCGGTGTTCTCGGCCTCTCGATTTTTCTCTCATCTTGCGTAACGATATCTCGCTTGATCGTCTCGATATCGACCGATGGTTTTGCCCAATCGGGCCTCGAGCACGTGCGCTCATTTTCGTTTCTCGTCAAATCATCGTGATCAACGAACGTCGATGATTTCGTCTCGGCAACGCTTTTCAGAAGTTCCTCGTTCTTCGCCAACCAAACATTTCGCCATTCGGATGTTTTGGGCGGTGAGCGTATCGGGCTGGTCGGATAATTCGTATAATCCGTTGTCGAGATATTATCGTTGTCGAATTTTTTTTGTAATTCGTCGATTTCGCGTGCATAATCGCCCACGGGACTCGTCGATTCGGCAAATTTGTCTCTCGTACATGGCAATTGCCGATTGATCGATGAATTTCGTGAAATTGAACTGGGATTTATTGAATTTTTCACAATACCGACGAATTCATGCTCGCTGTTGCTCGTTAATGATGAATTTTTCGAATTTTCCGGATTTAGGATTTTCGTTGTTTCCACGATTGTTTTCGGCACTGTCCTGGCGTGGCATGAATTTTTTTGTACAACCGCATACTCGGGTATGGTCGCTGATATCGCATCGTCATTGTTTCGCGAATCTTGATTCGTCGCTGTAATCGAATTTCTCGCTGTCAGCGACGAAGCTTTGACGCTCGTGGCTTTTTGCACAATCGCGTATTCCGGTATCGTATCCGGCGAATTATCGAATGATTTCTCGATAGTAGCGTATTCCGGGCTCGACGGTGAATCCATCGAGGTTGGACTCAGCGAGGCGCATATCGAGGCGGGTCTCTCGCGTTTAGCGACGACAGCCGATGAATTACGGGTCGGTGGCAGCGGCGGCGGTGGTGAGATCGTCGGTGCTGGTCTCGATGAGCAAAAACTCGCTGATCTCGTTGCCGGACACGACGAAATTTCACCAGATTTTACAAATTCGATCTCCTGATAATCCGAATCGGGCGAATAATCGGCATTTCCGATCGAATCGGCGGTATATTTTTGTGAATTTTGATTCAACGATGTCTGAACGATCGTACGATTTGGATCGGAATTATAACGTGACGGTCGAGTTTTGGAGAAATGACTCGTCCAATTTTTTTGTTTCTCTATGAGCTCTTTCGAGTTCAGTCGTCTCTCGGGTTTCTCGGGTCTCTCGGGACGTTCGTCGCGACGATTTTCCTTGCCGTAATTTTTCTCAAATTTGGCAAAATTCGTGACCCGAGGCTTCAGTCTCTCGGCAACGTTTTCCTGCGCGTGATGATGATGATGATGATGATGATGATGATGACCGTTCTCGAAGTGTCGCTCGGCATTGAGGGTCGGTACGCTGGCGCTCCAGTTGCTCAGATTATCCCGAAAACCGCCCGGTGGCGATGGCGAACGCGGACGAGGCGAGCGCGCCGGTGATGTACAACCGGAACCCGAATTTGCCGAGCTCGAGCGCGAACGTAAACCATGAAGATTCGTCGGCTTTGCTATTCGATCCAATCTGCAGCGAAGGAATGAAGAAAAAAAAAAAAAATAATGATACGCGATCAATTAATAATTAACAATGAAGCGATAAATGTAACGAGAGAGTGCGGGAGTAAAAAGAAAATTTGCAAATCGCTGCGTGCGAATTATAAATTTTATGCAGTGGTGGAAATTCGCGAGGGAAAAGTTGCATGTTTTATTTTTGCAACATTCAAATTTCATTTGAAAATTTAAGATTATGGTATTTTTTTTTTTTTCAGACGACGAATAATAAACATTTTTTTTTTCTTCGTTTCAGGATGTTCAATTTTCATTCGCGACGAACGATCACGATTGAGTCACAAGCCAATTCTTATAGTACGATTGGATAAAAAAAAAAAAAAAAATACAGATCATTTTTAATTATTGAAGAATTATAACAATGATCGGCGTCTTAATTAATTTTATATGCAAAGATTGCAGGGCTTGGATATCTCGAATTTTCGTCAAGGCGGCGTCTAGAATTTTTTTTGAAAAATCCGAATTTTTACGAATTGCTTGAAAGAGACAAATTTTCTTCCATCGGTGTTGATACGTTATTATGAAATAAATTTCTACGAATTTTTTTTCAGTAATCAAAGGCAAAATATAATATTTCCGAATCTATATTAACGATTATTCAATAAAATTGGATGTGATGAGCGTGAAAAAAAAAAAAAAAAAAAAAAAAAAAAAAAAAACATTCTCAAGTACAACTCTACTTTTGTTCTCGCTAGGTTTATACGTAGCCCCCTCGAGTCATTGCATTGTCGTTTGAAAAAAAGAGATTGGCACTCTCGGAGACCTCTTTTTTTTTCAGCCTAAAAAAAAAAAAAAATTCATTGACCAAATCCGCGAGCATGAGGATAAAAACGAAGGTCGAGTTGGCCGTCGAGTGCTTCGATATAAAATTCGTGTGTGCGCGCGTGTGTGTTTGTATATACGGGGGCTTGACTCACGGTCGTATCGGTTTGTTCTCCTCGCCAAGTTTCTCGAATAGAGCTCGGGCATTGTTGAATCTTGCCACGTGACTCTCGGTCCTGACAACGGTAACCTGAGTCGGTGATTCCTTGAGGGGCGCCGGTGGCTCTTTGAAGCCATCGTTTATAATTGTCGCGCGATGACCGATATTCTCGAGCTGTGGCTTCGATTGAAATATATTTGCAATCTGCGATACCTTGGAGCCGACAACGCGCTTTTTCTCGTCAATCGTCGACATTCTCGTCTGCGCACCTTCGGACTTTCTGCAATTAAAAAATACGAAGAAAAACAAAATATATATACCGTTAATGAATAATTCATTGCTGACAAATTATTATTATTATTATTATTATTATGTCAATCAGACTTGTGCGATGGCATTCGCGAGAAAAACGTTGACTATTCTAGGACGTAGAGAGGAAAGAAAATTTTTTACAGTCCGGAAGATTCGAATGATGGGGAAAAAGGCTCGAGGGAAATGAAAAAAATGTCAAATGAGAGAGGAAAAAAAATTATATATATATATATATATATATATATATATAATTTTTTTTTCCTCTTAGTTCTTTTCTCATATATATATGAGAAAAGAACTAACGGAACGAGGATTTTTCGTTTTAAAGGACCAGGAATAACGGGAGAGTCTAGACAGTGTCATCGCGGTAACACAGAGAAATTCAGATAAGGGACAAAGAGAAGGAAAAAAAAAATTTCCATTCGAAAGACTTTGGGCACTGGGAGAAAGAGAAAAAGAGAGAGAGAAAGACAGAGCGAGAGCAGGAGGGACACACTTGTGCCGATGCTGGAGGCCCATTGGAAAAGAAAATGAATAATAATAATAATAATAATAATAATAATAATAATAATAATAAGCTCGAAAGCAGGAAATAGCGCCTGTGAACGAACGACGTTGTTGGAAATTTGTTACGAGAGCTGGCTTTTAATTAATTCAAGATTATCGAACGATAAATGATAAAAGAGTTTGTGAGTTCGAGAAATTCTCGAGTACAGGTGGTAAATCGGGACGAAGCAGGAGAGCAAAGAAAATATAAAGGCAAGGATTTCCTGCATTAATTGGATTATTGAAGGAAAGTAAAAAAAAAAAAAGGATGAGAGGAGAATGAAAAAAAAAGTTTTCAAGTATTTTTACAATATTTACGAGACGATCGACAATGGGATAATATTGGTGTTGGCCTGTCGAGGATTTTTATTTTATTTTTTTTAAATTTATTTATTTAGCCATTCCTGCCCTTTAGGGCTTTAGAATATAAACTTTTACATCACCTTGTAACAGCAACCATATTGTTAATATTTTATATGCTCTTTATATATAATATCATACCTATCTCTCTATATTATATTATATATTTATATATATACTACACCTTATATCAATATAATTTATTGACATTTTTGGTTCGCTCCTGCTCTAATTACAACTTAACTTCCCTACTAATCTTACGTATCGAGGATTTTTATTTATTTATTTATGTGTATCAACATTAATGGAATTTTTTTAAATTTTCTATAAGAAAAAAAATCAAACAAACAAAAAAGTTGAAAAACTTACCGTTTGAGAAAAACTACTCTCGGACTTCTCGACGAACTTGTATCCCCAAGAGAGCGCTGTTGTACTTCAGCCCATTGTCATTGGTATGCTCGCGTTGTTAAGCAGCTTTTCGTGAATCTGAAAGACCGCAATATACGAATTCTACATTGGTCAAATGTACATCTCGTGGCTTTTTCTCTCGTTTGAATTGTAAACGAAATGCAGGGACATATTTGAGTTGAAGAAAATCCATTAACGAAGGCCGATAAATCCTTTTGAATTATTGATTTTTTTTTTTTCGGGTATTACGTAATTCGAGTTTTTTTTCGAATAAATTTATCGGAATCAAGTGCTATTATTCGTTTATTTGAAATTTGTGCTTGAATTTATTTAAGAATAAAAATTCATTCATCCCAATTTTATGGCTCAAGGATTCAGATAATTGTATACAACGTGACTGGGTGTGTCATTTAATCGATTTATAATAGCAATACCGACTTTATTCGTTCGTGTTTTTTTTTTTTTTCCTTTATTTATTGATCGAGGTTGATGGTCTATTATTAAACTCTACTGATAAATACACCCCTCGATGGTTATAAAGACAGTTTCGATGTGCAAAAGAGCGGAAGGGGAAAGAAAAGAGAACATTTGAAAATTTTTATCGCGAGTCTTATGAAGCAAGAAAAATCATTTGTTCGAAACGAAAATTTTTTAAATTTCAATAAACTGAATAAATTCATAATTTTGTATAGAGAATTCAATTTATCGAATTTTATTGATATAAATTAAATTTGTCAAATGTGAATTGAAAGCGTCAAGCATCTGCAATTTACAGGCCTATCTTCAATGAAAAATAACTTTACGATTTCTAAGAGTAATTGCAATGAAAAAAAAATCTCCTCTCCACTATATCAAGAAATAATACGTAAATAGTGAAATTTACATATTTAATCGCGTTGCTAAAACAAATTTCCAAATTTCACGTTCCATGTTTTTCAAGCTCTTGAATGTCCTCAAATTAGATCTCAATTTTATTCTATATGAATAAATCTTCCCATTTATTTATCAAGCATTGCTCGAGTTGGACAAATCTTTTTACTAACATGTAATTTTATTTCAACCAGTGAATGTGCTTGGTTTTTTTTTTTTTTGCCAAAAAAATCGTTTTTTCCTACATACACGAATAATAATGATAAAATTTGTATTACATTTGTGTTTGGTAAATTTTTTAAAATAATATTTTTTAAATTTGTATTTGGTACAGTAACAGGGAATCCACGTGAAGGTGGGTCTTGTCTGGGCTTCACCCTCCTCCGGATTCTCTCTTCTCGCCACCGGCAACACAGTATGAATGTACATATATATATATACATATATATATACACCATACTATGCTTTTCTGTCCTGCAATCAATACTTGAATCCTGCTCTGTGTGTGTATGTGGGCTCTGGCATGAACTTGAGGCGTGTTTGAGATGAGACAAGGAAGCGATTGCGTGCAGCAATTTATATTGTATATGTATATATATTCCAGTACAAGGGAGAATATACGAGTACCTGCATCCCCCTATATCCCAAGATCTTCAAGATCAAAGTACTTTTTTTTTTCGTTTTCAACTCAGAAATCACGTTTTAGCAAAATAACCAAAAATTGCCACACTAGAAAAAGCCAAACGAAGATAAGGGATTAAATTTGCATTTCAGTAAATCGTTCAAGATAATTTCATGACGAAATAATTACGAATAATCAGAGTAAAAATGAGGATTGTACTTTAAATCATTTCTAATAGTTATTTAAAAAAAATAAGATATATTTCGCAAATTCGTCAACTAGTTCCTTTCGAATATGAAAAAAAAAAAAAAAAACATCAGAGTAGTGTGAAGGGTAAACACGGATAACAAAAGAGTATGAAAAATGATCCGAGCTCCCCAAGGTCGTAAAAACCGAGACGATGTGCATACGTGGCAAAAAAAGTTTCTTCCTAGAACTATTAAAAAAAAAAAAAAATTAAAAGTGCGTTGAGGTTCAAGGAGGATAAACGATTTTCTTATCTCTCGTCTTATCATTCTTTTTTTTTTTCACTGACAATGCAGACGAAACGAAGTTCTAATTGTGTCATTTTACTTTTGTCCTCGTGAGATGGCTGAAAAGTCGATTTACGAGACCGTGAAGACGAAAACAATAATAACAGTAGGAATAATTCTTTCTTGGAGAATTCTCTTTTTTTTTAATTTCATTGCTTTGTGGTTGAACTATGACGTACCGGAATTTAAAAGTATGCATCTCGCTCGGAAATAGTCTCACGCCGGTAGTATGCCGAGTCGAGACTCTATAATCGTCTATATATGTATGTATATATGGCTAGTCTTTACGCCGGTCGCATGTCAATGCACTTGAACACATTCTTCGGTTTGTTTTCGATTTTTTTTTTTCCAAACTGTCGAACGACATATTATTGTCGAGACGATTTCATGGGTGTAAAATGACCGGATATATAAAGTGCAAAAATGCACGAACAATAATAATAATGATAACAAATTTCGCGTAAGAAAAATGCGAAAATTGCCATCAGCGAATGTTTTCGATTTAAAAAAAATATCTGTACGAAAAAAAATACTTGTTGACTGCTATAAAAACAATATATGAACCATTATCATGTATTATCGATAATTATTAATTCATTTGGCGTGAATTAAATTTTTTTTAAATCGAAGAAGGCTTTTCAGTTGGAATGAATCAAATTGATTTTCATCGAAAAAAAGCATTTTTTGGAGTAAATAAAATTAATTTCAATCGAACAAGGCTTTTTTTGGATTAAGTCAAATGTGTTTCAAGTAGCACAAAGCTTTTTGGAGTAGAAAAGTTTTTTAATTAATCAAAGAATTTTTGGAGTAAATAAAAATTGTTTCATGCGCATGAGGCTTTTTGAAATAATTTTTTTTTTTTTAAATTAATCAAGCCATTTTTGGAGTAATTAAAATTTATTTTAATCGAACGAGGCTTTTTTGGAGTAAATAAAATGTGTTTCAAGTGCACGAGGCTTTTTGGAGTAAAAAAAATATTTTCGTTCAATCAAACAAAGCTCATTGGAAACAATTAAAATTTATGTTAATGATACTACACCATTTTGCAGCTAAGTTGAATAAATATTTTATTCGTTAATTATTTCAATTAGTAATTAATAGATAAAATCTTTTAATTAATCAAGACATTTTTGGAGTAAATAAAATTAATTTCAATCGAACAAGGCTTTTTTTGGATTAAATAAAATGTGTTTCAAGTGGCACAAAGCTTTTTGGAGTAGAAAAGTCTTTTAATTGATCAAAGCATTTTTGGAGTAAATATAACTTGTTTCATGCGCATAAGGCTTTTTGGAATAAAATTTTTTTTTAAATTAATCAAGCCATTTTTGGAATAATTAAAATTAATTTTAATCGAACAAGGCTTTTTGGAGTAAAAAAAAAAATTTCGTTCAATCAAACAAAGCTCGTTGGGACAAATTAAAATTTATGTTAATGACAATACATCACTTTGCAGCTAAGTTGAATAAATATTTTATTCGTTAATTACTTGAATTAGTAATTAATAGCATAATAATTATGAAAAAAAAAAAATTAACTCGTTATTCTGGATTTACGAAGAATTTTCAACGCGACAACGATGCGAGTAGACAAACCGATATTACAGTAAGTGTATACGTTAAATCACATATTTTTGCGTCTCGTAGCACATGCACACATGCACATCGTGTCTCGTACTACCTTTTATCGCGGACTTTATTCCTTATCTGGAAAAACCCCTCTTCCCTCGCTCAATTCCCATCTCTCTCTATCTCTCTCTCTATCTTTCTCAGTTAAAAACGCTTGAAGCACGTACTATTCGTTTATATATATATATATGTGCGTTCACATAAATATACATACGGATATACGTATACATACGTGTTTGACGAGAAGGCTGAACTAATCCGATGAAAGCCAACCTTGCCAAGCAGGTGAAATTGGGTCCACATATATGTATAAAAGTTCAATAAAAAAATGTTTTTTTTTTTTCTTTCCAAATACACGCATACGCATGAGTGTACGGAAAAGAGTCTCGTGCGAGCTCGTTTATCCGGTTACCGTACGAATAACGTTCGTTATTATCGGTTTCGTGAAATACGATCGAAACCGACCCCCTTTAAACAACAATTCTTGATTGATTTTTTTTTTTTAATTTTATTTTTCAACGTATATTATTTCAGTTTAACGCTATAGAAATTTTTATAACACTTTTGGAGTATTTTTTTTTTTCTATAGAACAGTCAGTTGGATATTCAATTATTATTTTTTTTAAATTATAGTATTTTTTAAAATGATTTTTGGAGCAAGTTATACCTGAATTGATCGAATTTATGTTTAAAATTAAATTTAAAATTAATAAATTATTTAGAAATTACGATTTTTTTTTTCTTTTCGGCAAATTCATGCTAAAACTTCTCAATTATTGAAAGATCGATCAACGTGTCAAATAAAATTCACAGCGAGCTAGAAATATTTACAAATTCGTGTGAATTTTCTTCGATCGATTTACCTTTTACTTTCGTTCGTGTAAACGAAGAAAAAAATTCAATTTAACTCGCAAAAAGCAGTGCTAAATGAAGAGAAAAAAAAATAGGTGTTGCACTATTTGGAATAATTTCGCGTAAATTTCCACAAAAAAAAAAACAATCCTTATCATTAAAAGATAAAAAGATAAAATTATTAAAAGATCAATTAAAATAATAATGAGAAAAAGCTTCAGAGAAACTTTAGTTACTGATACAAATATTTTGCGATCTCGTGGTTGTTTTACGTGGACGTTTTTGTTTCTTTTTATTTGGCACAGTTTATATAGCTGGCCCGTCAAATAATTCTTTTTTTTATTTTTTATTAAGCCCCCCGCTATCCCAATTTATATCTACGTATAGACATTTACACAAGCAAAAATGTATCTATATATGTTTGTCTGTCAGTGGACGAAGGAACAACACCCCACTGACGATTTGCAAAGCACCCAATGTTACGCATATCATCGAGATCTACATTTTTCAAATAAAACACACACACACACACACACACACACGCACACGCATTGCACGAGCGATTAAGCGTAAATTGTACTCCAATCGCCATATTAGGGGCCGTTGACCGTTGAATTCAAGGTCGCAAGAAACGTGATTAAAAGAAAAAAAGGCAACCAAATCGATCTGTAAGATAAATAAAAAAAAAAGCGAACTTGTCTCGATTGGAAAAGGTACAACGGACATCGGCGTGTCTCGTCGAGATGAGGAGCGATATAATACAAGACACGGTCCCGGCGTCGTAACAATCTTCCAATAATCGTCGTTTCTTTTAGTTCACGATTTATCCGCAAATTTTTCGCAAATAATTGAGAAAAAGGAAGAAAAAAAAATCCACTGTGCAACGCTTTTTCGCACCAAAGCAGATAAAAAAAAAAAAAAAGAAAACGTTTTCGTAATGGACTTACCTCGCCAGAGGTGTCACCATGTGCAAGAGACCATCTCACCGTAGCCGGAAAAAAATGTGAAAAAAAAAAATCGACGTACGACAGAGTTGAACTTTTTGTTTTTTTCGTAGTCACTAAAAATCCTAGTCACACCACGTTTTTGTTTTTGTTTTTTCTCTTTTGATCGCAAAATTTGTAGAACTTGCCCCGAGGCCCCGCGAAAATCGAGGTGTGCACGAGAGATCGTCGCGATTGAAACTCGCGAGTACGATTTAGCGGGCTGTCAAGTTTGGCCGGGGCGAGAGGGGAATGGAGGGGGAGAAGAGAAGAGGGAGAGAGAGAGAGAGAGAGAGTCGAGAAGAGCCCTCTCTGTCGTGACAGACGCTTGTTTTCACCGTTTATCATGAGTTATCACGAAGCCCTTTTTTCCTCCTTATACCCTAACGCGATCGACACATATATCACATTGACTCGTTTACGAGCATTTCATGAGACTCTCGTACATTTTAACTTGCGATATTTCAACACGCAATTGTACGATTTTTTTGGCGAGCTACGAGGAGAAAAAAAAACACGGACGCACACACACACACCTCTGCGCGAACCGGCTGGGGAGCTGGCTGCCCGTGTCAACAACCTATGAAAAAAATGGATATATGAGAATGGATCAAGATGGTCGACCACAAATATTCGCGAAAAATGGCGTCACTATCTAGGGAATTTCTTGTCTCATCTTGCTTATGTCAATAGAGATTAAAGGCGGACGCGCATGAGAATTAGTTCGCAATTTCGCCACGTTCTGTTTATGGATTATTATTAAGAAACGTTTGTTGATAGATACAATCAAATAAATGAGGAATATAATTAACTTTTTGTTGTAAGCTAGAGTAGTGTGAGCTCTCATGTATCTCGGTCTTTCTCGGTCCAACAAAAAACTAAAGCACAGAGGGATCATGACATTTTTAGTATTCCTCAGTTTTGAAATTCCCGCGCTTTGCATGGAAATGTTTTTTTTTTTAAATCTTTTGTCGATGGATCGATAAATTATCGCTCAAACATTGTTATATTAAATTAATGAACCTCCCATGCTCCAAATATAAAAAAATATAAACACATATATAAAAATCGCAAAAATTCCCTATACAAGTGTCTTTCTCTCATCCAAACGATCGCTGGTTCGACGAGATTCAATGAAAATTCATCTTCTTGTTGGGACATACATGCAAACGCACACACACGCAAACAGTTCGGGGTTAAAGCTTCCGGTCTCGGAGAGCAAAGAAACGAAAAAAAAAAGGCCAAAGAGTGTAAAACTTTAGTAAACGTCGTCGCCAAGAGTCGATTGTGCATATGATACATTTGCACGCCAATATTCATTTTCTTTTCCTCGCGCACACGAAATCAGTTTCGCAAGCTCTTTTTTTTCGTCACAGTGAGCGCTCTGACATTTCAAATAAGCCTCAAGACAAAAATTTGTACAAATACGATATATACCATCACAAGTGATCTCTCGTTCAATGGGTATCGAGCAGAGAGCGGCGTCCGCGCTTTGTGAATTATCGTGATTATCATTATCAGTTTTAATCAGCTTTATCGGAGAGGAACAGTTGCAATATTTATTTAAAAAAATCGTTTTCGACAATTCTCGAGATCTGCCGAGTTTCTAAATCCGTGTGAGGTGCCAAGTGTGTTTTTTTAGTGAAGAGAAACAAAAGAGATATATATATATATATATAGACAGATATATATGTATATCTACAAGTGTACACGTAAGTGCTGTGCAAGCCGCGTCAGAGGCTTGTAGTACCATCCAAGGACTTATGTTTGCAAACAAAATTTAAATGAACCAAGAAAAAATGAAAAAAATATCGCCTAAACACACGAACTTTTATCTATAACGAAGAGACGGCGAATTTACAAAAAAAAAAAAAACGCGATGTTTTCGAGAATATTATGTATGGTTTAGTGACGCCCACAGGACATATATTAAAAAAAAAAAAAAAAAAACACAAATTTATAGTTACGAGTTTACGTTTAAAAAAAAACGAGGAACTTTTTTGCATACAACTAAACTAAAATGACGAAAATCCCACTCGCATCAACGAGGAATCTCGTTCTGTAAGATTCTCTCGACGAGTATAGCGAGAAAAAAAAAAACAAAAAAAAAAACAAGTCTAATCACAGTTCCTCGTCTTCGGGATTTTAAGGAGTTTTGAAAAAAAAAAAATTCAGTTGGATAGGACTCGAAAAAAAATTGTGAGCTTGAATTTCAGATGCCCGAAACATTTGCACGAGCGAAAAAAAAAAAAAAAACAAAGAAAAGAAAAGTTACCATTTACGTTGCATTGGAGTCAAAGTGTCAAAGTGCCATCTCAGAGTCTTCCTCTCTGTCGTAAATTAGCTCGCCGATTGTCAAAGAATGCAGGAAAAAAAAAAAAAAATTCAATTAGACAATTTGTGCTCGTTTGGTTGAGAAAAAAAAAAAAAAATTAATTCGTGGCGTTGTGGCTGAATCGATAAAACGCCTATCTCTCACACATTCTCCCTGTCTCTCTCCCTGTGCGAGCCATGGGAGAATATATCGGCAAATTTCGTTCTACCGCGAGTTTCGTTATCCATAATTCTATATTTTTCGCCGATCGTCATTCGTGCTTTTTTAATAACAATGAAAAAAAGTTGAGAGATTCGCGCTGTCTAACGACGAATCTCGATGCTTGTCTAAGCTTGGATTTTTGTAAAACGCTGACGTTTGTGCGGAAAATTTTTGTGAATTTTATGGAACTATTCGAACGCCTCGAGAAGTATGAATTCTCAATTACTTTTATTATATAAATAATAATGTTGTTTTTTTTTTTTTTTTTTTTTTCAATTTTGTTTACTTATGATTTTTTTTTTTTAATATTCCACTATAAAAGTTAGGCTTGTACCGATACGGAACGGATAGATAAATCCGGGCTATGCGTTTAGGAGATAATTGAGAGTCGTGGGGTTTGGGGGGGGGGAGGGGAGAAAAAAAAAGTACAAAGCTTCTTTGTAAATTTCCGGAGTAGCGATGAAAAAAAAAAAATTTTTCCCCATTCAAAACGACGTTTCAGCCTCTGGAGGGCACGGAATTTGTCGATAAGAACAGTCGGCGTGTCGAGATTTTCCAATTTTCTATCGGTTTTCATGAGCTTTCGCCTATTTCTTGAAAATGATTCGCGAATGCGAGATAAATTGGGGGAAAGCAATGCGCCGGATACAGTTTATAAGTTGCGTGTACGGACGTATTTTATGCGGAACAAAGGGAAAAAAGACAAAAATATGTCATTGCGGGGAATAAAAAAACTTTTGAAGAATAATATTGAGAGCCTCTGTATTTTTTTTTTTTTTGTAATTATTGCCGAAAACTATTCGGTCAAGAACTCTTGCAAAATTCTAACAGTTCTAAAGTATCGGTTAGAAATATCGGAGATTTGATGAAAAGGCAAAGAAGGATACAATAAGATTGTATTTTTCGAGTAAAATTCCAATTTTTATCACATTCTGAGATAGTTGCGAGCGTTCTCTTACAACGGGATCATCGAAAATTCAATAGCGACGATATTTCGAATAACTATGCGAATAATTTCATTTTCTCGCCGATACTATATTAAAATTTCACTAATAAGTTCTCACTCATTCAATAATAACTATCATTGAATCTCAACAATGATATTCGATTGTAATAACGCGGAAGCGAGTTTTCATTGCTCTTAGAAATTTAGTACTCTTAATTTTCAATAATAACTATTCGAAGCGTAAAACGTCCCAAAAATTACTATCCATGTTCCGGAGTAACTATTTTTGAATTAAAAAATATATCGATAGTTGTCATGGCTCTCCTACGAAAATAAATATTTAAATCCAACAGTATCTATAAATGTATTTTCTCCAATGTGTAATATAAATATTCGGACCAAAGGACCCTCGATATAGTTATTATCGCGCTCCGAGGATACCGTTCGCGTCTCGTAATAATTTTTTTTCGTAATAAAAAAAATACGTCGATCGCTCAGTCGCAAGAATCAATCCTACAATTGCTTATTGCTCTCCGAAGAGATAATAAAGCGAAGCAAGAAGCGAAAAATTATGGGTATGAAGTTACATTGTAACTTGGCCCAGCAAATTTTAATTTTTTAACTTTTTGCAAGAAGAGTACACCGAATGAAAAAAAAAAAAAATATATATACAGGCATGCGAGTGATAATTCTTCTCGCTTCGAAGAACGCAAATTTATGAATTACATGAAGTTGAAAATAATAACTCGCGAGTGCGAAATTGAAATTAAAAAAAAAAGAGAAAGAAAAGAAAAATGTTCGATCGGCAATTGCGAATTTTCCCATCTGCCGAATAATTCGGCGGTGCAAAAAAAAAACGTTGTGTTTTTTTCTTCAATTTTTGCAAAACATCTCGCTAAGCTTATTTTCTCGTATTTGCGTTTCAGAGCGATAATAGCGACAGATATACAACCCGGATGAGCGAAGCATCGTAAAAAAACAAAAAAAAAAATATATTTATATATAGATATATATATGGATATAAATTTGTATGAGCGACAGTGAATCGACGAGACGTCACATCGAGCACGCAAGTCGTGACGAAACGAGATATTTTTTCAACGATGGAGAACAGCGCGGATGCGGATAATTTGAATCTGAGCTGCGGCGAGAACGACGCGACCGACGAATTGAAGATCGGCGCTGACGAGACTTACGATACGCGAAGCGAGGTATCGTCGAGCGGTTCGGACTCGGATTCGACCCAGCCGAGCATAAGCTCGGTATCGACGAAATCATCGAGAGGCGACAACAAACGGAATCGTCGTAGCCGTGGAAAACGCGCGAGATCGCGGGACTCGGAAAAATCATCGAGTCCCGAAACCAAACGTGCGAGATCCAAGGATAGCAAGGGAATAGCCAAAAACTATGATTACACAACGAAACTCAATTACTTGTTTAGAGACGCAAGGTTCGATGTTCATATTCTTTTTTTTTATCGTTAGAATAATAATAATAATAATAATGATAATAATAATGGAAATAAGGATTTTTCCTCATAAAATGGGACAATTTTTGGTAAATATAATTTACGAAAGGTCGTTCAAGAAAACAAATTGAGCAAAAAAAAGATCTTCAGAATTCTCGTTCCAAGTTGCCTTCTTTTATTTTAATTTTTCAAAAATCTAAAAAAAAACTTCAACTTTTTACGAAATTTCCTACAAATTTGTAGACGTACGTTATTGTATATTTTATTGAACAAAGAAGAAAAAAAAAAAACGAACGAAATTCAATAAGATTCTTGAACATTATTCGTATAGAAAATTTTCAAGTCGATGGCCTAATATTTAATCAAGTTTGAGCTAATTTTTTTTATGCCAATTTAAAAAAAAAATTTTCAAATAAAAAAATTTAATTTAATCAAAAAATTTTTAAAAAACTAATTTTTTTTTAAATGCTAAAATTTCATGCAATATCAATTTCTTTTTCAATTTCGTTAAAGCTCGTAGCTAGCAATTTTTTTTTTTTTTTTTTTTTGTCACCAAAAGGAAGCTCTGATTAAGCATCGCGAGAGATTTGAAGGAAAAAAAAAAAATTGAAGATTTTCAAAAGATAAAATGATAAATAAGAATCTTGGGGAAATTTCGGAATGTAATTTATGAAAAGTCGTTCAAGAAAAAAAATTAAGCAAAAAAAAAAATCTTCGGAATTCTCGTTTTAGGTGGCCTTTTTTTTTATTTTAATTATTAATTATTAATATTGTATCGTTATTGTATATTTTATTGAGCAAAAAAGGAAAAAAAAAAAAACAAAGTTCGGTTCATTTGGAAATATTAAATTTTTACGATAAATTCAAAATCTTTAAATCCAAAAACCTTCTTCGACTCATGGAAAATTCAATAATATCCTTGAACATTATTCGTATAGAAAATTTTCAAGTCGATGGCCTAATATTTAATCAAGTTTGAGCACTGGCAATGACTAATTTCTTTTTTAATGCAAAAATTTCATGCGATATCAATTTCGTTGAAGCTCGTAGCTGGCAATTTTTTTTTTTTCGTTACCAAAAGAAAGCTCTTTGATTGAGCATCACCAGAGATTTGAAGGAAAAAAAAAATTGTAAATTTTCAAACGATAAATGAGAATCTTGGGGGGGAAAAATTTCGGTATTAATTATTATCGTTACTCCGGATCGCCCGTTTCATCGTATTTTCCGGTAGATTTTTCATCATCAAGTCGAACAACGCCGAGAACGTGACGCTGTCGAAGGCCAAGGGTGTTTGGAGCACATTGCCGCAGAACGAGGCGAATTTGAATCAGGCTTATCGCGAGTCGAGAAACGTATTGCTGATATTCTCGGTGAAAGAGTCGGGAAAGTTTGCCGGTTTTGCGAGACTCAGTACGGAATCGAGGCGAGACGGTGCTCCGATATCGTGGGTAGGTTTATTCTTCCTAAGCTCAAAATATCGTAGCACGGTTGCTGCATCTTTTGCGAAAGTATCATTTGCGTAAGTGAGCAGAAATTTTTTTTTTTTTTCCACACTCAGAAAATCATGAACTTTTGTATTTCAAGTACTGCGTCTTCAATATGGAAAAAAAAAATTGAAAAGTCAAATTTATCAAAGATTACTGATAGAAAAAAAAAAAAATTCAAAAATATACATTTCCGATATCCTTTTTTCCGAGCTCTGTAACTTTCAATTTTGAACGAGTTAAAGGGCACGTTTTTTTAAAAACATTACGCAGCCTTGAGAATTTATATGGATTTTTTTTTTATAATAAGCGGAAATACTTTTTTTTCAGTGCGACACTGATTCGAGAATTTATAGTCGTACTTGAGTAATGTTTTTTTTTTTTGTTTTCAATCACCCGGAATCAATTAGCGGCCTGAAAATGAAAAAAATGATCTCGTTGATTCGATCATGATAAATTAATCCGCAGGTTTTACCGCCCGGATTATCGGCAAAGGCTCTCGGCGGTGTATTCAAGGTCGATTGGGTATGTCGAAAGGAATTGCCGTTCACCTCGACCCTGCAACTTTACAATCCGTGGAACGACGGTAAACAAGTGAAGATCGGACGCGACGGACAAGAGATCGAGCCTAAAGTTGCCGAGGAGCTCTGCCGACTCTTTCCCGAGGACGAAGGTAGGAAAAAAAAAAATTTAGCCATTTCGATCGCATCGTTCAATTCGATAATATCCGAATATGACAATGAGCCAAAGAATTTATTGAACGATTAAAGCGAAAGAAAAGTCACTCTTCGAATGTTTAATTGGGAGCTTGAATGAAATTTTTTTTCAATCATTGGGTCGCATAAGTAAAATTAAAGTAAAATTAGTATTTTCCATTAAAAATGACCGATGCAATAGGCAATTTAATTTCACGGATTTTGATATATATATAGATATAGCGTAACATGTGTGACGTCATAATTTTATAGTTTTCAATTTATGATATTAACTGCAATTTTGATTCAAATAAAAAAATAAAAAGTACCTACTAAATATAATTTCCTAAACTACCAGATTTTGAAATAAAAAAATTTCATTTATACTCCCAATTGGGAGCTTGAATGAAATTTTTTTTTTTTTCAATCATTAGGGCGCATAATGTAGAGCAAGTAAAAATAATGAGGACGTATTTTTTATTTTTCGTTAAAAATGACAGATGCAATAGGCAATTTAATTTCACGGATTTTGATATATATATAGATATAGCGTAACATGTGTGACGTCATAATGTTATAGTTTTCAATTTGTTATATTAACGGCAATTTTGATTCAAATAAAAAAATACGTCCTAAATATTTTTTCCTAAACTACCAGATTTTGAAATAAAAAAAATTTCATTTATACTCCCAATTGGGAGCTTGAATGAAATTTTTTTTTTCAATCATTAGGGCGCATAATGTAGAGCAAGTAAAAATAATGAGGACGTATTTTTTATTTTTCGTTAAAAATGACAGATGCAATAGGCAATTTAATTTCACGGATTTTGATACATATAGATATGGCGTAACATGTGTGACGTCATAATGTTATAGTTTTCAATTTGTTATATTAACGGCAATTTTTATTCAAATAAAAAAATACGTCCTAAATATTTTTTCCTAAACTATCAGATTATGAAATAAAAAAATTTCATCGATGAAATTTCATCGCAGGTATAGAAATGACACCTATACTGAGAAAGTCGAAGGAAGCTGCGAAACACGTGACAAAGGGATCTCGAAGATCGCGCGGCAGCCGACCGTCCGTTGGTGCATCGAGATTCTTGCGAACGCGAGGCGGTGCACGCGGCGGTAGAAGATTATTTCTCACATCAAGATCGCGCTTGGCCTCGTTAGCTCGGGGCGGACATTTACCGACGAGCGATCCGAGAAGCCCAAGGGATCATCATCATAATCATCATCGCTATCAGAGTTGGTTCAGTCGGGGTGATTCACCCTACACCAAATACGGGTAAATTAATCATCGATTAAATTAATTTCACCGATGTGTTTTTTTTTTAACTAATTTCCAATCGTCAAAATCCTTTTTTTTTCACGTTCAAGAAAAGTTTCTACTTTGTTGGACTGGGAAATTCTCGATTTTTTCGAAATTTTTCAATGAAATACAGAATATTGAAATTTGTCGCTTATTGGTCAGCATTAAAATGATCTTAACTTGTTTGAAAATATTTTTAAAAAATGTTTCATAATTAATTTTTACTCCAAAAACGACAAACTCAGTTTTTCATTGGTCACAGTTTTTTTTTTTCCCCAATCGGTTTTTCTTGATTCCACTCCACACCTTATACGCAATATCGTATGAAGTGAGAATATTTTTTTTTTTTTGGTTTCGCATCACTTAGCGAAGATTTTCGCAAACGAGGAATTCATTTAATAATAATTTTAAAAAAACTATTTTCGTGTTTAACGAAGATTACCGATCGTAGTTATCAAATTTCAGGTTTTCTAGACCCCAGCCAACTTTGGACCCTTTTTAACCAAATTTCCGACATGAAGGAAATTCTGAGATAAAAATATCTTAAAAATTGATTCTCACTGTTTATTTCGAGACAAAATTCAATTCGAGCCTCGTAAAAAATATTTCAAATCGAAGAACTTGACCCAACCAAAAGTGACTTTCGTCGACAATATTGCATACTTCATGATAAGATAAAAATCGGAAAAAATTCAACCACAATAAAGACGATAAGAAGATTACTTTTTAATAATAATAATGCCCAAATGTTATCAATAAATTCTTTAAACAAAACATTGTTTAACAAATTTTTAACGAATGTTGTTTTTTCGTCATGTGAAATTAATTCGTTGATTTTTCTGACTGCGCATGAATTTTTTTTGACAATTTTCTTATCATTTTGAAAATTTTGGTTTCCGGAAATTTGTAAAGGTTGTATTTACGAAAATATTCGTTCAATGCTCTGGAAACTTTTTAATTGTAATAAACAACGTTTTTACGAAAACATATTCAAAATTCACGATTTTTCCTTCATTTTTCAAAATTAAAAAATTTTCGAAAACCGAAATTTCAAAATAATAAGAATTTTTTTAAAAAAATTCATGCGTAATCAGAAAAATCAACGAATTCATTTCACGTGTCGAAAAAAAAAACTTTCCCTAAAAGATTGTCAAACAATGTTTCGTTTGAACAATTTATTGATAACTTTTTGACATAATTATTATTAAAAATTAATCTTCTTATCGTCTTTATTGTGGTTGAATTTTTTTTTCGATTTTTATCTTATCATAAAGTATGCAATATTGTCGACGAAAGTGACTTTTGGTTGGGAAGATACGTTCCTCGATACATCCTTGAGAAAAATTCAGTCGTCTCACTGAGAGACATGAGTTTTTCGTAATTTTTTTATTATTTTTTTGTTAACTGAAATTTTGGGGGAAATTTTTGCGCAGAGCTTATGGCGGAAGCTCGAGTCTCGGTGTGGCAGCGGCAGCCGAGGCGTACGTAGCCGATTACATGAGAACGATGCAGCATCAGTTGCCGCCTTTGCCACCGTACGCAGCGCCTCATCCCTACGATCCTCTGCCACCACCGCCACCGCCGCCCCGTTATTACGACGGTTTACCATTGCCGCCCGATTACGGTAGCTCGGCAACTTCGGGAATCGACAAACGCAGCTACGAGCGCAGCGTCGACGAATTTTTGTGGAGAACCGCGAGTCGTCACGGTCGTCACAGCGAGCACAGATCGTCCCGCGATCATCATCATCGATATCGTGAGCGTAGATGAAGAAAAGGAAAAAAACTTCCGATTCCTCAATATAATAATCGAACGAATGAAAAAAAAAAAAAAAAAAAAAAAAAAAATCCACATCCCTTCGTCGATTAGAATAATTTATTAATTTTTTTTTTTTTTTTTTTTGAAAATCATCCTTATTTGTTTTGTGCGCGGGGAAAGTATAATTTTTTTTTTCGTTATTAATCCAAATACGAGAGTGATCGGGAGCAAAATTAATCGATAATTTCCTTTTTTTTTTTTTTTTTCTTTTGTCGTCGTTACGCTCGACTACGAATTCGCCTGGTTAAAATCTCGCATAATGAAGACGAAACATTCTCTCGCAGCCCCCCCCCCCCCCCTCCTTTCATTTTATTTTATTTTTATGCACTTTTTTTTTATATTTTGGAACGATGAGACAAAGAAAAATGTAAACTCAAATATTTTTCATAGTCGAGATATTGGCTACAGGACACTCGGTGCATACCTACCTACTTTTTTACGTACTTGAACGATCGAAGAATGAAGAATGGGAAAAAAAAAATCGAGAAACTAAAGAATCATGCGTAGTAGTTCTCCCGAGAGGCAATCAATGTCGCATTCGAATCAATTATTGTGAAAAAAAAAGGGAGAAAAAAAAAACGACTAATTACAAAAATTGAAAACAGACACACTCGCTCGTAATGAATTTCGCTCGATTTATCAGATCGAAAAATTTAGATACTAAAAATTGATTTACGAGCCGATTTATATATTATAAATCAATACTATTGTTAGTATATATATATATATATATATATATATATATATACGAATTAATGTGAATTTGTTTAAACGATACCGTTTGGTAACGAATAAATGACGCTCGATCGTAACTACACGTTGATAATTCGTTATCTGCGCGATTCACCCCCGCAATCGAAGCTGAAAATGGAACGCTCTGCCGGATGTGTCTAATCTCATTTTTTTTTTTTTTTTTCATGAAACGATAGGGAAAAAAAAAAATTTTACGTCGAGCAGTCTCGTACGAGCATGAGTTCCGCGGCAAAGCTCGTTAAATATTCTCTCATTTTTGTTATTTACATCGTCTTTTGTTCGTTTCTTCTCGTCGTTCGAATAAATTATAAAACGATCGTTGAAACGATCCACGTCGAGAGAAATGACGATTCGAAACAGTTTTTGGAAATTAACAGTTCAATTTATCAAAGTTTCTTCGATATCGAGAAAGAATCTGCCCTGGAATTTCGAGATTTAAAATTGGGAAACGTTATTGAAAGAGAGGTATAATACCGTTTGTGCGATTTCATATCGTGAAAATGAATAATTAATCATCGAATGGCTTTTGTTTTTATTTTTCTGTACGTTTTCTGGTACAATTAATCCATGGATCCTCGTTTTATTCAGGAATTGCAACGAAAGCTTCGTCGAGTCTACGAGACTTGCGATAAATACAATTTAACGGAGGAATTATTGAGGAGAAAGCACTTTTTTTACAGTCCCAAGCACGAAGCTCTCTACTGTTGGATACGAAAAGTTGCTTCGACGAGTTTTACGAAATTTTTCGGTGACTTGATGGGTCGACGAGTTGCTCGAAATTATTATAGGCAAAAAGATTCGAATATCGATTGTTGCAGAAGCGATTTTTATCGCCGGGTAGTGCGTTCTTTTGATGAGCTTGTGACTTTACTTTCGAAGGGAGGTGAATTTCTTGGCACCGCGGAGTATCGAGGAATTGAAAAGAATTATCAACGATACGAGGGTATTCAAGTTTCTGGTCGTTAGACATCCTTTTCACAGGCTTGTCTCGGCTTACAGGTAATGGAAAAAAAAAATTATTTGAAAGATAATTGTTCAGCTCATTCGCGTAGGTTTTTTTTTTCAGTTACTCATAATTATTTAATTAATTATATCAGCTTGAAAATTGAATTGCATTTCAAACGTACATCGCGTGACAGTGACGTCACAACACCCCCCCAGTGCAGCAGCGCCTCTAGCGGTAAAATTATTAAAATTCGAGCAGCCAATCATTCATAACCTAAAAAATCTTCGTAATTCGTAAATATGTAGTCTGTAAATCGGGTTCAAAACATGAATAATGTACCTGAACAATCGGAGAAAGTGTACGAATATTGTTTTGTACGGATGTTGCAAAAATCCAACTGTATCAGCACCAGAAAAAGAGTTTATTTGCGCTGGGAACATCGGCAAAGCTATTCTTGGAAAATTTGCAGATGTCGCTTTCTTCGCGTATCCTTGATTAATTTTTTTTTTCCAAGTTACAGCACATGCTGTAACGTATATTACACACACTCGTGAACTAATGATTTACTTTTGCAAATTTTTTCACCGACGGATATCCTATATGCGAACTCTAAAACCATTCGCCACCGGGATTCAATCGATTGCAAAGTGAATTATTCATTATTTAAATGAATACGAAATGTTCGTATCGAAATCGGAAAGTCGGTACATTTCTGTACATGTCTAAATGAGAAATGTCATTCCCGTACATTTCATAATTTAAATAAATTAATTAAATTTATAAATAAATTTACAAATAAATTTAAATTTATAAATAAATTTAAAAATAAATTAATTAAATAATAAATTACATTTCGTAATTTTTCTTTCGATACTCCGGACTGTTTGATTCGTATATGTGAACTCTGAAACCGATCGACACCGGGATTCAATCGATTGCAAAGCGAAATATTTATTATTCCAATGTATCCGAAATTTTCGTATCGAAATGCAAAAAGTCCGTATATTTTAGTCGAAATGAGAGTAATTTTTTTTTTTTCGGTACTCCGGACTGTTTGATTCGTATAGGTGTGTACTTTTAAAATGGGTTAATAGAAAGTGGAAAAAAATACGGGCATAACCTCACCTTAGTACCGAGAGGTGTTGTGACGTCGTCCGGCGCGCAGAGCGCGTAAAATTCCTTACAATTTTTATAACTTAAGATATAATAATTTACTTCCTTAAAGAAATGAATGCAATGTTTATTAATTTCAGAAAATATTTAAGTATGGCAGAATGATTAAAAAAAAAATGAGAAAATCGTTTACATGCAAGTTCTCTATTGAACATAAACAAATTATAGAGAAAATAAGCGTTTAAACCAACAAAGATGGCGACCCGAAATCGTTTTTTTTTTCCTATCGCACGGCAAGCGTTGATGCTAAAAATCCAAAAAAACTAAATATAAATTTTTATAAATCAATAATTTTTTTTAATGATTCAACACGATTTATATTCAATTTTACCAATTTATTTTGCGCTCCGACTTATTCTGGTTGCGTGAAATGTAATTTTTATCCCCAATTGTGCGTGAACAACAAAAAAAACAAAGATGAAAATAATTGCAGAGACAGGATAGAGGACAATTCACGTTATACAGCTCAGGCTTGGATCTACGCTCCTCGAATATTTCACCTTACGAGGCCAGAATTGTTTCACTCGAATGGAACAGGTGGCAATGGATTGCAGAATATTTTTAATCCCTACAAACGGTGAGTTAATTCAGTTTTTTTTGCTCCTTCAGTATTTTGTAGTCACGAAAAAAAAAAAAAAAAAAAGAATGGGCCACGCTTACTTTTCCTTCATATGCTACAAGTGAATAATTTTTAGTTCTTTCCTTGCTGAAAATTAAAAAAAAAAAAATGCAATTTTCAAAATTTTCCCTTTTTTTTTCAATATCAGTTATAAAAAATTCAGAAAACTGGCGGGAAATTTTTTTTCTTCACGGCATACTGAAGCGAGATAAAATATTTTTACGTGAAAATATCTTTGTACGTAAAACTTAAACGAGACGTCGGTTTTTTTTCTCATTAATCTCTCTTCATCGACGAAACGGCTGTCGAAGATTGAAATTAATTCCATCGTTCGGTGAATTCGTCGTTTGGTTGTTGAACGAGCCATTGGAAAAGGACGACGTACACTGGCACCAATATCACGAGCATTGCTCGATCTGCAGCGCTAACTTCGATTACATACTCAATTTGGACGATTACACGATCAACGACGTGAATTATATTTTCACGAAGCTCGGCCTCGACGAGAATCGCTCTTATTTGCCGAAAATTCAATCCACCCGCGGTGGCAAGAGCGATTTTGCTCGTACGTGCCGTTACTTCGGTGATTTATCGAGAAAACTCGTGAAACGATTGTACGAGCGATACGAAATTGACTTTGAGATGTTTGATTACGGATACGAGGATTATGTAAATTGTAGCGAAAAGGCAAACAGCTGAAATCGATTTCAAGAAAATACGGAACGCGTAAAATGAGAAACGATTTTATAAAGTTGAATTTTCTGTAATTCACGTCGAAAATCATCAAAATTCTTATTTCGTGACTTCGAAACGATTTTTTTTTTTTATTAAAGTTTAAATCGTGAATTTCGTTTTACAATCATCTCCATTGCCAACGGTAATGTTACTGTGATTTATTTTTTTTTTCCAATACCCGCGTTAATGCACCGAGACTTTCCGCAGAACGGCGATAAATAATGAGCAATTCGTAATTAAATATTCCGAAAAAAAAAAAAAAAAAAAATTCCACATCGTTCTCTCGAGCGTTATACTTTTCACGACTTTAATCTCGGCAACGATACGCTCATTATTATCATTAACCACTTAATACCGTACCTCAAGTACATTTATTCGCACTTATGTACAGCAAACGTTTTTGATTATTTATTTTCTTTATTTTTTTTTTTTTTTTGTTAGCAAAATAAACGTAAAAATAAAACGATCGTTGAAGAAGAAAAAAAAAAAAAAATTATGCGCATTTTGGTCCTTGCGTTAGAGCTTTTTCTGATACCAGTGAGGAATGATTGGGACGCTTGCAAAGGAAAAAAAAAAAAAAACAAACAAAAAAATTGAAATATTAAACGGTAAATTATCGAAAAGTGGTTCGTCAGTTTGTCGTTGGCTTAACTTTTTTCGCTGGAGACTTGTTATCGGAATCGGCCTCGTCGTAAACAATCTGACACTCGTCGTCCATCGAATCTTTCCTTCTCTTCACCGATGACGTTTTTTCACTGATCGACGAATTTTTCATTAAACATTGCACGTCCGTGCCGTTATCGACGATGCAAATATCGTCGTCTTCCTCGATCGAGCTCGTCATTTTACGTTTCTTCGGCGATGGATCCTCGATTATCGGCGATTTTGTTCTTCTCTTCTTAGCCGCTATCACCGATTTTTCCGTTTCCTGTGGAGAAGACTCGGGCTCAACGATTATCACGGCATCCTCATCGTCATCGTTTACCTTTTGAAGAAAAAGACGAAACATTAGTTTAAAATTTTTTGCTTTTCCTTGATTTTTCATAGAAAAAAATTTCCGCTAAAATCGATACTAGTTGCTTATCAGCTTTTGAGTTTTTTTTTGAAAAATTGCGGTAATTTTTTTGTTTAAATTAAAATTTTTTGATTTTCCTTGATTTTTCATAGACAAATTTCCGCTAAAATCGATACTAGTTGCTTATCAGCTTTTGAGTTTGTTGAAAACCTGCGATAATTAAAATTAATTAAATTCTTTTGTTTTAATTAAAATTTTTTGCCTTTCCTTGATTTTTCATAGACAAATTTCCGCTAAAATCGATACTAGTTGCTGATCAGCTTTAGAGTTTGTTATAAACCTGTGATAATTAAGATTAATTAAATTTTTTTGTTTTAATTAAATTTTTTTGTTTTAATTAAATTTTTTTGCTTTTCCTTGATTTTTCATAGAAAAATTTCCGCCAAAATCGATACTAGTTGCTTATGAGCCTTTGAGTTTGTTGAAAACCTGCGATAATTAAGATTAATTAAATTTTTTTGTTTTAATTAAAATTTTTTGCTTTTCCTTGATTTTTCATAGACAAATTTCCGCTAAAATCGATACTAGTTGCTTATCAGCTTTTGAGTTTGTTGAAAACCTGCGATAATTAAGATTAATTAAATTTTTTTGTTTTAATTAAATTTTTTTGCTTTTCCTTGATTTTTCATAGAAAAATTTCCGCTAAACTCGATACTAGTTGCTGATCAGCTTTAGAGTTTGTTGAAAACCTGCGATAATTAAGATTAATTAAATTTTCTTGTTTTAATTAAATTTTTTTGCTTTTCCCTAATTTTTCATAGAAAAATTTCCGCCAAAATCGATACTAGTTGCTTATGAGCCTTTGAGTTTGTTGAAAACCTGCGATAATTAAGATTAATTAAATTTTTTTGTTTTAATTAAATTTTTTTGCTTTTCCTTGATTTTTCATAGAAAAATTTCCGCCAAAATCGATACTAGTTGCTTATGAGCCTTTGAGTTTGTTGAAAACCTGCGATAATTAAGATTAATTAAATTTTCGTGTTTTAATTAAAAATTTTTGCTTTTCCTTGATTTTTCATAGAAAAATTCCCGCTAAAATCGATACTAGTTGCTTATCAGCCTTCGAGTTTGTTGAAAACCTCCGATAATTAAGATTAGTTAAATTTTTTTGTTTTAATTAAAATTTTTTGCTTTTCCTTGATTTTTCATAGAAAAATTCCCGCCAAAATCGATACTAGTTACTTATCAGCTTTTGAGTTTGTTGAAAACCTGCGATAATTAAGATTAATTGAATTTTTTTGTTTCAATTAAAATTTTTTGTTTTTCCTTGATTTTTCATAGACAAATTTCCGCCAAAAATCGATACTAGTTGCTTATCAGCTTTTGAGTTTTTTGAAAAAATTGCGATAATTAAGATTTCGTCGAAACAATTTTTGTTTTGCCTCGAATCATTACGAATTTTTAATTGGCGAGCGTTTTTTTTTTCTCAATTTAACGGGAGGAGGGGAGATAATCAATGAAATTCATACCTGGCCATTAGAAGTCGATGATGCCTTCCCGTCCTCCGTCTCGCTCTTGGGCTTGATATCCTGCTCGTCAGCGGAAACGATAAAATCCGGACTGTTGTCACGTGCTTCGGGCCTGTCGCGATGTACAACGGTTACCGTTAATGAGTAATTTTGTTGAAAATCATCGACCTTGAGAATTGTACCGTCCTTAACACCGAGTTCCTCGAGGATTTTGCCATTATTGCATTCGGTCTCGCCTTCCTCGCTGCTTATCAGAACTATGCCCTTCCCGTCCACCATCACGTCGGGCGCGATCATATTCAATCGTCCTTTGAGAACCGCCTCGTCGAGCTCGGCAATCGTCATTTTCGTCGTATCAACGGCGAGTACGGCCTGTGGCGTTGGCGCGCAAACGTAACACTTTGGATTCGGTGGATTAACGTATTTCTCGGGTACCAACAATTGATTGCGATGATTCATCTTCAGTCTCAGATAAACCGAGCAACAAGCTTTAAAATTGTTCTCGAGTATGCGAAGAGCATGGAGTACAGCGACACCGGCTATTATGGCGTTTGTCGTCGCTATAGCCGGAATTATGTTACCGGCCATTGCTGCATACGATTGAGGGGGGGGGAGGAAGGAAAATATATACGGAAATGAAAAATGTATAAAAATTATTGAAAATAAGGCGAGAAGGGGGAAAATTTCGATGACGATGGTAATTGGGAAGATAAAGACACGAAAATCAGAGACAAAGAACAATGGGGCAGAATGAGATGTGGGAATGCGGACTGGGAGGCTAACAAGAGGTCCGCAAGGACGTAAAATGCAGATTATGCGAAGCGGATAAAGAGAATTTGAACCTATAATACTATAAGGTATTCGAAAAGACAGCGAGGGCCAAAGAGCGAGCTGAATTGAGGATGTTCCTCTGTTACATCGATACAGTGTCATCGATTTGAAATTTTTACAGCCTATCAGTATTTTGCCCAAAACACGTGTGCAAAGATTCAATGAGATTGGGAGCCTCGTTTTCGAGATATTAAAGGTTAAAAAAAACATTATTCGACATTCTTATGGCCGCGCATGAAAAATAAGTTCCGATCGTTCTTCAATTCATGAACTTGAAATTCCAGTAGCTTTAAAAAATCGTATGACCTAGTTCAATGTATAATAAAACCTTGTGCGAAAGCTCACCTTAATTGAGAGCATTTTTTATTCAGTAATTAAATTATTTGAAAAGTCTGAAAAAAGAGGCATACGCTGTCGAATTCAAAAGCGGCGGACAATGTTGCGGAACTCAACTTGTCCTATTAGGCTTCTTATTCAGAATAAAATCCTGGAGTTTTTTTTTAGCGTCTTTTCATAGTAAATGCCATAAATAATAACTTATAAAATGTGCATTATTATCCCTCTTTACATTTTAGGAGAGGAAAAATAGAAACAATGAAAATTTGGCACTTTTTGTGCTTCAACTCGAAACGCTGCTCAAACTATACGTAACAGAGTAAAATTGCTCATAAATCATTTTCTAGATAACGAAATTTTCTACAAAAAATTCCGGGACGACGTTTATCTAAAGTTAATAATTGAGGCGTGGGAGGTGTCCAAAGTTGTAAAAATAATTTCAAAAAAAAAATCATTTCAAGTAGGTGGCTTTATTTGAATTTAGTTGTAAATAAAGTTTTTTAAGCGGCAGCGGCTTTCTCGTTGTATCTAGTTGACGTATAAATTTTTATGCATTTTTAATTCAACGCTAACGCGGTGATATGTAATTGGGAGTATAAATGAATTTTTTTTTATTTCAAAATCTGGTAGTTTAGGAAAAAACATTTAGTACCTACGTATTTTTTATTTCTTATTTGAATCAAAATTGCCGTTAATATAACAAATTTAAAAATATAACATTATGACGTCACACATGTTACGCTATATCTATATATATCAAAATTCGTGAAATTAAATTGCCTATCTGTCATTTTTAACGAAAAATAAAAAATACGTCTTCATTACTTTTACTTACTCTACATTATGCGCCCCAATGATTGAAAAAAAAAAAATTTCATTCATACTCCTAATTTAACAACTAATGGGTCTACTATTCTGCGATTTCACAAAAATCACAGTTCCTCGTCACGCCACTTCGGACACCTCTCACTCATCCGCTATTGACTTTTCATAAATTCTGTCGAGGACTTTTTTTATAGAAAATTTAATTCTCTACAAAATTGTTCGTGTGCAATTTTCTCCATCTCGAATAGTTCGGACAGCGTTTGAAGTTGAAGCTCGGAAAATGTGAATTTTGAATTTTTTTTTTTGCAACATAAACGTTAATATTTCAAAAACTTGCAGGAGTATATTGCTATAATTTTTTTACGTTGTTATCAATGCCGTTTACTAACGATGAGCGTTGAAACGAAACCTCACAGTTCTAATTCTGATTTCGAGAACATAAATTGACAAACCGAGATGAGTGAGCCGAGCCCTGCCTGTTTATAAGCACAGGGGACTCCCTTCGGACGATTCGTCCCGCAAACAAACAGAGAAACATCCTTAAGAAAATATATGACGGCAGAGTTGGCGGACGAACGGATGTATGAGGGAGAGAAAATTAATAACTATAGCTTTGAGGGACAACTATGCATGCTGAAGTTTAAGTTTGAAATGTGTAAAAAAAAAAATTTTCACGATATTTTTCAATACTCACACTTGATGTCGAAACGTGTTTTTTGAGGTATTCCGAAGATATGAGCTCTGATATTCGAGCACGCGGCGACAAAATCCATGGCGCTCTGATCGTCCTTGTCCCAGACCAAATGATCATTCGGCGTCTTTTCCTGAAGCGTTTCCAGCGATTTTTTCAAATTTTTCAAAGCATCTGCGAACACCTCGCCGCACTTTGCTATGCTCCATCTCTGCTGATCTTTCAGTCCGTACTCGTCGGTACGATCTTTGCTGCAGCTTGCGACTGAAAATCGAAAAAAAAAAAAAAAAACAAAAAAAAAGGTTGGATCGTTGCAAAATTTTTTGAATAAGGCAATATATTAGTATGCATGTTTTTTTTTTTTTTTTTTTTTTTTTTAAGAAAGTACCTTCGTCGGGAAGATTTTTCCATTCCAGCGGAGTCGGCGGTCTTCGTTTCTTCCACAAATTGTCCATACTCAGGAGATACTTGATATCATCGTGAAACAACTTGGTGAACAATTTTTCAGGATCATAGCCGCACGATTGAGCCCAGAGTCTCGTTGATACCCGCGTAATGTTACCCTTGTCATTGGATTCCGAGTTTAATGCTCCTTCGCCAGCATTTTCTGATGTAAGATCGGCAATATTTTTCAACAATATCGACATTAAGGTGTTTAAAACAAAAAAAAATTGATTCTTCATGCTCCAACCGCTCGAAAATTGAGTTTTGATAAAAAAAAAACATCCTCGCGAAGAAGGAGCTCTGTAGCTCAAGTGGAAGCCGCCGCTCATTGAACGTTTCTAATTATAACAGCCAATTAACGTCTATGACGAACTTTTTGAAAAGAAAAATTTGAGAACATGAGGATCGTATTTCGAATTGAGAAAAAAATATTTCATTAAATAAATTTTTGATTATTCCTAATTTATAAGTTTTTATAACAAATTCTAAACAATTTTAAGTTGAACATTTTTTTTCTGACACCATCGTGTTCTGAATAAAAAATTTAGATCGATTTTATTCGTAACAATAATTTTGCGATTTAAAATTCTTTATAAATTGTCATAAACAATTCGTATCTATTTTTTTTTTCGTGATAAGTTTTTTTTTCATCGGACGTTTCTAATTATAAGAGCCAATTAACATCTATGATGAACTTTTTGAAAAGAAAAATTTGAGAACATGAGGATTGTATTTCGAATTGAGAAAAAAATATTTCATTAAATAAATTTTTGATTATTCCTAATTTATAAGTTTTTATAACAAATTCTAAACAATTTTTAGTTGAACATTTTTTTTCTGACACCATCTTGTTCTAAATAAAAATTTAGATCGATTTTATTCATAAAAATAATTTTGCGATTAAAAATTCTTTATAAATTGTCATAAACAATTCGTATCTATTTTTTTTTCGTGATAAGTTTTTTTTCATCGGACGTTTCTAATTATAAGAGCCAATTAACATCTATGATGAACTTTTTGAAAAGAAAAATTTGAGACCACGAGGATTGTATTTCGAATTGAGAAAAAAATATTTCATTAAATAAATTTTTGATTATTCCTAATTTATAATTTTTTATAAAAAATTCTAAACAATTTTTAGTTGAACATTTTTTTTCTGACACCATCTTGTTCTAAATAAAAAATTTAGATCGATTTTATTCGTAACAATAATTTTGCGATTTAAAATTCTTTATAAATTGTCATAAACAATTCGTATCTATTTTTTTTTTCGTGATAAGTTTTTTTTTCATCGGACGTTTCTAATTATAAGAGCCAATTAACATCTATGATGAACTTTTTGAAAAGAAAAATTTGAGAACATGAGGATTGTATTTCGAATTGAGAAAAAAATATTTCATTAAATAAATTTTTGATTATTCCTAATTTATAAGTTTTTATAACAAATTCTAAACAATTTTAAGTTAAACATTTTTTTTCTGACACCATCTTGTTCTGAATAAAAAATTTAGATCGATTTTATTCGTAACAATAATTTTGCGATTAAAAATTCTTTATAAATTGTCATAAACAATTCGTATCTATTTTTTTTTCGTGATAAGTTTTTTTTCATCGGACGTTTCTAATTATAAGAGCCAATTAACATCTATGATGAACTTTTTGAAAAGAAAAATTTGAGACCACGAGGATTGTATTTCGAATTGAGAAAAAAATATTTCATTAAATAAATTTTTGATTATTCCTAATTTATAATTTTTTATAAAAAATTCTAAACAATTTTTAGTTGAACATTTTTTTTCTGACACCATCTTGTTCTAAATAAAAATTTAGATCGATTTTATTCATAAAAATAATTTTGCGATTTAAAATTGTTTACAAATTGTCATAAACAATTCGTATCTGGTGAAATTTTTTTTTTTCGCGATAATTTTTTTTTTCTCGACTCAAATACGTACTCCATGGTTCTTTATTCTCTTGCCGAAACAGGAAATCATGGGTCTCAGGGACGATAGCATATAAGCAAATTTATTCAACTTTGACAATTTTTCCGCTATGACTTTATGCAAAAAAAAAAACGCAAAATGTCATTTATTTATTTTCGGTAAAGATTGATGCCAACGACGCTTTTTTTACGCGTGGCATACGTCTTTCGGTGGAAATCAGCGACTAAAAGTATATATTGCGCTTGATCTCTGTCCTTAATTAATAATGAATTAAATTCCGCGCACAAAGCTACTTTTTGTTCAGTAATATCGTTTACAACTTTTAAATAATTAAAAAGGTTCTTTTTGTTTGAAATACAATCCTCATGGTCTCAAATTTTCAATATCAGCAATACATCAAATCAGCAATATTTTTCAACAATATTGACATTAGAGCGTTAAAAAAAAAAAAAAAAATTTGATTTTTCATGCTCCCACCCCTCAAAACTTGAGTTTTGATTAAAAAAAAAAAAAATCCTCGCGAAGAGGGAGCTCTGTAGCTCAAGTGAAAGCCGCCGCTCATTGAACGTTTCTAATTATAACGGCCAATTAACGTCTATGACGAAATTTTTGGATCTCGAGTAATCCGGCATAAAAATTCGTTATTGAATGAAAAATTTTTTCAAAAATTCTACAAAAACCGAATATCCTCGATTCTTTTTTTTTTCGTTCGACCAAAGCGTCGGTATAATTTGTCATAATAATTACCCGTAGCTTCGGGATCCGCTGTATCGGGCGAGACATCCTGATCAGGATCTTCTTCGCCGAACAACTGGCTGCGTGATGGAAAAACGACGATCAAATCAATTTCGGTATACGAAAATACACGAAATAATATTATTATAATGAATAAAAAAAAAAAAAATACACGAAATAATGTTATTATAATGAATAAATTAAAAAAAAAATACATAAATATTGATTGAATAATTTTCGATCGATGTAAATTATAAAATAGCGAGAAACAATCGCGGGACTTACTTGAAGAGATGCTTGGACCAAACTATGCAATGAATCGGCTCGCTCGGCGTATTACGAATCGTACAGCCGGGATAAGTTTTCTGAGGCGCTTTGGGAGTGCATTCGTAACACTGACTCAGACCTTTTTTTATCAGCTCGACTTGGCCCTCGTATCCCGCCGTACCCGACTCTACGAGCGGCACATCGGCCGCCAGACACATGCGATTAACATGATTTCTCGCCGCTCTGTTGTCCAGAGCGTTCAGGACGAGAGTAAATTTCTTAAAGAACGACAGACCGAAATCTGCGCTGTTGAGGAAAAAAAAAAAAACAAAATTGTTCGTCAAGCTTGACGATACGAGCAACAATGACGCTGAAAATTAATTTTTCCGTATCGTTAGTCGCGAGTTGCGACTTTCTTAGATACAATTTTTTGGATTCGATTGCTCCGTGAATAATTAAAAAAAAAAATTGTTAAGCTGGAACGCGCGTTCGTTCGACTTTTTAATTTTAACAATTTTTTTTTCCATATTCTTTGGCTTGCGCATCGCGAATTCTTGATCGAGACTTTTTTTTTTTTTAGCGGATGCTGTAATTATAGGACATTTGGCTACTTACGACGTTATGCTATCGTGATAAGAGACTATTTCGACATCTGGATTGAAAGTAAGAGCCGTTTCACGGGCCACAGCCGATTTTGACTTGCCGACGTGCTCTTTCCGGAAGAGAAACTGCCTGTTGAGATTGCTCACATCGATCGTGTCCAAATCGATCTGAAAATAAAATAATTTCTTTCCCAATTCCTTCGAATCGACGAACCTATACGGACGGACGTTTTGAGCCAGCAAAAATACGTGAAAAAGAAAGAAAAGCGCTCATTTCGTCGTGGAAACATTGACGTTTGCATGAACAACGCGTGTGCTCGTTGAAGATTGATTTTTTTTTTTCTTCTTTTTTTTCAATTTTACGTGCATACAGCTTACTCACAATTTCGATATTCTTGAATCCGGTCAAGACGAGATTCTTGAGTATCTCACAACCGATACCACCCGCACCGACCACCAAAACTTTACTCGCCAATATTGCATTTTGCAATTCCTTGCGAAAAACACCGTTTACACTCGCTGCCATCTTTGTCGCGGAACTGCGGCTTATATGTTTTTGCGCGGTGTGTTTGATTATTTTGTCTCGAATACCGACGTGATGATATATCTATATATGTATTATAACGCGCGCGTCACTAGTCACTAGCCGGCCGGTTGCAGTGGGGGGGGAGAAGAAAAAAGACGCCACAAAATGGCCGCTGCGCGGAGATTGTGCGCGCGCCGGTAGATGCGCCACGGACGATTTGCGAATTAACTTTGTCAACAGTTCAACAGTCGTACCTGTCGAAAGGTCACATTTTTGTTGTTGTTTTTTTCGTTATCCATAAACGATAATTGTGATTTTTATAAAGTTGCGTACGAGTAATTATGATGCAATTTAACATGATCATCGTTTCGGTAAATAAGCGACAAATTTAATTTATCTAAATGTCCCGGCAATTTTCTCTCTCTCTCTCTCTCTCTCTCTCACTCTTTTCCTTTACTACAATCCCGGCATTCCCGGCCAAAAAATACGGAAAACCAGGAGAAATCTTTTTTGCGAATAGTTTAATTCCTAACGAAGCATATAGCCCATTTGCTTCTGGCCACATTTAACAGCGCTGGCAGACTTCCCGCCAAGTGAGAGACTGCGATGCGTTTTATATTAGTTATTTCGGGAGTTCTTAGTAGTTGAAAAGGAATTTTCTCTCGAGTGTGTGTGACCTTGAATGTGTGCCACACCGAGTTTCCATGGTCATTGGGACACGCTTAAGATAAACCAAATAAACGAATTGACCTCTATTCTCGCATTTCCATTTTTATCTGCGAGACGAGATATTTTATTTTATCTACGCATCGAAAAATGTTGCTATCAGCCCTATAGGCGCTAACAAAAAAACATATTCAAGGATTTGAAAAATACAAAATGGAGTAAAATGTATTTTCTATTGCGGGCTTCGTATAATGGAAATGAGGAAATAATCAACCAAAAATTTTTCGATTATAAAACCATCAGTTTTTCTGTATTTTTTTTTTGAAAAAGTCGTAAAATAATACACATCGTCTCGCATTTTCGACATTCGGTTACACAAAAGCGCCAGAGCCCTTCGTGCGTTTTCACTTTACACTGAATATTCTAACGATATAAAGCAAAAAATAAAAGTAGATTATCCTAATTTCTGCTGTTTTCGCAATTGAAATCATATAAAAATAATATTTTATCCTTATTTTTTTTTATTAATAAATATTATTTACATTATAATTATGAAACAGGCGTTTGCGGAAGTTCTTAGGAACAACGGTGTACTCGATGCATTATTCTTTGAACAATGCGACGAAAGGCACGATCGTTTTTTCTTTTCGCTTCCGGGTCAATTATAATATACGATATATAAATATTTCTCGACCGTTTGAATCGACGATTAGGCCATTTTAGCAAATGATACGATAATTGAAACTTTTTTTTTCAAGAAAATTCTAATTATGAATTATCGAGCAAAATAAATTAAAAAAAAAATTATCGATCGATGATTGAGCCCCCAAGCGCGCTGTACCATTGTGATCTTGTAGCTTAAAAATTATCGCTACAATCTTGCTCGATCTCGGCTCGACCAACATAATATATTTAATATTTATGGAGCTTCGTTCGATAATGAAAGAAAAGAAAAACATCTTTGCGGAGAATATTTGCCATCCGGGAGGATTTTCTCAGTCATCGCAAAGATAATAAATTAGAAAATTCAATTTTTAAATTAAATATTTGGAAAATGAAAAATTATTTCGTCAATATCGGAAAAATTGGCTCAAAACTTTCCCCGATGGAAATTTTTCGAGCAAAAATATATTGAATTTCGTTAATTTTGTAGCTTTTAATTACAAAATTTAATTTAATTACAAAATTAAACGAATTAATTTTTTTTCTCCCAAAATTTTCAACGAAAAGTTTCTCAAGTCCAATTTTTTTGTCTCGGGAAATCGTAAAAAAAAAAAAAAAAAAAATCACATTTTTAGACAACGAAGAGTCTTAGCGGGTACACGAGAGATGTACTCGAACGAATTTTGCCTCGGTGCATTGTTCCCCCGAGCATTTTCATCGTCCTGACGTTCGTTGGCTGGCAATTCGACTTGTTGATCCTCGAGCGTTATCACGAAATCACGATTTCCCATTAATGTCAAGAGACACATGTTCGTTTCCTTTATTCGTGCTCGTACCAATATCTCCAGAGTGAAGAGATGCTCGTCGTGAGCTTCCGGCAAATAACGATGCATGAAGTCAGCTAATCTGAAAGAAAAAAAAAAAACATTTCAATTAAACATTTTTATCGAGTTATGATTGTTTTGTTTTTGTTTTGTTTTTTATTACGTTTAAAAATAATTTTTATTCTTTTGGGACAAAATAGTTGTGGATTTTTTTTTTTTTTTTTTTTGAAGAAAGTCTGGAATCCAATCTATTTTTATCGAACGCTCGTAAATTCATTGAAATAATTATAATGAGTAATTTTTTTTTGTAATGATTATTCAATGTAACATATTTAAAAATTTTTTAATTATTATTTGATGGATTGAGAAAAAAAAATGACCGAAATTGATGAACATTTAATTCTAGTTTATTTGAAATTAAAAAAAAATTGTCACAATGATCGGATGGAAATTTACCCTTGGAAAATTGGAATTTTATGAAATATTTATTCCTGTGAAATCAGATAATTTAATTAATTTAAAAAAAAAAACCGAATCAGGGGTTTGGGTCAACAGACAAAAATAAGTAAAATTTATCGAATCTGGTTTTCTCTCTGTCGCTCAATATTTGATCTGAAAGAATGCAATTTAATGCACTTGGACATTAAAAAAATATGCAAACATTTATTCCATTTTTACGTTTGCAGAAATGCGAAAAAATTTTCTCAAAATACTTTGTAATGAAATTTGAAAAATATAAATAAATAAATTCATTCACACTAAATGAAAAATTTCTCGATAATAAAGAAAATTAAATTAATTAATAGTTTGAAGAAAAAAAAAATTCAAAACTCCTTGCAAATCTCGACTTTGAGCGTTCGAATATAATTGAGAAATTTATCAAATTTTCAGGTCGACTCAATTAGCATCTTCTTTATAATCTTGAAATTAATTATTTCGTCGTAATTATATCGTAAATAATTAAAAATATAAATTCTCGTCTTGGATATAAAAAGAATAATTATCATCATACCCAAACCCAAATAATTGTAAAAATCTGATTATTAATTTATACAACAAAAAATATATCATTATTATTATTTTTTTTTAATTTACCTGAGAAGATATTCAACGTTGTGTCCGCTTGCTCCAGCGCATTCGGATATTTGTCGTGCTATCGAGTGAAGGGGTGCATCGCCGAGCCAATGCTCATTTTTTTCCGTAGCTATGTAAATAACAACGGGAAAACTTGATTTTCCATCTCTCGTGTGAAAAGTCGATATTATCGTGAGATAACCGCCGAGAGTGCACTCTCTATTCTCCAAGTATGGCAACGCAGCGCTGTCCTTAACTTCGAAAGCTCGTCCATAAACAATTTCCTTAAAAAAAACAAAACAAACCCAAACAAAAAAATTAGAAAAAGCTTTACTGTTGTTTATTTTCGTTGAAAAAAACAAATAATTAATTGAGCGTAATAACCGATACTTTGTTAGAAAAATAATCGAATGATTGATAAAATAATCAATCATTCGATAATTATTGTTTTTTTTTAATGAATCATTAAAAAATCGAGAAGTTTACAGAGTTTCCTGATTATAATAACGTCCTTTCTTACCTCTCTATCCTCGACCAGTGTGGCAACACGTCCAGGCTGCAACAAAGAGAAACGAGTATTTCGTATTGAATATATTTATATATTTATATATATATACATGTTTGTGTTTGCAAAAAAAAAATTCTCTTTCAGAGCGTGATGTTATTGGTTACGATACGTCTCAAATGAGAAGTTCTCGATACGTGAAGACGTGTGAGATATACCAATACGTAGAGTTACAATTTTACCCTTGATAATAATAATAATAGTTTTTGTTCACCAAGCACTTGTATCCATGTGAAATTCGTCGTTTAGCCAATTGGCTACGATTACTCTTCTTATTATGCTTCAAACGATTATTCTTCTTACTATGCTTCTACGATTACTCGTCTTTCTATTATTCAAACTCGTGGATTCTCGATTTAAAAATTACAACTAACTAAAACATGATTTAAAAACTAACTTTCGTTTCTTAAAAACAAAAACCAATATTTTATCAAGCTTGAAGATTTTCTTGGAGCATCAGGTTTTTTGTGGCCAGGTATATATCGAGGGCTTAGGACCAAAAGGGCGTAACCCACTATTTTTCGACTTTTCATTACCTTACTGCCATAAGGGCGTATCCCCAACATTAACACGGAAGTTCCATAAGAGCAAAATTAATCAGCCTACAGCCAGAAGAGCGTAAGCCCACTACAATACTGCCAGAAAGGCGTAAGCCACGAAAAATAAAAAAAGTGGCTTACGCCCGTCTGGCAGATCATTCATCATTTTTTCCCGGATTTAAATCGCCTGATTACAGCCAGACGGGCGTAACCCTCTTTTTTTTATTTTTCGTGGCTTACGCCTTTCTGGCGGATAACCGGTCAATTTTTTCCGAATTTCGATCGTCTACTTACTGCCAGAAGGGCGTTACGCCAAAAAATTGAAAACTTGATGTGTGTAAGATGCTGGCCAGTTTTCCATCTTTCTGGCCAGTTGATGGCCAGTAAACTGTCGAGTTCCAGACTAGGTGTGTAACGCAAATCTGTTCAGTGCCAGTCTTGGCAGGCTGACGAGTTGCTGGTCAGAAAAACTCGGTAGTTGCTGGTCAGGAAACTATTCGCTATTTGCTAATATTTTTAAATGCGAAATATAAACAAAAACGAAATACACCATTTTCAAAATGGTTGCATGCGCATTTTTAGTCGTTGCTATAGTTAATACTCGAAATTTAAAAATTTTTCAAAATTAAAATTTTTTTTTTAATTTAAAATTTTTAAAATTTTCAAATTTTCTAAATTTTTAAAATTTTTAAATTTTTCAAAATTTTCAAAATTTTCAAAGGTTTCAAAATTTTTAGAGGTTTTAAAATTTTCATAATTTTTTAAAATATTCAACATATTCAAAATTTTTTAAAATTTTGAATATGGTGAATATTTTTGAAACCTCTAAAAATTTTGAAACCTTTGAAAATTTAAAAAAATTTTTTAAATTTCAAATATTTTTGAAAATTTTGAAAATGTTAAATAGTTTTGGAAAATTTTGAAAAATTTGAAAATTTTGAAAATTTTGAAAATTTTGAAAATTTTGAAAATTTTGAAAATTTTGAAAAATTTTAAAAATTTTAAAATTAAAATTTTTTTTAAAATTTGAAAATTTTGATAATTTTACACACACACGTCACACACACACACACACACACACACACACACACACATCACGTTTTCAATTTTTTTGGGGTAACGCCCTTCTGGCAGTAAGTAGACGATCGAAATTCGGAAAAAATTAACCGGTTATCCGCCAGAAAGGCGTAAGCCACGAAAAATAAAAAAAAGAGGGTTACGCCCGTCTGGCTGTAATCAGGCGATTTAAATCCGGAAAAAAATGATGAATGATCTGCCAGACGGGCGTAAGCCACTTTTTTTTATTTTTCGTGGCTTACGCCTTTCTGGCAGTATTGTAGTGTGGGCTTACGCCCTTCTGGCTGTAGGCTGATTAATTTTGCTCTTATGGAACTTCCGTGTTAAAGTTGGGGATACGCCCTTATGGCAGTATAGTCCGTTTTTTGTGGGTTACGCCTTTCTGGTCCTAAGCCCTCGATATATAATATACCTATATATAATAATAATATGTATAATAATAAATATATATAATATATATACCTGGCCACAAAAAACCTGATGCTCTAAGAAACTCTTCAAGCTTGATAAAATATTGACGTGACCAAAAGTCTGACCCTCTCAGAATTAGGTAGTTTAAACTTTCTGGAAAACTTTCTGTTGTCGAGAATATTTTTGTTTTTTTTTTTTAGATTTTTATTCAACAACGTTTAGACGTTAGCATTCGACATAATACATGCGGAAATCGAGAATTTCCAAAGTTCAATTAAGTATAACTCGAAAACTGTTGATTATATATAAAAAAAAAAAGTTGAATATAAAAAAAGTTTCAGTTTTGAGTGAACTTTAACGGCAAAATATGCAAAAATATATCGAAGCCACTGAAAGTTCTTAAAAAATCAAAGAGATTGAGATTTTTCAAAAATGGTTCAATTTTTTTTGGCTAAAAATTTTAGAGGATATTCCTCTCTTAGTGTTCAATAACTTGTGGAAAATTTCATCATGGACCGGGATTCGGTCTCGAAGTTACGAGCTTTTTCTTTCACAGTTTTCGTGAAAAAAAATGTCGTGTCATTGTGTCGTCCTGTCGTCCTGTCATTGTCATCATCATTGTCCTGTCGACCTCATATGAAATAATTCCAAAATATCGAAACCAAATCCCGGCCCATGATGAAATTTATACAAGTTTTTGAACACTGAGAGAGGAATATCATCTGGAATTTTTAGCAAAAAAAATTAAACAGTTTTTGAAAAATCTCAAAAACTAATTATTTTTTGAGTTTTTTTAAGAACCTTCAGCGGCCTCGATAGATTTTTGGATATTTTGCCGTTAAAGTTCACTCAAAACTGAAACTTTTTTGTATGTAACTTTTTTTTTATATCAATAGTTTTCGTGTTATACTTAATTGAACTTCGGACATTCTCGATTTCCGCATATGAAATGTTAACGTCTAAACGTTGGTGAATACAAATATAAAAAAAATCGTAAATATTCTCGACAATTAACAAAAAGTTTTCACAAAGTTTAAACTAATTCTGAGAGGGTCAGGCTTTTGGTCAGGTCGATCTAACGTGGAATGCCCCATATATGTATATGTTGATATGTTGACGCAATGAGAACGATGTAAGCTCAGTATCCAACTTGTTTACCCTTCTAGAGGACAACAGTACACGGTATTGATTTCTACAACCACGATACTCGATTTCCAATGCGTGTTTTTTTGTTTTTTATTTTTTTTTCCCCATATTTATTCTCTTTGACCACACGCGTCATGAGACTCGGAGAACGAGGATAAAACGGAGGTTCTCTCTCGTTCGTTGAATCTCTAATCCCTGCCGTATGCCCAAAAATGAGATAAGCAATAGATGAGAAAAATTTTTAATTAAAAAAAAAGGAAGTAATTTCAAAAAATTGCTTCAGCCATGAATATAAAATTTGATATTATAATTTAACATAAATTTCCCTCGCTGATGAATCTACTTTTTTTTTATAACATAATTAATTCCTCGTAAAAATATAAATGAAAAAAAAAGCATTTTCGTCATTTTCTTCTGCTATCCAAACTTTATTAAGTCACTTTTTATTTCATTTCTGATGACTCATTAGGGGGTTTTTTTTTTTTTTTTTTAATTAACAGGCAATTTAATTGATAAAATGTTATAATTATTAATCTACCTTTCTAAAATATTGAAATTTTGTTTTGCTTTATACGGTTAAAAAAATATTTAGTGAATTTAAAAATTAGATTTTCAAGTTAAAAATAATTTTTGCGCTCTTTACGTTATGGATAATTATTTAATTACTCTGCATAATGAGATATAAATGAAAATGACAATCGTTCACAGATTAATAATTGCAAATTGTGCATTCACGTCTGTGATCTCGAAAAATTCACTGAATCAGATCGTTTGATAATACCAAAGTTGAGATTGTTCATTCATGAAGAAAGATCGATTTTTCTAATGGCTGAGAAAAAATTAAAATAAATCAATCCAGCTTTGTAGAGGTTCACGTGATCATGGAGTGATTTGGTGCAAAGTCAAATCGGTCGTCCACGTGGCGATAGAGATGACACGTGCAGTGAAACCGATGGACAAAGTTAAACAAAAACGTAAATTCTGCCTGCATTGTCTCATCGAGATTCCTCTGGCAAAGCCAGACAGGGACATGAGACAAATAAATTAAATGACGAGACAAATATATAAATATATCTTCCATTTATAAATAAAATACGAGTCGAAAAAAAACGCAATTTTCAAAATAATCGATGATAATTAAAAAAAAAAAAAAAAGAAAAAGAAAAATTGAGGGAAAAACCGAGATTATCATTACATTTTTATCTCTACGAATTTACAGATTAATTGTCTGGGCGATTAATCTATCGTCGATAAATTCGTCGTTCACCGAGACGTGCAGAGATGAAAAATTGATAATTTTTTTTTTTTCTCTCGTCGTTCCAGTGGACTGACCAAGCACAGTGCTGAATTTATTGAACAGATAAACGTTATTTACAATTTTAAATTTATAGGCAAATATATGAGAGGCCAAAGTGTCGAGAGAATTTTTTTTTTTCAACTTTAGTGTCCCTTCAATCATTTATTTTCGTAGGTTTAGAAAAATTTTATTCATCCATCATTTGGGCCTGAAGATAAAAATAAAATTATGACGATGAAGATAAAAGATTTTGGACGAGATTTTACGGAAGAAAATATGCCAACTCTTGACTCGAGTTATCTCCATTAATTGTAACACACGTGGCACAATAAGATAGTGTTATTTTCGAGCTTGGCAAGTACAGTGAAAAAAAAAAAAATGATAAACGACGATATTCGACTAAACACGAACTTTAAACGTGATCGTTGGCCCATTGTCTCGCTACTGCGCAAGAAAAAAAAAAAAGTCCATATGAATTTTGTATCGTCGACGTATTTGCCACGACTCTGGCTCATTTTTGGCTCCGAGCCGGAAGTCGATGAACGTTGGGGCCTCAGAGCTATGAATTTACACGACGTGGAAAAGCAAAAAAGCATGAACGTCAAAATTGAGAATTTAACGTAGCTTCACAATAGTCGATTCGATGATAATTTTTTTTTAACTTTTCTGCGAAATTTCTCAAATTAATTTACCTCAGCTGAGGCTAAATATCGCAGCCATAAAAAAAAAACAAAAAAAAAAACCAAAATTGACTCATTTATATTAATTTCTTTGTCCCATTGACAAAGGGGAATAAATTGAATTTCCGATATGGAATTTTTTGCCTCTAGGGCTTATCATCAATTCCTCTCCCTCGCTCGCTCATTTTTCAATCAGGTTGGGCACTCTGTGCAATTCGTTACGACCTCGATCATGAATCCATATCAAAATATATGTTCGACACGAAACTACCTTTTCTTGCATAGTAAACACAAAATAAATCAGCGAATAAAACGTTGGAAAAAAAAACTCGTTCTCTGATTTTACTACAATTTTTTTTTTTTTCCATTATCAAAGAATATTCTGGAAATTAAAAAAATATAATAAATATCCCAGAAAAAAAAGTACAAATCTTTTGTTCTTTTCGATAAAAATTACAGGCGAATTTTTCTCGGTGATAAAATTGAAAGTTTGAAAAAAAAAACGATCGTAATCATGAAAAATTGCAGCTTGTATTCAATTTTTAATTTGGAAAACTCAAACTTGGCAAATTTAAAAAATCTTGCCAATAATACTTGAGTGTGATTTGAGACATTTTTAATTTTTCAAAAACCCAAAATAATTCTGAAACAAAGAATAAACGGGGGGGAAAAAAAAAAATATAAATTATAGTCTCACCTTTTCAATCGTGCCTCGATGCGTTGCGTTGCCCTGCCAGAACTTCCTTCCGAAACCCTTTATGTACCCGATCGTGCTCTTCTTGAATTCGAAGCCCGGATTCCAGCACAGTGATCCATAACCAAACACCCAGAGACCCGATTCACCCGCCATTCTTCCTTTTTTTTCTTTTTCAACCAATTAATTTGCCAAAAAAAACCAAAAAACAATCCCTTTTCGCCTATTTTTTTTCCACTAAACCGGAAGCGAAGATATCTTCCCGATGATTTTCGTTACCCATCCATACTTCGCGTACCACTCAAGCGTCACTCGTTTTTTTTTTTTTTTTTTTTTTTAACAATTAACCACTATCGAGCATAAAAATTATCGTCTCAATCGCGCTTATTGATAATAATAAATATCCTCAGTCATGATAATTATATTATCCATTATTGTCGAGTAAAAAAAAAAAAATAAATAAATAAAAAATAAGTTAGCCGATATCGTCAGCTTGTCAATGTTCGTGCCACCGAATTTTCATCCAGTATTCCGTAACGGCAGGATGAAATTTTTTCGTGCTGCAGTAATACGAATCCAAGATCGGCAGTTCGTTTTGCAAACGATCGACGATTTCTGATGTGTATCGTTCGATCGGCCAGTCGACCGATACTTCTGTTATTATTATCGCTTTGTTTTCGTATTTATCTCTCGCCTCGACTCTTTCGTCCTCCTCCACCTCCTTGTTTACTTCTTCCGTTTCTTCTTTCTCCTCTTCTTCGTGACGCCGAGCAATGACACGTCGTGTATTGGCTGCTTCCATCTACCCGAGCTCGATAAGCCTTTGAGGAGTTTTTTTTTTTTTTTTTTTCTTTTTTCCTCAAAACAAAAAGGAACGACGATTTATCGTTGAGATATTTTTTTTTTTTTTCTTCTTCTAAATTCACTCTTTGTTAATTGTTCGAGCTACTGAAGACGATGATAAGATCGTGTCGTGACGAGAACGAACCATCGACTGTCTTTTATAACCACGAGATCCAAGCTTTAAAGCTCTTGGATTGCTTCCTTGCTGTTTGTATATTTGTATTATATGTTGAACGAACGAAGCGACGCTCGGTGTCGAGTGGCTGAACTTTCTCTGAATTTTTTTCTTTCAATTTTCTTTTCGGTTTTTTTGTTGTTGTTGTTTTGTCAATTGACGCAGTTTTGCACTAATTTGTCGATAGTTTTTCGAATCTCAGCGTGAGAATTGACGATAGTGACGTTGAGGATATGGGAAAAATACTTTTGGGATATTTGAAAATGTCATACGGTACTTTTTGAGTGTACTTTGGGTATTAAAAAAGTATTTTAAATTTAAAAATTGTACTTTGAGTATTGTGAAGTACTCAAAAATGTACTGTTGAATGCCGAAATGTACTCAACGTGTACTTTGAGTATCGAAAAGTACTTGAAGTTTTTTTTTACCCACAAAATAGGAAGTGTTTCACCGGAAATCCAAATATTTGTCTCTCAAAATTCGATTCACTGTTTCGTAGTTTCTTTTTTTTTTTTTTAACTACAATCCAACAGATGAGCAATCAGCTTCACGTTGGTAAAACTCGGAGCAAACTCTTTGCGAGTCCCTCAAAATTTTTTACACTTCATTTTTTTTTATTACTCGATTTTTCCATTCGTACAACACATATTCGTTTTTGTTTTTTTTTTCTCCTCGAGTCTTCAGTGAGTTGTACAGTGAATTTTATTGTTGTTTGATTTTCCAGTCATCGGGGATTTTTGCAATAATTTTTTTTCGAGTAATCAATTCACTGGATTTTTTTAAATTATTGATTTTTGGATTTTCGTGAGTCTTGAAATTACAGAGGATTAAGAATACTGGCGAGTATTATTTTGAATATATTTTGACAAGTACAGAGTCCGTCAATTTTGATCCTCGCTCTCTCTCTCTCTCGCTCTCTCTCTTTATCACCAAGTTCAGACTACCGCAATGCGGCAGCTGTAAAAAAAAAAATTCTCACGTTAACACGAATCCGCTGATTTTTTTTTAATTTATTTTCTTTTCAAAAATAAGGGGCTCGCTGCTGTGATATTTTGAGTGTGCAGGAGGTGAAATGTCACTTTTAGGATGGGTCGATCGAAGATTCCAACACCCTTAACCCCTCCAATAGTGAGAAAGTATGATGCAAGCGAGGCACTCCGATAGAACAGAATTTGATTTTTTTTTTTTCCCTCCAAAAATTGTCACGAAATGATGAAATACATATATAAATTTTTTACAACAAATTGTTTCAATTTACGTATTTAAAAGATTCCTTTAAATAAATAATTCACTGGATTGCTTTTCGAAACACTTTTAAAATTATTTATTTATATTTGAAGTAAAAAAAAATCGTTGTTTCAAGCCCAATTAAAAACAGTCGCGTTCTTTCAAAATTTACTCCAAAATTTTTTTTTCTCGAACCCACACACTTTTGTCCTTGAATAATTCGTTTTTGATGGAAAAAATCACACTGTACGAGGTTCGTCGAAGATTTTCACTCGATTTTTCGATTTGTCTGTCACAATTTTCAAAAGAGTATCGATTAGGTTTTTTTTTTTTTGCACAAATTTTTCGGATTTTTTGGAATTATCGTTAATGCTACAGTTGTGAATTGGCCAGAGATAGAGAATGTGGTGGTAGACCGGAGGTAAAGTATGCGGCTGGTTGACTGGAGTGTTTTACAGAGTGAGAAGACGAGCCAAAGACGTTGCGAAGGGGGGAAAAGAACGCGAAACTCTCTCTCGAAAGAGAATCCTCGAGGTGGGGATAGAATAAGCGGGAGATGGCTGATGAAACAGCTACCACCGATTGACGTATTCGCGTACATATGAAGCATTCTCTGTCAAAACTCAGCCACCCATTTCCATCGAGATATAAAAAAGGTCTGAAAAAATTCCAGATTGTTTGGGTACTTGAAAAACTTTTTTTGTGAATTTTTTCAGATTTTTTCTGGCGGCTGGGTACGGAAATGTGGTCGATTTTTAATAATTAACTGTTTTTTACTTTATTAAATACTCAAAGAATTATTTTAATAATATTTTCATACATAAAATTTGTCTTTTTTTTTTGTCAGCTTTCGACTGAAAATATTTTCAGATTTTTTAAATCAATTTTTAAGACTTTTTTGCCTAAAAAAAACACGAAAACTTTCATTAACATGTCATTTTCATGTGTTCGGGCAACTTTGATTATCATGAACAAAATTTTAAATACTCTTTAGGTGCATACAATTCACAGAAAAAATTAACGAAAATGGAGATTCAATTCTTTCATTCAGAAAAAAAAATCACAGCTCAGTTAATAGAGTAGTTTTATTCATAAAATAAATTTCAGTGATTTTCCACATTAATATTTGGTTTAAGAAACAATAAGAAAAAACAGTTTTCGTCGACAGTTGCTTTTTCTTATTGTTTCTTCTCTGTGTACAACCAATGTACAACAATGTACCAATGTACAACAATGTACAACAATGTACCAATGTTCTCTGTGTACAATCAAATATTAATGTATAAAACACTGAAATTTATTTTATGAATAAAACTATATTCTACTAATTGAGCTGTAATTTTTTTCTGGATGAAAGAATTGAATCTCCATTTTCGTTAATTTTTTTTTTTAATTGTATGCATTTAAGGAGTATTTAAAATTTTTTCCATGATAATCAAGGTTGCCCGAACACATGAAAATGACATTTTAATGAAATTTTTCGTGTTTTTTGAAATTTTATGAATGAAAATATTATTAAAATAATTTACTGAGTACTTAATTATGTAAAAAACAGTTAATTTTCAAAAATCGACCACATTTCCGTACCAGCCACCAAAAAAAAATCTAAAAAAATTCACAAAAAAGTTTTTCAAGTACCCAAGTAACCTGGAATTTTTTCAGATCTTTTTTATGCCTCGATGCCATTGGGTGGCTGAGTTGACAGAGAATGCTTCATATGGCTATACCGGAAGGAGATATCTAGAAAGCAATCTTCTCACGCAACAAGCTCACGAAAAAAAACAAGACGACATATTTATTTTTTTTAATCCGATTTTTTATTCAATTTAAAAAAAAATTATATTCGGTTGAATTTTCGAAAAAAATTGTCACATTTTTGAAAATTTCTTACAAACATACGGTTAATTTGTCGAATTTTTCAAATTATAAATAAACAAGAATATGACGAAAAATTTTATCCGATTTTTTTATCAAATTTTTTTTTTTTTTAATTTATGTTCGATTGAATTTTCAAAAAAGTGGGACATATTTTTGAAAATTTATTGAAACCAGACTACTGAATTAAAAAGAAATATTAAATTACGAATAAATAAGAATAAGACAAGAAATTTTTTTTATTCGAATGTGATTTTTCTTGAAAATTCGGGTCGTGTTGAATAGTCGCCCTCGAAATTTCGTAGTTGACGAACGTCAAACAGGTGTGATCGTTATCTATCGCTTTTTTGATTGATAGAATTTTGTTTTCCTAGCACGAAAAATGTGTCACGGATATTCTTTTTTTTTTTTTTTACTTGATCAATAGTTTTTTTTTCCTTCGTAGCTCACGATCGTAAAAATTTTTGTACAAAACGTCATGTTTGATTACGTAATTTCTGGTATGTGCAAACGAATCTGAATTTCCTTGTCGATTTTTATCTTTTTCCGCCAGGTGCTTGCGCAGAACTCGTAATCATAATTTTTTCGAGTCCCGAGTCATCGTTTATAGATTTTTTTTTCTAAACAAAAAACAAAAAATAGAAATAATATTTTATTTTTTTATATTTATGGATGCACTGAAATCGCTGCAATTTTACTTCCCGGAGGACTTGATACTTTGTCAATCTCCTAATTCACTGCGCGATCGGTGAAGCTTTGAAAATGCACTCGGTTCATCGAGCTACGATTTTTCGTCGATTTTTTTACCAATTTTTTCGAGCTGCAATCATCGATTTTTGAAAATTTTTGCTTTTGGATACAAAAGAATCTTTTTTTTTGGAAATTCAATAAACATTTTGAAAATCTCATTTTCATATTCATGACGATTGAAAAAAAAAATATATCGAAAAATTAATTAATTCATTTCGAGTGAATAAGATTGTGAATTATCTATTTTTTTTTTTTTTAATTATCACTTATTCACGTGTCTCATTCGGCCTATAATCTTTCGTCGTTGAATCAGCTCATTGAAGATTGAAAAGGTCACTCGAATGATAATTAAAAAAAAAAAAAAAAACGGATGAATCTTTCAGGCTTCTCAATCACGTTTTCCTTACCAAAGTTCTCACTCGGTCACGCGCACATTTTCCATTCGCGTGAGTCGATGAATTTTTTTCACTCGTGAAAAGTCCATTAGCTCCAATTACGAGTTCAAGGTTACTGCAAATATATAAAAATTTGCCAGAGAAATAATATTCACCGCCTCGAATTAAGGATTTATCGTACGAATATGAAAAAAAAAGTTTGTTTTTTTTTTTTCTTTTTAATTCTTCGAGGCGAAAAATTATTGCCAGGCTCAAAAATTGCCGAAGGGAATTTCTAATTTTTTTTTTCAACAATTGATACAAAACAAAAAGTACGAAAGATATACAAAAAATATTGTGCATGTCTTATAATTTCCCATAATTTGTTTTTACTTTTCTTTCCATAATTTGTTTTTAATTTTTCGTGTTAATGCCCGAGAAAGTTACAGATGAATCAATGCATTTATTAAAATTGTACAGACATGGCCTTCATGGATTTACAAAAAAAAAAAAAAAACAAAAACATGAGCACAGTCAAAGAAGTAAAAAAAAAGGATACTTACTTCAGTTGGCTCAATAATTTCTAAATTTCGAGTGCAGAGATTTTTTTTTTAATGAACGAAAAAAAGTTTGAATAATTTTCTAAGAAAATAATTACGGATAATTATTCGAAATTATTTTTAATTACTCCATTAGAGATTATAACTTCGGTGTATTTTTTTTTTCCCAACAATTCATCCTCATTTTGTCGTATCGTCTTCAACTTTTTTTTTTGTTTTTTTTTTTACATAACTTTCTTCGAGCAGTTTTCTGGCGATTAAAAAAAAAAAATCCATGCCTCATACAGCCACGGGGATAATTTTCAATTTACGAAATATCGAAAATTTTTAGAGAGCCCCTTTGTGTGGCCTCTCATGGATTTACAACTCGACCAGCGAACAAAATAGCGAATGACGAGCGATCGACTATGGTGAAAAGGAATGGTCGATCGACCCGGAAAGTCTCGAAACTGTTGCCCATCAGAGGGACAATGGAGATTCCTGAAAAAGAAAAAAATTAAAAATTATTTTTACAAATTTTTATCACAGAAAACAGAATGAAAAAAAATAATAATCTAAAAAAAAAAAGTTCGTTATATTTACCCGTGGCCGCAGCGGCTACAGTTCCAAGCTCGTTCACCTCGATCTTCGCTTCGTGAAGCACACTTCCAACGCGAGCGGTGGACTTTGGCAAAATACCCGAAATATTCGAGCTCAGATCGAAAAGATCCTTGATCCCCATCTATTGAGTGTAAAAAAAAAAAAAGAAATGAATAATCTCAATTAAAAAAAAAAAACCCAACCACTTCCAGGGAAATTGATTAATTTTCTTTTTTTTTAATAAATTTTATTTCCAGCATGGAATAATTTATTTGGTTGGCTATTTTTATAAATTTCCGAATTCGTCGAGATTTAAACTCGAGTAAATTCGGCTTGGATAAAATTTATTATTTAATATTATTTTCCATTGAATGTAACAGAATTTTTTTTTTCCTGGCTCAAATATAATTGGCAAAGTTGAAAATTTACATTGGAGTAAAATTTATTCGTTCCACCCCATAAATGTGTCTTTGAACGAATAAAAAAAAAAGAAAATTCAATTACTAAATTTATCGTTCATTGTTTTTACATTCATGTTCAATTTTTTATTTCATTGATTTTTTTAAATCGAAAAACTTACGGTTTCAAGAGCAGAACGCAGATCGTGTTTGGTGGCGAGATTGAATCTCGGCAGTGAGACGAGTAATTCGGTTTCACGAAGACTCTTGAGTATCGTCGAGATCGAGGTGTACGAGAGGTCTCTGGACAGAGTCTGAAGATTCTGGATACCCTCGTTATAAGGAAGAAATACGAGCATGGACAATTTTCCATCCTGTTGAAATAATGAAATTACTTGAAATAATGAATAATTTACATTAAATGAAAAAAAAAATATATATATGAGTAAAAACATGAATTATCGACCAAGTTTGGGCTTCACTATTGGGTATCTTTCTGTAAGTTACACAGCTTGGTGTCTGTGTTGAAAAACACGTGCCATAATTTTTTCAGATTTTTTCCTCCATTTTTAGCCACCATTGGGCATCGAATTTTTTCATTTGAAACTTTTTTGTTTTTTTTTTTTTTTCATTTAATTTTAGTGGCTTGAATTTGAAAAAAAAACCAATTCTATTTTTTTTTTTTGTAAAAAAATCTCAACTTTTCGAAAAAAAATAGCCAAATTGGTAGCCCGATTAGCCTAACGTACAGAAGACTCTCAGAATCAAGATTATAATTTGAAAAGTCGTTTTTTTTCGCCATTGCCCAAAGTTAAAAAAAAAATTCCATATTTTTTTCAGAAAGCTGAGACAATTTAACACAATATGTGTTATTTTTGAGTTGGGATCTCTAAGAACACTCCTGGGATTGCTAAAAATGTAAAATAAAACATTATAAATTTCATTTATTCTAACAATTTGAATATTTTTCTATTGGAAATTGAGCTTTGACGTTTTTTAAAGGTTCATTTCATTCTCAGACACCAATAGAACGAATTTATGAGCTTTCTGTAAGTCCTTTAGCAGTAACAGGTACTAATTTTTCATTGAAAATTTAATTTTAACGAATGTACTCGAGTCATATCCATTTTGCGAAAAAAATCTTTATGAATTCAATCTTGTAAAATGTTGAATTCTTCCGTTTTAATGGTAAAATAACTCAGTATTCACATCAGTACACAACAGTTGTCTATTGTTCGTTTTAACAGCCACTCCAAAAAATAAAAAAATATCAAAATTGTTAGCATAAATGACAATGTAATGTTTTTTTTTACATTTTTATTAATCCCAGGAGTGTTTTTAGAGATCGCAACTTAAAAATGACGTATTTTATGTAAAATTTTCTCAGCTTTCTGAAAAAATTGTGGAAAATTTTTATTGAACTTTGGACAATGACGAAAAAAACGACTTTTCAGATTATAATCTTGATTTTGAGAGTCTTCTACACGTGTATTAATTGGGCTATATTTTTTTTCTCGGAAAGTTGAGATTTTTTTTACAAAAAAAATATAGAACTGGGTTTTTTTTTCAAATTCAAGCCGCCAAAATTAAATGAACGAAAAAAAAAAAACAAAAAAGTTTCAAATAAAAGAATTCGATATCCAATGGTAGCTAAAAAAATGGAGGAATAAATCTGAAAAAATTATGGGACGTATTTTTCAATACGGGCACCAAGCTGTGTAACTTAAAAAAAGATTCCCAATAGTGAAGCCCAAACTTGGCCTATAATTGAAGTTTTACTCATATATATATATAAGTATATATATATATATTTTTTTTTTTTTCGTTGCAATGGAACTATTTTTCGATTTTTCCCAATTACCGCATACGGAATTTCCGCTACTTCGGCGTCGAGAGACTCGATCCTGGCGTATTTGTATTTTGAGACACTTTCCATCATTGGAACATCTTGACAACCGATATTTGGTACGCGAAAGCATCGCGAGGCAGTAGCACTCTGGTCGAATGCTTTGAGCCAACGGCCCTTGAAGTAAACGGCCGAAGTTAATAAAAGTATCGTGTCCGGACCGATGGAACCTTAAAAAAAATTTTTTTAAATAAAAAAAAAATACATGCATATATATCAATAAATTAGGAAAATAAATAACGAAATGATAAATCAAGATTATTTGCATGTTTCGAGTACTTTTATGGTTGGAAAGTGTAGAGTTGAATTGCAAAAAAAATATTGATTGGGACATTCGAAATTGATTAGTAATCAAGATTAGCAGATTGTCCAAACGAACGAAATTATAGTTTTGAAGTTTTCAGGAAAATTTGCATTCAGAATGATTGAGAATGCAATTTGTAGTAATTATTCTCTCGAAATAATTTATGTGCTATTTTTATATTGCACGAGAATATTAATTTTATTATTATTATTATTATTATAAATTGTATTATTAAAAGAAATTATAATTAAAATTTTATTCGAACGCAATTACTCCGAATAATTGTAATTGACTGAAAAAAAAAAATACAATTACATCAATTAATTGTAATTAAATGTAAAAAATGATAATTATTCCCGAAAGCTGTAATTAAACTTAAAAAATTACAATTATTCGAAATTACAATTAGTCGAAATAGAACTAATTATTTTTTTTTTTTTTTCGAATATTGCCCGTTTATCGATCACGAAGAATAATTTTCTTACCGGGTTCGACCAAGGTGCGAATATTATTTTTCGTCGCTAGTCTTATCCATTCGTTGATGACGCTTGCCGAATTCATCGAATCCGTAAAATCTACCGATCTGATATCGCCATTGTAATAAGTCTGCAGGGCATTGTTGTAATCGACGGAAACTTCATTTCCCCTTGCTGTCCAAACCCGCGTTGCCAGATTTATTTCCGTGCCCGATCTCGAGTCCTTCGATTAATTACACGTTGCATCGATTAAAATGATGAAAAAAATTGTAATCAACACTTTGAACAATTAATTTTAATTAATACGTTAAATTTGGAATTTATTGCAATTACGTTTGAATATCTCACATAAAAATGGACGCTTGATTAAAAAAAAAAAGTTCTTTTAAATAATTCTCAATTAATTAAAGTAAAATTGAGTTAAAAAATGTAATTTACAGGAAAGAAAAAATGAAAATTTTCATTTTATTTACGTGAAACGGTGTCAGTGTACTTCTGGCAATTTTTCTCATCTCCGAGACATCCATGGGAAGTCTCAGAGTGGATAAAAGTTCCTGTCGAGTTCTGCCATGAGTTCCCTCGATTAATGCTGTCAGAGCAGCCTTCACGCTCAGCGGTGAAACAATGACATTTCCGTCGATCTCCTCGTTCACAGCCTGTCGATAATAACAACAAATGTTTCATTAATTATTGTTTTTCATCATCACAGAGCGAGAGTGACGATTAATCGAAAGAATAATAATAATTTCAATTGATTTTTTTTATTCAATATTTACTTTGTTATTCTTTAAAATCCATAATCTTTCTTCGGTATCAAATTTTTCCAACGAATTTAATTAAATTTTCAATTTCATTTTAAAAAAATTTTAATTAAAAAATTTCGTTATATAATTACAGAAATTGTATTGATATCATTTTATTATTTTCGTTACTTCACCTGCAGTAATTCGACGTTGAAGTAATTGTAACGTTCGGCATTGTTGATCACAGGTCGAGTGCCTAAAAATTAAAATTAAAAAAAAAAATTTTTACGATCGAATAATTCGAGCTCATCGTCAAATACTACGAGAATTTTTTTTTTTTTTTCAGAGAGGAATCGATGTCGAAGGTCATTTGTATATTTCGCAGCAGATGAACTAAAGTGAGATAGAGAGAAACTGGTTTTTTTTTTTAAATTTTTAATTCTCGTTAGTCAATCCACAAATGGGAAATTCCCAGGCTAAAAAAAAACACATATTACGCTATATGACATAATTCTCGACTCTGACGCTCATACAGCAGTGATGATAATATTTGTTTCTATTCTACGATTCGCACAACACTTTGCACACAATTTATTAGAAAAAAAAAATCCAAACTATGATCACGTTCCATCTTCTCATTGGATGATAAATAATCACGAGGAAAGTTTTTGACTCGATTAAATTTTTATTCGCGATAATTACGAATATGATAATCATATTTCTCGATGACGAATTAATTATTTGCAATTAGCATGAAATGATAATTTTTTTTTGTTGTTTTTTTCTTTCAAAAAAATTCATATACGAGATCTCTTCAAGCTACGATCGTTCGAGAATAATGATAAAGTCATTAAACAACGTTGAACAATTAAATTCTAACGTACCAGCCAGTATTGGACAAACGATCATGGACAAAAGAATCCACATAATTCCTCCTGTCTGCATTATCAATTAATTATTTACCGATAAGTCACTCTAAGACACTTTAATTTATAAAAAAAAAAGAAAAAAAAACGTACAGTCCAAGAAAGTTGGAGTATTTTCGTTGAGAGACAACGAAATTATTTAATAATATTGATACGCGCACGATCGAGGCTCGAAGCAAATTAACGATATTCTTGACCGTTGTAACAGTTACTGAGATCTCTCGCAAGCCCCCCCACTTTTTCCTCGTTTCGCATACTTCACGTTCAGAAAGATTTATCTCGCCTCAATGTAAGAGAAAAAAAAAAGAAGGAAATTATCCCCAAAGCTGTAAAGTGTCGAAAAAAATTTTTTTAAAATTATAGAAATCCTAGTAGAATTGAAAGAAAAAATGTCCTCGGTCGTCAATTTTTTGGGCAAACTTTTTCATTTATTCGTAAAGCTCGTTTAACGTTGATTCGTCGTGCTGATTCGAGATCGAAAAATATTTGCGGACGAAAGTTTTTTTTTTTTTTTTCACAAACTCGATCCCATAGCTCGATTTCACCAGAGATTTTTTTTTTTTTCGTCGCTCGCCGGGGTATTACGTGATCACCGAATAGACAAAAAGACGTGTATGCGTAACGTTTGAAAGAAAAAAAAAAAAAAAAATTGTCCAGTCAAAAGAAATCGAGAGAAATTTTCGTATGCAATAGGGCATTTCGTGTCAATTCAGCCAATCAATTTTTGTAACTTTTTTTTTTTTTCAGGATTTATTCAAAGTGTCAGCAATATTTGGGAATTAATATAGATATTTCGAGGACATACTTTGGCACCTAAAAATCCCTGAACATTTCAGTAAAATATAAAAGTGTAGAGAGTTTAGGTTTTTTTTTTGTGTCAATAAAAATGGAAATATTGCCTGGGAGACAGTGACTTCTTGTCTCACTGCAATCGAGATGAATTTAAAAAATTTTTTTAATATAGATTCTCGTATATCCTATTAACAAAAAAAAAACTGGACAAAAAGTAATTAAAAAATGAATAAATAAATATTTTAAGAATTTACATGGATAATGAGAAGAGGATGAGGCACATGATTATACGAGTAAAGAAATTAATTGTATTTCGTCCTACCTGACGGGCCTGGTTCGGTGACAGGTTCGTTAAAGCGATTTGGAAACGTCGGTGTAATAGCCGTATCCGTACTTCCGGTTTCCTCCAATGGATTCGACAATCTTCCCATGTATAGTATCGTACCGGTTATCTCGTCCTCGATGAAAAATAAAAATGGATGATCAGCGATAAACTGCTGTTCTCCCATTTTATTGCCGAGCTGTACCTCTGCGCGTTCGTAAAATTAATAAAATTTTATCGATTACGAAAAAAAAAAAAAAAAGTTAATTACAGTCCAATCGAATTGGAACGAATTAGAACGAATTATCGATAAATTAATTGATGGAAAAATTACGAATTACAATCTACTCGAACTAATTGTAAATGAATAAAATTAAAATACAATTATTTTCAATAATTGTACTCAACTTAAAAAATGGCAATTATACTTCATGTAATTGAATTGAGTTATCAGTCTGGGCTAAATGAAATTTTGTCGAAAATCTCAAACGAGCTTTTTTTTTTAATGCTTCAACGATCAAGGGTGAAAAATAAAAAAATAAAAAAAGTAGAACACGTTTTTTCGAATTTTGAGTATAGTCCTCTTTTGATGACACAAGTGCGTTAATCGAATCGATCAATTGAATAAAAACATTCATTATCAATTGATCGAAATGATGTACATTCATTAATTGGGTTGACTCGTCGATTGTTCGAATCGATTTAAAATGGCAAAATTTTTCAGACTCACCGGTAGTCGCGTAAGCGGTTGTTCCCCTCTCGTTAACTTCAATTCCGGCTTTTTGCACCACATCGGTGACAACGAGAGGCCACGAATTACGTTTCGCTCGAGCGATACCATTGAGCGTTGCCGTATTATCAAAAATGTCCCGTATACCCAACTGTAAAAAAATACAAAATATTGTAAAATTAATCGACAAAAAAAATTTTACCTTGCCTAATTATTTTTTTAAAATTGTTTTTTAATTAAAAAAAAATTTTTTACTCACTTCACGCAAAGTAGTCTCCAAATGGCTGGTAAAATCGAATTTGAATTTTGGTATTTTAACTTCGACGGGGAGATCTTGCATGAGCCAGATGTGACGCGTCAAGACAAATGGATTTATATTTTTGAGTAGATCATTGAGGCCATCGCGAGTTCTTGGCAGAACAAAATACATTGCGAATTTGTGACCCTGCGAGAAAAAAAAAGCGTCTCATTTCAGTATGATACATTGAATTTTTTTTTTGGTCAATATATTTCAATGATAGGTTGAACATAATTTTTCATAGTGACAGTAAGATAGATCTGTCTGGTTGTTATTGGTGATAATTAATATTGAATTGTTTTTTTTTTGAATAGCGGACGCCATTAGTACAAACTTCCTAAAAGAAATTGTAATTATTTGAAAAAATTTTATTTCCAGCTTCGAGAGCAATGTTAGCTGAGAACTTTTTGGGATCAACAGTAATTTTTACTCGTATAGTATTATTGATGGTAACCGCTATTAAATTTTTAATAGTTAGTTCGAATTATAACCACTGGAATAATTTTTTATTTTGCATAATTACTATTGGAAGCCAATAGTACTGATTATCCGAAAGAAATAGTAATTATTGGAGGAATAATAACTAATGAAATAGTTTTTTTTTTTCAAATAATTGCGATTGACAATCAACCAGTGCAAAGTTACTGAGAGCAATAGTTGGCATCTTTATAGATATTGTCGATGATAATTACTATTGAATTGTGAACGGTTTATTTAATTTTGAACTATTGGAATAATATTTCATTTTCAATAGTCACTATTGGACGCCAACGGTAACAATTAAAAGTAAAAAATTATTCCAATAATTAAAATTCAATGCAACTGTGAGAATATTTTTTTTTAAATTTTGAATAATTACCATTTGATGCCAATGCTGCTCATTTTTTTCAAAGCAATAGTAATTATTTGAATACTTTTTTATTTCGAAGTATCTTTCTAGGTATTGTCGATGATAGTTACAATTGAATTATGAATGGTTTCTTTAATTTTAAACTATTGGAATAATTTTTCATTTTCAATAGTCACTATTGGACGCCAGCGGTAACAATTAAAAGTAAAAAATTACTCCAATAATTAAAATTCAATGTAACTGTGAGAATAATTATTTTAAATTTTGAATAATTACCATTTGATGCCAATGCTGCTCATTTTTTTTTCAAAGCAATAGTAATTATTTGAATACTTTTGTGTATTTCGAATAGCTCAAAGAGCAATTCTAACTAATGAAATATTTTTTTTCCCCCCCAAATAATTACTATTGACAATGCTGCAAAGTTTCCGGGATCAATGGTAATTAATATTTTTATAGTTATTACAGGCTACTATTGAATTTTAAATAGTTTTAACAGTGACCTTTGCAATAATTTTTTTCTACTCATTTTTACTCCAATTTTTTCGTAAAAATTACTCCAAAAAAAAGGACTGTTTGAAAATTGCATCGCTAAGATCCCGAAATTCATCAAAAAATTATCATTACCTTACACACAAACATGATCCAACGAAAGTTGGAAAAAAAATGTTTTTGCTTCGTTTTTTTTTTTTTTTTTTTTTTTTTTCAATCGATAAACGCACTTACGACGTAAGGTATCCGAATAATCTTAGCATCGAGCTCGAGCGATTCGGCATAATAAAAATTGCCCTCGGTACTCATGAATGGAACGTTTATGATCGTGCTCGGGGTTTTGTAGAATTTTCCGATTTTCGTGTCATCGGGGGAGAATCTATTCTTGTGCCAGGAACCCTTGAAGTAGAGAGCATTCATTACCAGCATCACGGAATCCTTGAGACTGTCGTCTGTAACGAATTTATCGGAGTATTGTAATTTTTTTTTTTTTACAGCGACGATAAGACACAAAAAAAAAGTATTTCAAGCAATCAGGAATAAAAAAAATTGTTTCAATAAAGCCAAGTTTGTTTGAATCGAGCGAAAAAATTATTTAGATCACATAATTGGGCAATTAAAAGAAAAAATGAGCAATCAGTTAAAAGTAAAAGCTTGATTTCTCGTTGAATAGACACAATTATCATAATCAATCGAATGATTTTAATTAATTTTCATTATTGATGAAAAATCATAATTAATTATCATAATTATTATATTATTAATTTATCCATCGAAACTCACCGTCTTCGACGATTTTCTCGATATTCTTGTGCGTCACGTTGCTGACCCAATTGTTAATTAGCCCAGCCGCGGCCCGTGAATTCGTGAAGTTCGTGGACACGACGTCGGCATCGTAAAAACTCTTTACCGTTGCAGAATAACTCTGCTTCAAATCTACCTGAGAGTTCAAGTACACTCGCGTGCCAATGTCCAGCTTGTACTCGTTGAAAACTGGCTGAGAATTTTTTTAACGATTAAAAAAAAAATATAAATAAATCAAATTCAAGCATATTCAAATGACGATAATTCATCGAACGTTGTTGAAAATTTGAATTAACAAAAATTGAGTAGCAAAATGAATTAAATATTTCCGAGCTCGTAAGTTTTATCAATTGAATTAATTTATCATTCCATTTTATGTATTTTTTTTTTTAATTCAATAGTTCTCACCTTCAGAGATTGTAAAATAACTCCAAATTTGTCGCGGGTCGCCCATCGTCCAACAGGTAAATTCATAACACCCGCAAGCTCGTGCGCAGTTTGATCCTGAGCTCCCTCGTAGAGCAGAACGAGCGCCAATTTAACTGACAGCGGTGATATCAAAAGATTGCCCTCGTATTTATTAGCCATTAGCTGAAACATTGAGAAAAAAATTGTTTTTTTTTGAAAAAATAAAAAATGATTAGAAAATATAATTGTGTGCAAATGAAATTTCATTATATCAGGTTTAATTGCTTAAAAAAAAATCCGCATTACTTTGTATATATTCCAATCGAAAACACTGAATCTCTCTCCCTGATAGGGCACAAATGCATCCTCGCCTTCGGTTGTGGCATCGATCGAGTTAGGCGAAGCAGTCATAGAATCAATCGACGATGAATTTACTCTGTCAATGCTAGTCATAGGGATTCCATGACACACGGTGATCAAAGAACCGAGTCCCATAATTAAAAGTTGCCATTCTGGAGTAAAAAAAAAAACCATACAAAAAAATAAGAAAAAATCAAATTCAGTTAAAGCCTGTTCGGTAAAAAAATAAAAATATCATACGAATGACAAAAATCATATCGAAAACCATGTATGCCATTAAAAAAAAAAATCATTTTACATTTTTTCAATTATTTATTCGTCAAAAAAGTTATTTCAACATTCAAATTTGAGTTAATCGAACTATCAAGCTAAAGAGGGCAGAAAAAAAAGAATGTTTACATTGAAATTCGATCGTTGTTTGTATATATACGTTATGTAACAAACATGCAGATTGAATATGCGCATCGCTTTCACATTTTCGAAGATCGACAAACTTTACTCCTGTATGAGGAAGCCAAAACTGAGAAAAGCGATTTTAGGGAGATCGGTATGCAAATTTAATTATTTTAATTTACCTACTTTTTTTTAATTTATTATACAGTTATCAATGACAGCACTCGATTATGTAAATGGGACGAACTGGTCGATATGGTCAGTAACCCCGGTAGTATAAGACTCAACAACATTGAAAAATTTTACATATATATATATATATAGATTAAAATAAACGACAGCGTTCTCCACCAGTTAAAAAAAAAATCGTATTCATCCAGGGGCTAAAAAAGTGGTCAAACAGCGACATTGAATGATGATCTTACCACATCGATTGTTATCGTCGACGTTCGTCATAGTCAGAAACATCTCACTAATATATGTATACATATATATATATATTTATATATATATGTGTGCATCTCATATTTATCCATGTATAAAAAAAACATCCGGAACTATCAAGCAATGTAAAATTATTCGTCGTAAAGATTTCTCGGTTTTGGTTCTCCCATCAGCTGAGGGTCATTAGATCAGACGTATTTGATGTATACAGTCACGAGGTCATCCGGAATCTAACTAACTTCAACGCCATTTGAAAATGGACCGGATAACAATAATGTATGAATGAGAAAGAAAAAAAAAAAATTGCGATTCACATTAAATCTTTAGATACGAAAAAAAAAGTCATTGATTTGGTTTGTCGATGTTGGAAAATGATAAGGTAACAATGTGGAAATCTAATTTGCATACTTGTTTGTACTACGTAATATATAATAAATGATACGTCGATTGCGATTCAAGTATTTGTTTTATCGTCTTCGGCTCGATAGGCTGTTTTTTGTTTCTTTTGTCTCGACGTAGCAATCATTTTTCCAAAAAAAAAAATTTTGAATCAAAGAAAAAAAGAATGAAAAATCTTGCAAAATCCAAACCCTTCGATCTGCCATCTCTGAATTCATTGCCAAATATCCTCATAAGCCATTCGAGTTTCGTGCCCAATTTCAGCTTCTCTCAAAATTTCAAAAAAAAAAAAAAGATTCGAGCACTTAAAAATATTTTACGAAAACAAGTTTATAAGCTCCCTTAAAATCCGTACGATTGCATGAATTCTTCGTTTAATCAAGACTTTTATTTAATCCAGCTGTTGAAAATAGTATATTATTCACTAACAGGGCAAAAATTTTATACACCAAGGGAAATAAAATGGTTTTCCCTGCTGGAGCAGAGCAATAAACCACGGTTTATTTCCCTGCGGTGTATAAACTTTTTTTTATTTCAAATAAATTTTTCGCCCATCAAGAATTCTTTTATAAATCACAAATTCGCAATTGTCGAAGAACAGTCATTAGAAGTGAGCAACAAAATTATTTGCATTTACGAAATTTCATTTGAGTATAAAAAAAAAGTTGTTTGAAATATTCAAAATTCATAAAGTCTCTGATCGTCGTCCGAATTTGGAAATTTGAACGGAACGGATGAAAAAAAAAAAAATGTGCTTGTCGACGGAGATTGTTAATTTAAATTTACAAATAAAGAGTAATAATATTTAAAAAAAACTTGCCGAAAAATTGTAATCTCTTCATGGCTCTCGGGGACACGTTTCGATGTATCACAAATGAGGAAGAAAAATAATTATATCTTTTTCTCGTATCGCTGTGGTTGAATATTTAATTGATAAATTCACGGTGAGTTAGTCTCGAACGTTGATGCGATGAGTCGAGCTCATCGATACGAGAAAAAATGTTCAATCGCTCGACCGGCCTTGTTATGGCTTATACTTGAACGTGAATGCTCATCCGCTTGGCCGTCAACTCCGTTTTTACGCGCGCTTGTGGTCGTGAGAGAAATGTTGAAAAGGAGAAGGAGAAGCTCAGTACGAAAAGTGTCGACGGAAGGAGAAGAAGGTTGGTGAGAGAGAGACTCATCTTTTGTGCTATGAGAGATATTAAAAAGTGAATGTCCTATCAGCAATGTGGAAAACCCCGGGAACATGATGATAAAGAAGAAAAAAAAAAGGATTCATTAGCAATTCAAAGAGAATTGACACCCACAATTGGGAGTATAAATGAAATTTTTTTATTTCAAAATCTGGTAGTTTAGGAGAAAATATTTAGTACGTATTTTTTATTTTTTTATTTGAAACAAAATTGCCGTTAATATAAAAAATTGAAAAATAAAACATTATGACGTCACGCATGTTACGCTATATCTATAAATATGTCAAAATTCGTGAAATTAAATTGCCTATAACAGGTGCATGTGTCATTTTTAACGAAAAATAAAATATACGTTCTCATTATTTTTACTTAATCTACATTATGCGCCCCAATGATTGAAAAAAAAAAAATTTCATTCATACTCCTAATTCGTCAAGGATATTACCGGTTTTATGCAATAATTGGAATAATTTTGCATGAAAACAAAAAATATTACACCTGCTGCCACGAGAAATTTGTAAATAGTCGATTTTTTTTTTACTTCGGAGTATTTTTTTTTTTTTTCGGAGTAATATCGTGTAAGATATAATTGAAAGGAATTTTTACCTTCCAAGCAAATAATATCGAAGCATCGAAGCTAAAAGTATAACCTTGATTACTTGATATAATATAACCAAACGACTAACATCGATATAATTATTTATATTTTCAATTAATTAATATCGAAGCAATATTTAAAAGCGTTTATTGGTATCAATTTTTTTTTTTCTTCAAACACGCATTTCGTTGAAGATGACAATTTTAAAATAAGAATTGTCACATATTTTCGTAAGAAAAATGATTAAAAACATTTTTCTGTGATAAGAAATTTGCAAATAGTCGATTTTTTTTTACTTTGGAGTATTTTTTTTTTTTCGGAGTAATATCGTGTAAGATATAATTGAAAGGAATTTTTACCTTCCAAGCAAATAATATCGAAGCATCGAAGCTAAAAGTATAACCTTGATTACTTGATATAATAACCAAACGACTAACATCGATATAATTATTTATATTTCCAATCAATTAATATCGAAGCAATATTTAAAAGCGTTTATTGGTATCAATTTTTTTTTCTTTAAACACGCAATTCGTTGAAGATGACAATTTTAAAATAAGAATTGTCACATATTTTTGTAAGAAAAATGATTAAAAACATTTTTCTGTGATAAGAAATTTGCAAATAGTCGATTTTTTTATTATTTCGGAGCAATAACGCGTAGAAAAATTAAAAGATACTGTGCAACAATCGAAAAATTTCGAATCGGTGTTATTATTTTCAAATTATGCATATATCGGTGATTAAATTATTGTAAAAATTACTCAAGCTCTCAAGTGATTGAAAAAAAAAAAAAACGAAAAATGTTTCAAAAAAAATTTTTACTATCAATGATTTCGAGTTTTCTGGTGAACAATTAAGCAACGAATATTTTCGTATGAAAAATGAGATTGATTATTTACGAGAAAAAAAAAAAAACAAAACAAAATTATTCGCTCAACGTCTTCGGCGTTTCTCCTCTTTCTTCTCGTTCTTCGTTTTCTCCTCTTCCTCTCGTAGCTGACGCTGAAGCTCGGCGTACTCATCGATGGCTCTCTTCACCAAGAGCGTCGCCGCGTTCATGCTCTCAGGCGTTATGTAGGTGCGTGCCAATTCCGTGACTTGATCTCTGACCTGGAGAACAACGAGAGCACAAAAAGAACCGATCAGTGCCATACGAATTATAAAATTTCAGAGGTTTTTTGTATTAAAAAAAAAAATTAAACTTTGACAATTAAACATTTTTTCAGAAAAGAATTACAAAAATTTAGGAGATGATTTTTGGGAACGAAGAGAGGTGAGAGATATTGAGGCAAGAATAAAGATGGGATTAGAAAAATTGAAGAGCGATACGTTGAAAAAGGATGAGAAGAGAATAAAGGAATCGACTTACAATTATAAATATAAATTTTTGGTGGAGAGTGAGAGTAGGCCTTGGAGATACTGGTCCGAGGAAAATTTAAAGGACAAGGATAAAGAAATTTGGGCCAGGATAAGACCCGGAAATATCGGGAGAGCGGGCACGAAAGGTGCGAGAGATTGGATGTGCAGAATATGCGAGGAAAAGGATGAGACTTTGTAGCATTTGCTGGTGTGTAAGAAAAGTAGAGAGTGCGCGAAGGAAAAGACAAAAAAAAAAAAAAAAAGAAGTGGAAGAATTGGTAGAAGGAATCGATGAAATAGCGATGGTGGAAGAGGCAATAAATGTGCTTCGGGGAAAAATACAAAAAGGAATCTGCGCATATTTCAGAGGAAATCGAAGAGGCATGGGAAAAAAAAGGAGTCTGGAGATCGAGAATGGGAGAGCGGAGGAATGAATGGGATGCGGAGTGTGAGTTGATTAGAAATTGTAAGACATTATAGTTTTAAAGATGCGGGAGGAGTTAAAAGGAGAGGACAAGGAATGTAAATTTTGAGCGAGAGATTGTACAAGTTTTGTAAAAAGTTATACAAATAAAATTTATTGATTGATAGCAAAATTTAGTCCCCGGGAGCAATTCTGATGCAGCCATTATTTCAGATTTTAGGTTTTTTTGGGGGGGTTTTTTTTTTTTTTTTTGTTGCAACAAACCCTTACCTGATTTTTGTTGATACCGAATCCGAGAAATGTAATGGTGCAAAAAGGTGTAAATGTGCATATCGAAGTCGTCAAGACACCACCGGCCAACAGGAGAAGCAACAAATTCCAGATAAATGCACCGGCTCTTGCACCGTATGACAGAGCGTAGCTCGAAAGGGGCACGAGGGTCGACATAATGCTCGTTGTCCAGCCCTGTTCTTTCGGTGGATCGACCGGTATGAAAAAACCATCGATCCCCGATTGAACGGCATAAATAGATTTTCCATTGTACTCGGGATAAGTTGGATAAAAGTGCGGTGCCCGGAAATTTGCCTGTTGCTGATTCGTGTAAACCGGAGCTTTTTTATTATTCTCGACCTCGACCAATTCCAATTGACGCACTTTCTTGGTCGAAAAATCGTTCTCGGGTGCTACAGCGTCACCGACAACTGCTGTACCGGCTATTGTCATCATCATCATCATCATCATCCCCATCATTATCATCATCGTCATAAGAGCACGATACATATCTTTGTTGAATTTTATTGGAAATTTCTGTAATCGAACAAGAAAAAAAGTTACATACTCGTTAATAACTTTTAAGAATTATCATCGTTGAGGCACTGATTTTCTTGATTTAACCACTGTAAAAACAAAAGAAAAGCGCTGTTTTGACCCTTTTTTTTTTGTAGATGCAAGAAAAGATAATAGGATAATAATATTTGAGGAAGTTATTAGGCATATATTTTAGTATAATAAAAAAATTTATTATCAACGAATATTAAAAAATGGCGGCACTGGAGCCATTCACGCGAGGCTGAATGAATTCTGCGGCACTGCCTGCCGCAGTTTTTAACATGCAAATTTAAATCTAGAAAAAAAAAACTACTCAATCTGCAAGTCTATAGCTAGATAAATACGTAGGGGATTTTAAAAATATTTATTTTTGTGTAATTGGCGAGTATTTGAATGAAAATTTTCAATTTTCGACCAAAGACAGGGAACTTATTTGTTAATAAATAATGTTTAAATTAACTTCTCGAAAATTCCCTACGTATTTCTGTAGCTATTAATATATCTATAGATCAAGTGCTTTTTTTTTTTCAAATTCAAATTTGTGACAGTTACACTGCGTGCCGCGTGTCTCGCGAGAATGGCTCCGAAAAATCTTCAATTCATCTTAAGGGGTAACGCCACTGTAAAATCAAGAGAAAAGCGCTGTTTTCACCATTTTTTTTTTTTTTAGATGGAAGAAAAGGTAATAGGATAATAATATTTGAGGAAGTTATTAGGCATATATTTAAGTATAATACAAAAATTTATTGTCAAAAAATATTTTAAAATGGCGACACCGGAGCCATTCTCGTGAAACTGAATGAATTCTGCGTCACGCAGTGCTGCAGAATTTCATATGCAAATTTAAATCTAGAAAAAAAAAACTACTTGATCCACATGTCTGTAGCTAGATAAATACGTAGGGGATTTTAAAAATATTTATTTTTGTGTAATTGGCGAGTATTTGAATGAAAATTTTCAATTTTCGACCAAAGAGAGGGAACTTATTTGTTAATAAATAATGTTTAAATTAACTTCTCGAAAATCCCCTACATATTTCTGTAGCTATTAATATACAGGTTAAGTGTTTTTTTTTTCTTTTCAAACTCAAATTTGTGACAGTCAAACTGCGTGCCGCGTGTCTCGCGAGAATGGCTCCAGTGTCGCCATTTTTTAAATATATATGTTGATAATAATTTTTTGTATTATACTTAAATATATGCCTAATGGCTTCCTCAAATATTATTACCATATTACCTTTTCTTTCATCCCAAAAAAAAAATTGTGCACTTTTAGGTTTTTACAGTGGTGTTACCCCTTAAAGTTGGTATTCTTGCGCTGAAATATTTGATTTTATCAGATTTTTATTTCATTGATTCTGCAAATCTCATGGAAATTAAAAAAATGTCCTCAGCTCGTAATCAATTTTTTAATCATTTTAAAGGTTTGCAAAATTTTTTTTTCTATTCCTCGAAATTTTGCTAAAAGCCTTTTTCGACTCTGCGTAAATGTATGTATTTTTTTTTTAAATCAATTATTCGTCAAAACTCTTCACTTTTGTTCCATACAAAATGTTCAATTTCTTCTAAATTCCGTTTTCATTAAATTTTATTCCTCGATATGTCGAACAATTTTTAAAAATATTTATCGCTTCCATTTGCTTCAATGCTTTCCTAAATTTTCGAAATACTTTTCAATCCTCTTGAATTTTTATCTCAACCCATTTCTGCGTTTTAAATTATTTTCCGTTCAATTTGTCTACAAAAAAAACGTAAAAAAAATTATATTAAACGAATATTCCTAGTTTACCTGATGAAATGAAGAAACAAAAAGTTTGAAATTATTTCAAACTCCCGGAAAACTCTTGGAGCGGTTGTTCCGACACAAGATGTGAAAATTTCGTACTGAAATGTGAAAATAGTTTTCCCTTTGCTTTTATGCGGTCCACCGACGATCGTTTAGACGAGACCAGAGGGGGTCGTAACGCGAACGAAATTTTTCTGCACAACCTCCCCCGACACGACGCTGGCTGGCCTTGATAGTCGCGTTAAATCCCAAAGGATTTCGAAGGGTCCAGGTAACAAATACCTGTCTCGTGTCCCATCCGAGAATTTCGCATCGAGAAGCTCCGGGATAATTGTATACCATGGCGAATGTGCTGGAAGGAAAAATGCATTAGTCTTTTTTTTTTTTTTTTTTTTTTCCGTATCTCGCATCGTTTTTGCGGAATTCGATGCTCGAGCCCTGGGCTTCTCTCTCGTCACGCCCCAGTGCAAAGAAATTCGGAAAAAATTGACAAAAGAACGATGGTTAGGATTTATTCACTGATGAAAGAAAGAAAAAAAAAAAAAAAAGAAAAATTAAAAAAAAAATGAGCAACCAAACGAAGAATTTTTACGACGAAATTTATTTCTTTATAAAACGAAACGTATTCGATTGAGTACAAAAAAAAAACATCTACGTATCGGCAACAAGATTTAAATATTAAATAATTATACATTAATCAAATATTGGACGCGTGAAATAATTCACAATTATGCTTCTCTCTCTCTCTCTTTCTTTCTTTCTCTGACACAAACTGGTAACGAAATAATTTTTAATTTTACTGAATCATCGTATCAAATTTCGTATGCAAAAAACAAAAACTAGAAGGTTCACGACTGGGTACAAAAATTAAATATTAATAACAAAATCTGGACAATGGCACACGAGAATGTTGAAGAAAATTTAAATATTGGACTTGAAAAAGTTTTTGGAACGTTGCAAAATTATTGTCTTCTCTTTGACGCTGACCGGCACGAAACTAAAACTATTTGGCATATTTTTTTTTTTTTTCTAATCACGAAGATTCCAGCCTCATTTGATTAGCATCGCGATTTTTTTTTTCCGATCACAAAATTTTATGTATCTATACATGTATGTACACATAGCTCCCTAATTTTATGTATTCATAGTCAATATGGTATCACAAAATATAGTTTAACCGAGAATACTTTGAGGGATTACTTCGGCGAGATGTACAAAGAAAAAAAAAAAAACAAAATTATAACAATATCATTCATGTGGATTTTTCAATATGATCGACTCTTCCTGTATTTGCCGACGCAATTTTTCGGTTTCGTCCTCGCTGCTCGTTGTATCGCACGTGACAACTTTTCGTTTTCTCTTGGCACGCGATGATTTCGTCGTATCTCCGCGTTTGCGTTTTCTACTCTTTCGCCTCATCTCGAGCTCCTCGAGTCTCGTCAACTCGTCGGACGTGGCGGATTCTTCTAAAATTTCATTGTCGACGTCGTCGTTCTCGTCGACGCAGAAAGAATCCTATGAAAAGTATAAAACCAATTATTGCGGTAAACCGCAAAAAAAAAAAAAAAAAAATCGTAAGGAATATTCAATTATACGATTTAAAAAAATGTGTATACTCATTAAAAGAGCTACTCCGTAACCAAAAATCTCTATTTTTCATGAATATACCTTTTTTTTTGCACCGCATCGGTAAATATTTTGAGCTATCTATTTTTCAAACTCAAGATCCCCATTTTTTTTTTTTTTTTTTTTTTCAGATCTCAACTTTATGACGATACTGGAATTCTCGATTCAATTTTACGTATTTCACTGTTCGTTCCAGACTCACGGAAAAGTCAGGAAAATGTGTTTCATTTTTTTTTTAATTAAAAAAAAAAACCACGAAAATCTCAAATGAGCTTATCGAAAATGCTTTTCTGATTTGGCAAAAAAAAAAAAAAAATTCGTAGATCGCCAGATAGAATAATGTGAGAGGAGTGCTATTTTTCAAATATTCATTTTTCTTTCTTAAAAAGAAAAAAAAAAAAAATAAACGCATCTCCTAGGATTTTTCAGATTCGTATCTGAATATTCACTACCGTAATCGTCGAAGCATTTTCAGCGATCGCTCGTTTGAGATTTTCGATGCAATTTCACGTTTTTTTTTTCTTCTTTTTTCAAATTATCAAGTCAGCCCGGAGCTTTTGCAGGATCGATAATTTTCATAAGAAAGATAAATCGAGTCTTACATTGACATAGTCGTTCGCCTCGTCGAGGACCGGTTGCGAATATATTTGGAGACCGGGACTCGGGCTTTTCGGTCGTCTGATGTGAAAACCGCCGGGACCACGCGGACTTTTCAGAGCTTGAAGATAATGCGCGTGCATGTCGACGTGATCGTCGATATTTTGCGTGTAACTGACAAAATTATCGAGATCACCGTCGCTTCCGGAACTTCCGGAGGTATCACCGTAATCCGTCGAGACTTCGGCCTCGTCGTCGATAAATTCGTTTCTGGCGCGTGAACTCTTCATTCCTCTCGCTCGTTTGATTCTCTTTCGCCTCGTTCTTCTCTCATCGAAGTCGCAAGAGACGGATTTTTCTCGTCCAAAACCCACCGTTCTTCGAGCGCTGCTGCACGATGCTTCGCCGTTCGCGCGTTTCTTCAGCGTTTCTTCCGCGTCCGACGCGGAAAATCCTTTCGAATACCTCGGCTCGATTTCATTGACGTCGTTGCGCCTCGACGACAATGGATCTCTCGTTCTTCTCGTCGTATCGAATCTCGTGAATTTTTTCGTTCGTTTTATCGCCGTTAGCGGATCCGGTTTGGCAAAATAATCGCTCGAAATGTCCCTGGACAGCGAAGTCTCGAGTCTCGATACGTTAAAATCATTCTCCGAATCGGAATCACGCCTCGGACGAGTTTTCTCGCTTATATCTTTGCTCCAAAAATCCTTGCAACGATTACGTGACAATTTTTTGCCAAGAGTTAAACGAGATTTTGGCTTTTCCGTCTTTATCCAGCCGGTCGTGTCCTCGAATTTGCCAGAATTGCAATTTTCCTTTGTCACGACCGGATCCGTGAATTTTTTCGTTGGCTCGTTCGTGGATGCGGCAAAAGTTTCAAAATCATTCGAATCCCAGTCACAATCGTCGAGATCGAAATCGGGCTCTGCGACCGAGGGCTTGGACGCCGAATTCGTTTTATTCAACGATTCATTTCGCGTATCGCGAACGTTTTTTTTTTTCGTCGATTCGATGATAATTTCGTTCGATTCTTTCGAAACGATGCCCGAAATTGTGCGAATCTCGATTTTTTCGCTATTATCGTTGACAAAAGATTCGCGACTTTTGCGATTCAGGCTCGTGCCCGAGCAATTCTCGATGTTTTTTTCAATTTTTTTTATTTCTTCCTCGAAATCCGAATCCACGGTGAGATCGTCGGTACGAAAAATATCATCGTCCGATTCGGTTGTATCCTCGAATGGATTTGCCGTTAGGCGCAGAGTATCGCGACTGCTCGTGTTTGCGCGAGATCGCGAACTAAAACTGCCGGAAGGTAATTCGGCCGAGTTTACGACGCGATCACGACCTTCATTGTTTACAAATTCATCTTTCGCAATTTTTTCGTTCGTTCTCGACGCTCGTTCGATAAAATCGATCGCCTGACTCGTCGCGATCGTACCCGTGGACTCACGAATCGAATTTTTCGCTGTGAAATTCATTGCTACGGAATTATTTTTATTTTTCACAAATTCCGAGATTATCTCGAAATTACGTTTTTCCGGATGAAAATATTCCGAAATTTCGGGCACGCAATTTTCCAGCAAATCAATGGATTCGTCGTTGACGTTAGATTTTTCGATGATCGCATCATCGCGAGCCTCGATTACATCGGGAAAATCATTATTTACGGGGATTTTAATGATTTTTCGATTATAATCATCGATCTCCCGATTAGCTGGAACAATATCCATGTCTGATCTTGTTTCACTGTCGTTCGATGATAAATTCAAAATATCATCGAAATCAACGAATTTAACGAATGATTTTTTCGCCGTCTCGTTGTTTACCGTTTCGTTATTTTTTTCATTATTTTCATCATCGATCTCCGATCTCGTGGTAGAGTCGTCCTCGTTTAGTAAATCCTCGAATGCTCCGGTTTTCGTTGATTCGCGGCTCGTTGGATCGAATTCACATTTTTCCGAGCTCGTTTCCCACTCGTCGTCGAGCAAATCCTCGAAAGCACCGGATTTATCGGCCAATTTTACGCTCGTACGATCGTTCGAAGCGTCGGATTTCATTTTTACGGAGCTCGTTTCCGAATCTTCGTTCAATAAATTTTCAAATTTTCCCAATCTCAGCGACGAATCATTCGTCGGGCTCAATTTATCTCTCTCATCGAGGGCGCGATTCGCGTTAGCTTTATTTTTATCCGTGCTCATTCTCGTCTCGTCCGACCATTCGTTCGTAAAATCATGAAAATCAAATTCATCGACGATACTACCCGTCCAATCGACTTTTTCCTCGCTCGGATAATCATCGTTTTCCAGCGCAATTCGCTGCGAACTCGTTTCGTCATTATCGTCGCTCGAAACGTCGAGCAAAGCCTCGAATCTCGAATTACCGGCATTATTCGCGCTGCTTTGCGATATATCGCGATTATCATGAAAACGTTGAGTTATCCAAAAATTATCGTTATTTTCGAATATTTTCGAGTCCTCGGGGTCGTTATTTTTCGCGAATTCCTCGGTGAAGGGCATCAGAGTTTTCAAGCAATCCAAAATTCGTAAAACCGGTTTTTCAAAATTGAAATCAATTTTCTCGGGTTTCTCGTAGTACGAGGGAAAATATGGATTTTTTCGAGTCTCAACGATGCTCTCGCGCTCGTTTTGTGATTTTTTCATTGTGCACAGTGTCAAAAATTCAACTGCCGCATCGTCGCAAGTTAGGAGCTTTACGTTGCTCAATTTATTATTATTATTATTATTATTATTATTATTATTATTGCCGTGAGATTGCTGACTTGGCTGTGCAGTCGATGGGAGAATTGTCTTGACAGAGAGATCCACGATATCGTTATCGATCTCCATTTCCATATTGTCCCTTGTTCTTTTGAGAAATTTCAGCAACGCCTGACTTCCGGATGGAACTGCTGCTGCTGCAAAAAAAAAAAGAAGCAAAAAATACGTTACGATGAAACGATTGAGAAAAAAAATGAACAGCTTTGTGTACTTTATTCGGTAAAAAAAAAATTGTTTTTTTTTTCATTAGTTAATTATTCTGAAACTATTTTTCAAATATTTTCAATATTTTCAGCTGAAAATTCACAGCTATTGGGAGATTGAACGAATATATGCGCCCCAAGTATAAAAACGATCTGGTGAATAATTTTTGTAAAATAAATTCCTAAAAGTGACGTGTTTTTTTTTTTTTTTTTTTGGGGGGGTGGCAATTTAGTGTAAAAAGATTCGATACTCACGATTTTTTGAATTCTTCGCTTTGCTACGATTTTCCGCTTTTTTGCGCGGTTTTTTCGTTTTTTTCGTTTCTCCTTTGCTCACCGATGGTACGTAATTTTTCGGCTGCACGACTACGCTCGTCTTTCGGCACTCGGGCACAAATTCATCGGGCACCATTCGCGGACTCTCCTTGTAGAGAGCATTTATAATGCCACTCGAGTGCAATACTTTGCTGTTCAGGGAATCCCTTCGCGACATGGATGATTTGAGGGTCTGCGAAAAGGAGAGTTAATTTTTTTTTTTTTTCTTCTTCTTCTTCGCGCGTTCTCAGGTCACTCGAAATAAAACCTAATTTTATCCAGTTTTCGAGACAAGAGATTTCGAAACAATGAAAATTACATGCTCCAGTACAAATATTGATAAGAATTTTTGTTTGTTTTTTAATTTAGTAATTACTTTGTTTTTCGTTTAATTATTGTTATTTTTTTTTACTTTACTTTTACTTTTTTACATTTTTAATTGAGATTTTTTTTTTTTTCAGTACCTGATATTCTTTGCCATCTGTAACCAGTACTATTATGTGACCATCGCGTTTTCGGCCGGTTCGTCCCATTCTCTGAACTAGACGAATCGGGGAAACGTTCGATATGTCGAAACACACTATCAGATCAACTTCACCAACGTCCAGACCTTCTTCTCCTGTTATTGAAAAACAAAAACAAAAAAAGAAAAATGATTCAATTAACGAATTATTTATTCAAAGAATTTGGACAATTTATTTAATTTCATCAATTTAATTGATTAATGAAATTAATATATCGTAAATTTGAATAATTTCATTGATGTCCACGCGGAGAATAAGCTCCACGCTTATTCTCAATCATTATCTCAGGTTAACAAATATTCAGATCTGAATCCAACAAATTATGTAGGTCCGGATGCATTTTTTTTTTTTAATAAAACGAACGCGTAAAAAAATCGCATTTTTCACAATTTTTTAAAATACCGGTTACGATTTTTCGGTGAGTCATCAAAACGATATTATTCAATTTGACCAATTTTAACGAAATTAAATAAAATGAGAATTGTAAAGTTTTCGCATAATTTACAAACCCACGGATGTCGAAATGAGAACGTTAACTTTGTTGCCACGAAAATCTTCCAACGCTTTTTTCTGCTCTCGTCGCTTTTGACCTGCCTGACCTACGAATTTTTGTGGTCGCAGGAGAGGCATCGATTGCAAAAGTAAAACGTAAACCTCGTTCACGATATCTCGAAACTGCGATAATTATAGAATTCGTAAATAATGCTCGAAGATTTATTTATTTTTAATTTTTTTTATGCAATCGAATCTTAAAAACCTCTACGAAGACAATGGCTCTCGTATCTTCCTCTTTGCCCTCGTAATTCTCAAAGTGTCGCAGCAGGAGTTCCTTTAATTTGTGAAACTTGTTGTGACCGAATCTAATGTCCTCGCGAATCTGTGTAAAAAAGCAACGGTAGTTTGTGTTTTTTTTTCTTTTTACATTATTTTGAAAATTCGTTCGGCAGGATTTATCGACGTACCACGGGAAAACTTCCATCGGGCATCGAACGAACGTCGGGAAATGGGCCAATAAAGTAGATTATCTCTTCCAGTAATTGCAGCAACGCTTGCTCGTCCTTCAGCCAAAATTTATCTCCGTGCTCTGCGTGAAACAGATATAAACAAATTAAAATTAATTAATTGAGAATTATTATTATTATTATCGTAATTGCGTTGGATTTTTGATGAAACGTACTTTGATAAAAATTGTAGAAAGCGCGCAAACCGTGACGAATCATGAGCTCGTAAGCGTGAAACATCGTCAGTAGTATCATCAAAGTTTTCGTAATTTTTCCATGATTGTGTCCCTTGTTGGGCTTTTTATGCCATTCCTTGTTGATTAGAAATATCTGCAAAAAAAAAAAAAATCATCGGAATTCACATAAACGGTAAAAAAAAAAAAAAAAAAAAAAATGATAAGCAAAAGATACGAAAAAAATTAATTACCCTCCCTTTCGATAGATTTCCGGTATTTCCTCGTATGATATTGTTATCAACGAGTACGCGTACGTGAGGATCCATAATCGTGACATAACGATCTTTAAATTTTTCCAAATCCGCTCCAAGACCTACCAGAACAATATCGAGCTTGCGCTCGTTTATGTAAGGCGTTATGTCAGGCGACGCGTCATCGCGCAATTCCAAATGCGTGATGCGTAAATTTCTAACTACCTGATTCGACATATTTAAATTAAAGCATTTTTTTTTTCTTTTATCATATTTGCTATTTTTCGAACAAGGCCTCTCTAACGTACCTCCTGTACGGCATCGAGCTTACCACCGGGAGTCGCGGAAAGACCAAGAACTCGAAAATATTTGCTCTTTTCGCTCAATAATCGAATACTCTGGGAAATAAAGCGGGGGAAAAAAAGAATATATATATATTAGGGTGTTAAAAAAAAATTTTTTTTTTCATTTTTCATGCTTCCACCCCTTAAAACTTGAGTTTTGATAGAAAAAAAATATTCTCGCGAAGAGGGAGCTCTGTAGCTTGAGCGGAAGCCGCCGCTCATTTGACGTTTCTAATTATAACAGCCAATTAACGTCTGCGTCGAACTTTTTGGAAGGAAAAATTTGATACCATGAGGATTGTATTTCGAATTGAGATAAAAAAATTACATTAAATAAATTTTTGTTTATTCGTAATTTCTAATTTTTTATAAAAAATTCTAAACAATTTTGAATTAAATTTTAATTTAGTTTTAAATTAAATTTTAATTTAGTTTTAAATTAAATTTTAATTTTAATTTAATTTTAAATTAAATTTTAATTTTAATTTAATTTTAATTTTAATTTTAATTTTAATTTTAATTTTAATTTTAATTTTAATTTTAATTTAATTTTAAATTAAATTTTAATTTTAATTTAATTTTAAATTAAATTTTAATTTTAATTTAATTTTAAATTAAATTTTAATTTTAATTTAATTTTAATTTTAATTTTAATTTTAAATTAAATTTTAATTCAACTAAACTCAAGTTTTGAGGGGTGGGAGCATGAAAAATCGAATTTTTTTTTTTTTTTAAACACCCAAATATATATTAAGAAATTGCATAGAGTAACGTGAGCCACAATGGATTTGTAACGGAAAACAAAATAAAAATGAATTTACCTCGCAATAGGAATGTTTTCCCAGTGCTCTGTGAGCTTCGTCCACGACTATGCACTTTATAAGCTCCGTCGGTATTATATTTTTCTCCAGATCATTGTGAAACACTTGCGGAGTGGCGAATATGACTCTCGCACGGCACGATTCGCTCCAGATTACCTGACGTTTTTTCTGATCGGTCGAACCTGCCCCAAAAAAAAAAAAAAAATTGTTAATTCGTCAAAATAGATAAGGATAATGAGAAATGAAAAAAAAAAAGCCATCGATAGACAAATTTTTACCAAGAAGTGAATATTATGACGAAGAAACGTTAATATTCTCTAATTTTATCATTCGTTTGTCGCAACGATGTTTAAAAAAAATTGTTCGTCCTACCTGTGAGCTCTATGGTTTCTTCGCTGTCGATTCCCATTATTTCGTGACACGCATTGATCTGCTGAGCTACGAGAGGCTTTGTAGGAGCTAAAAAGACGATTTTTCCCCTCGGATACCATCTCCAAAAATTGTACATTACCACAGCCGCTATAAACGTTTTTCCGAGGCCTTGAGCGTGGAAAAAAAAAACCACAAGACGGGATTAAGCTCTAGTAAAGTCGAGGGGAATGAAAAGTTGAAGATTTTTTTTTGTTTCGTTTTTCTCACCCGTTGGTAAGCAGACGAGGGTATTGTGATAAAGCGCGGATTTCACGATATTGAATTGGTAATCCCTCACCGGATAATTCTGCGGATAAATCCATCTATCCCCGGCGGAATTGTCAAAACCAATCGTGCTAGGTTCAGTGGAGAATTTGGATCTCTGAGACAGGAGCTCCATGGCGTTTCGCTCGCTCTTTGGGCCTCGAAAAATTTCTTAAAAATACAAAAAATTTTATCCTTGACAATTGTGCCAATTTTTTGGCTCAGAAATATCGTAAAATTTTTGCAATTACCGACAAAATAAATGTAAAAATTAATGAATTTCGAGGCCCAGAAATATACCAGAAGACGAATTATAACCTTTTCAAAATTATAACCAAAAAAATTTTTTTTTTGTTTAAATAAATAAAACAAAATTGTGTTAAAAACACTTACGAAAAATTCACGATTGCTCTTGTAGCAAGAATCCATGAGCCTTTTGCGCTGCAATCAACAACGAATCTTGACAGTTGACGCGCGTAATATTAATTTTCCTCATTCTAACCTCGAAATCGCAACTTCGTTGCGCTTTCTCGGCTCTCATGAGGAAAAATTATGTTCGATACTCGTACGGAAAGGCTTTTTGACGAAACTCGTTACAGCACTCGCCTTCGGCTCGTGCCGTAATCCTCTCGTTTCGTCAAAAAAGCCTTTGCGTACTCGTGTCGAAATGTACTATTTTATGCATTCAATGGTACGTTTTTACGACGCTGTACATTTTACAGAAACGAAAAAAGAAAAGTTGGAAGATAAGAAACGTTGTTCGTTCGTTTTTCCTGGCTCTTTAGCAGGTTTTACTGGAAAAACATCGCTGATGATGTCGCGAGAGATTCGTAAAGAACAATGGAATTCGCGCAACCGTTATTGCGTGTTTATGATATGAACACGTAAATTTGAATGGGTACAAGCGGTGTCAAAAATGTACCGGAAAAATATTCAGTGCCATCACATGTGATATTGATGAACTAAAGTTGTACATGCCCAGTTTTGAGGTTATAAAATAATATTGCGGAACATTTACAGCAAAAATCTAATTACGATCACTGAATTATAGACCTGGAATAAGAACATCCATAATGTAAAAATGAAAACTTGAATGAATGAAAATTTGGACACTTTTGGGCCTTCCATTGCCACAAAAAAACGCACTTTTCAACGCCCATTTTGTTTGCACCGAGCTCCGACCACCAGATGTCGCATTATCGATCCAATTTTTCTTTCATTATTAGTCAAAATAAATGAACAAACAGCATATACATTGTTGATAGCGAGCTTTTTTTTTTCTATTTCAATGCAGTAATACAAATTTATCTTACACATATGACCACATTGTGAAATAAATAAGCAAAGAAAATATGCTTAAAAAAATTCGAGATGCCTCGGTCCATTCCGTATTCAGCTATGACAATTTATCAACCGCGAACGAGCATTTCGCCGAATAATTTTCATCGGTAACGTATACATTTTTTTTTTTCCAACGATCTCCGCTCCGACGAGTCCAAGACGAGTGTCAGTTCGGTCGGAATTGTTGCATTATTGAAAATTCCATATGCACGTCTCGGGGATACGAAAGATTTGCCGGTAAAACATGGTTTCTTCTCGTCAAAGAAGTGTGAATTCATCGATACACGGATCTTTATCACGAGAAATGGTGCTGAAAAAAATTAGCCGTATGATTTTTCCTCACTGGTAAAAAAAAAAATAATATGCATCTCTTCAGGGATTCAAATTCAATTTTGCAGCTTCCTGACGAATCACCGAAATTAATTCCTGATTTATTAAAAATATAAATCGCAGTCCGGCGATCTGAAATTCAATGAAATCGAACGTTATCCAAACTACCGATACGAATCGTGAAACAAAACAAAACAAAAAAAAAGGAAAAATTAAAGTCAAAGCCGATCGCTCACCTCTATAACGCTATTGTTGTTCAATTTCATTTTATTGCCAGCGAGTATGGGTCGACTGTCGACGAAAATTGGTCGTTTGCCCTCGGACGAGAGAAAGAAATCGCCGTTGTTTCGCAATCTGATGATTCCTTGACGACGCGAAACTTTCCATGCCGGACCCTCGAGGGTGAGATCAACGTCGACGTGATGATCCTTGGACGATCGTCCGACGGTGATCTTCGCAAACGTATCGAGCGAATTTTAATTAATACTCCAGAGTTAAATTATCATCTTTGTTTCATTGTCGCGGTTGACGGGCAAATTTTTCGAAAATTCAATCGAGGGACATTTACCGTGGGCTACAATCTTGCTTAACCCTTTAACAGCTGAGTTTTTTTTTTTGAGCGTTTGACAAAGTTGGTACACGATGAATCTGAATTCACGAGTACGCGATACGAGAAAAATAATTATTCCAGAATTTTCCTACCCAGAGAAACTACCCCCAAATTAAAAAACCACCCCAATCGCTTGAATACATCTTAATTTCATTTCCCATCGTTAATTTGTGACAGAAATTGAGGAAAAGTCATTTCGAAACGCGTAGGTGGGATTCTGAAGAACTTACGGATCAATCAACCCTTATGAACAATGGATAAAATGTTATCGTCTCATTTTCCGTTATTTTATCCTGATCTGAATCGAAATATGAGTGTTCCAGAACACATGAGCGCATTCCGAAGGACTTACGGATAATTCCAACCCTTATGAACGACCCTTCGGTTGGGAAAAATTCAGCCGCAACGCATAAAACGTTATTACTCATTTCCTATTATTTCATTCTAATCCAAATCGGAATATGAGTAGCCTGGAACACGTGAATATATTCTGAGAAACTTACGGATTATTTCAACCCTTATGAACTGGGACTCGCGTTCAAAAAGCGCCCCGACCTCACCAATGACAATTGATTTTTAGATGCATCGCAACTTTTAGGGGTAGTTTTCGATGTTTTGTTACTGTTGGGGGTAGTTTTCGATTCGGACATTCTTGCTACAAATTTTTCGTGTGTTTTCAAAAATTTATATGAACTGAACATCAATAAAAGTGCATTTTCAGGCGCATCACCACTGCCTAGGGGCGGTTTTTTATGTTTCGTTACTGTCAGGGGTAGTTTTTGATTCGGGATGTTCTTGATACACATTTTCCATGCGTTTTCAAAAATATAAATGAACTGAACATCAATGGACGTGAATTTTTGGGCGTATCACCATTTCTAGGGGTAGTTTTCGATGTTTCGTTACTGTCAGGCGTAATTTTCCATTCGTATATTCTTGCTACAAATTTTTCGTGGGTTTTCAAAAATATTTATGAACCGAACTACAATGAAAGTTCATTATCGGGCTTATCACCATTTCCAGGGGTGGTTATCGTTATTTTATTACCGTTGGGGGTGATTTTTGGTCCGGATCTTTTTGCTACAAATTTTCGATGTTATGTCAAAGCACAGTACTTGAGATCGCGACTCTAAAAAATATTTTGCCTCAAAGTTATGCTCATTTCTCATTTTTTTTTCGCAATTTTCGCACTTGTTACTGTTTGGGGTAGTTTTCGATTCAGATTTTCTTGCTACAAATTTTTCATGCGTTTTCAAAAATTTATATGAACTGAACATCAATAAAAGTGCATTTTCAGGCGCATCAACACTGCCTAGGGGCGGTTTTCGATGTTTCGTTACTGTCAGGGGTAGTTTTTGATTCGGGATGTTCCTGATACATATTTTCCAAATTTTTCGTGTGTTTTCAAAAATTTTTATGAACCGAACACCAATGAAAGTTCATTATCGGGCGTATCATCATTTCCAGGGGTGGTTATCGATATTTTATTACACCGTTGGGGGTGATTTTTGGTCCGGATCTTTTTGCTACAAATTTTCGATGTTATTTCAAAGCACAGTACTTGAGATCGCGACTCTAAAAAATATTTTGCCTGAAAGTCGAGCTCATTTCTCATTTTTTTTCTCGCAATTTTCGCCCTCTTTGACAGTGTGTAAAACCGAAGAGGCGCAACCCTTGCATTCGCCGAATTTTTCACGATCAGATGCATCCTTTATCTTCAAAATGCGACCTCAACGATGCCGATATGTTCATTTTTTTTTTGAAGTTACGATTTTTCAAAGCAGTCGGGACGTACGTGTCCCACCAGCCGTTAAAGGGTTAGATTCATGGTCAATCGACTAAAAAATTTACTAAATTTTCTCGATATCCTGATAAAATATATTTGAAAATTTACAAATTTGTCCGATCAGATTTTACTTGCAAAAAAAAGTGAAATCGAAAAAAGTCCTTTTTACGTGTATATATATATATATATATATATATATATATATATTAGGGTGTGCGGAAAAAAAACAATTTTTTTTTTCGGTTGCATCCACCAAAAAAAGTTGAAGTAAGGTAAAAATAGAAGAATCCTAAAACGGGAGGTCAAAAAAAAATTATTTCGAACGGCGCATTGCATTTGAATATTTTCCATAAGAATAACACAGGAAAATATTGGGATTTCTGAATGTGGTAGTGCAACTCGTCAGAAAAAAATCACACAAAGATGTCATTAACATATTCTCATGGAGAATCGAATTCCCTACAAAAAAAGTTCTTACGAAAAATTAGCTCGGAACAACCGTTCAAGTGGAATATAACGCGAATGAATATAGTGGAAATAACGCTGTCTGAAATTGAATTGATAGGAAAAAAAATAATTCAAAAGGCTGTAAAAATCGAATTTTTCGCTTTACGAAAAAACTTTTTGGGAGTTTTTTGTAGAGAATGTTCTGCTCTAACATACTTGCATGAAATTGTTCTCAAAATATTTCTCTTATACAGAAAAAAATCAAGTATACAACAAGAAATATAAAAGAAACGACGTTCATCATTGATCGTGTTTAGAAAAGCTTTATTCAATGAATTTGGTTTAATAAGATAGAATAGGTTTTTTTTACATTATAATGCTTAATAATCATCGTTTCTTTTTTTAAGAGTCTGTTTGTCGCAATTAGGGTATTTCTATCGATAATTTTGCACTATGCCCGATAAATATTGTAGCTGCTCTTCGTTTTTTGTTAATGAACCGTTATATGCTTCTATCAAAGCGACGTTGTTAGAGCAGAACATTCTCTATAAAAAACCCCCGAAAAGTTTTTTCATAAAGCGAAAAATTCGATTTTTACAGCCTTTTGAATTATTTTTTTTTTTTCATATCAATTCAATTTTAGACAGCGTTATTTCCACTATATTCATTCGCGTTATATTCCACTTAAACGGTTGTTCCGAGCTAATTTTTCGTAAGAACTTTTTTTGCAGGGAATTCGATTCTCCATGAGAATATGTTAATGACATCTTTGTGTGATTTTTTTCTGACGAGTTGCACTACCACATTCAGAAATCCCAATATTTTCCTGTGTTATTCTTATGAAAAATATTCAAATGAAATGCGCCGTTCGAAATAATGTTTTTTTTGACCTCCCGTTTTAGGATTCTTCTTTTTTTACCTTACTTCAACTTTTTTTGGTGGATGCAACCGAAAAAAAAAATTTTTTTTTTTTCCGCACACCCTAATATATATATATATATATATACATATATATATATATATATATATATATATACATATATATTTTTTTTTTTTTTGCGTCTCACCTCCCGCGATCTCATGAGATAACGAACGAGTCTACCTCGCAGTATCGCCAATGTTTGATTGTCGAATTCGGGCGGTGTTGCGCCAGTGACGCTGTCGACGAGCACCTGCCATCTTCCCAATTCGTTCTCTATAACGCGTATCTCTTTTTTATTCTTACGATCGGCCATTGCGAGCTCGGCGTCGATCGATTCGTCCCTCTGTTCGACGAGCTCGGCGTCATTGATCATTTCCTCGGCGTCGGAAAAATTGAGCACGTGCTCGCCCCTCGGTAGCGCCTGTACCGTTTGATCCGGCAACAAATGATACTGCTTCATCAGCTGCCAATGAGCCAGCAGCGCTTTGGCCGTTCTCGCCGGATAAAAAGTTTGGGCATTCGTTTCCAAGAGTTTTTGAAAATTCTCCAATGTCGGCTGGGACGCCTGCGCGGTGGGGAAAAAAAAAAAAAAAAAAAAAAAAAAAAACGACAAATTCTCCGTTAAATCGTTCGATCGATCTCTTCGTGTTTTTTTTTACTCCTTTTTTTTTTTCGACGGTGGAAAAAAAAAAATTTTTTTGTCCGCAAACATCGATCGGACGCACCGATTTTACCGTTCCAAGCAAATCCTCTTCCGCCTTGCTGTACAATGTACGAGCCTGCACGCTCGCTATCAATTCAGGATGCAAATTTCTCATCGCTTGAACCGCGACTCGCGATACCGCGCTGTCGTAGAGAAGAGCGTACCATCTCTGCTGAATCTCTTGGAGCGTGAAACGACAGGAAAATTTTGTTCCTCTGTGTACCTGAGCGGGGGAAAAAAAAAAAAAAAAAAATTGAGAAACACAAAATTTTCGTAATTTTAGAAGCGAAATATTTTTTTTTTTTCTTTGTCGATATTCCCGAATAAGATTTTTTTTTTGTTTTTTTTTTTTTTTTTCTATTTTCACCATTCTGAGATCGTTGGTCTGCTGTACGCCGGTAATCAGGGCCAGATCGTCGGTGGGTTTCCATCTGCCGAGGTCTTTGGTGGCGTTGACCGAGTGAGCGTGATTTTTGTTCTTTTTGCTCTTTCTGCCGCTGCCGTTGGAGCCGCCAGGTCTGCTGGGCCTTCTGTTGCAGCGCTCCGGCTGCGTTATCGTCGCCGGTATCGGCACGGGACTCGGCAAATTTTGGGGCGGCGGTACGTCCGGCGTAACCGCGGAAACGGAAACCGTTCTAGATCTGGAATTGGATTTTCCGCTGGTGGCGGGCGGCTGAAGATTGAAGGTTGTCTCGACGAGCTCGTCGTCGAATTTTCTGCGCTTTATGGTCCTCGAGGAGCTGCGCAAATTTTTTTTTTTTTTTTTTTTTCTTTTTCTTCACGAGGGATTTCATCGATGGTTGCGAGGAAAAAAAAAAATAGCAAAAAATAATTGTACTTGCCTTCGGCGTTTGGTGCCCAGGGCATCCAGCGACGACGTATCCATGGGAATGTTTAAGAAACCATCGCCGCTGTGAGAAAGATTTCCGGGATTCATACTCGAGGACGGTGAAATATCCATTGTTATGTAGCGATGAAACTTTTTGTAGGCTATGTGTGCACGAAAAGAAAAAAAAAAAAAGTAATCACACAATGAGATCGTCTTTTGACTGATTGATGGATCAACGATGAAAACTGACACCGTAAAACACGAAAATTGTTCCGAACATAGCGAATTTCACGGTTTAATTAGAAAAACAAAGAGAACATCGTCGTCGTCGCGCACTCAAACGCCAATTTTTTCATCGTTTCGTCGAGCTTGAATAAACTCTCCGAATATTCGTGTTTCGACGCCAAAACGAGATTAATCACGAGAGCTGGAAAAGCATCTTAATCCATTCTTTTATTAATTAAAATAAAAAATTTAAATATCATAATTTGCAAATATTGCGACGTAATTCAATTTTTTTTTTTTTCTGTCGTTTTGATAATAAATTGTCAAGAGACAACTAAAAACAAAGTCTCTGTTGGCACGAGATACGTAAGTTTATTGAGAGAGGAAACTCGATCGAGAATAAAATTTTGAGGTTAAGTGTAGAAAGGGTGACTATTCTGTTAAACGATTTTATTGATTTATTACGTGATTGACGTTTTACAATGTGCTACAGGGTATCGTAGAGAAAAATAGATCGAATAATAAATTCACGATAATAAATTATGCCAGATATATTAATAATAATTGATTCGTAATGCGCGGTTCATTATTGTAAAGTTCACAAGCAGAGGACGGGTCGATACACTTCCGCGGAGTCCGTTGGTGGGAAACTTAAGTTCAAATTCGTAAAGCAATAAAATCGTGCTTAAAACAAAATTTATAACGATAGATATCTTTATGATGTAATGATATCGAGAGAACATGGATACAAAAAGAGACAATTGTAAAAAACTGCGATTGCCGTTTTGCCATCGAAATGAAAGTAGAAAGTATCCAGACAGCAATTTTTCATCATTTCATTGATTTATCATCTTATCAGCATATTTCCGAGCGTATTGAAGTATTAATATAGAGAATTCATTAAATATTAAACGAACGACGATCAATTATATAATACATGTTAATTACAATTGATTCGTATGGTGTTTTGTCGCAAGGTTCATAGAGGGCAGGTTGACCACTTCCGCGTGGTCCATTGGCGGGAAACTGAATGTTTGAATCTGCAGGATCAATCAAATCATTTTTAAAACGGAATATTAAACAACAAATACCTAGATAATCGAGCTACATCCAGAAAACAAAGACGAAAATGCAAAATACTACGATGTCTGTTAAAGCTTCACAAATATTCGATGATCTAACGGAAAGCTGGCCTCGAAGGGAACTGATAAAAAAAAAATCCGAGATATACCGACAAAAGCCGAGAATAACCGAACTTAGGGTTATACAGTTCGAGGCACAAAATGGCGGCTTTGACAAAGTTTTCGCCGCCCGTGCTCAAGGAGCTTACGCGTTTGTTTTGACGCTCCAGCGTCGAAATATCAGAGTCCCGAAACCCCGCCGTGCAGTTCTCGCGAAGCTCGACTGAAGGCTCGAGTCATAACGAAAACACCGTGAAATTTATCATCCTCGATCCATTCTTTATCACGTAATATTTTTTCTGTTCATAAAGATAAAGAATAAAAAAAAATTCGCGAGTGCGCGAGTTTCTGTGGTCTTTTCACTCCCTCTTTTTTTTTTTTTTTCCTTCATTATTTTTTTGTCTATATAGTATATTGTAAATTTCGTTTGTGCGACGAGTTTCGGACGGCCCGATGCGGGTCGCGACGGTATTATCGAGCTCAAATGATGACTTCGATGCTGCCCAGCTTTAATCCGCCAATTGTCAAGCGGTTGCTGGGCTGGAAGAAGGCCGAGGGCGAGGACAAATGGAGCGAGAAGGCCGTTAAGAGCCTCGTGAAGAAGCTCAAAAAATCGGCTGGCCTCGACGAACTCGAGAAGGCCATCACGACACAGAGCTGCAACACCAAGTGCATTACCATACCAAGGTACGTTTGTGCGGTTCCCCCTCTATGTGTGCCCGCGTGAATGAGTGTTTTTCTGTTGTTTTTTGTTTTTTATTATCGGTTTTTCTCATATTAATTTTTTCGTGTCAAAAAATATCGATGAATCGTGTCGTGTGCTACATAGGGACACTTGGCTTCTTCGAGAACGAACCTCGGGTTTCGAAAATTTACTATATATTGAAGTTTGCACGTGCAAAAATTGCGAGAAATTTTCAAAGCTGCGGAGAAATCTTTTCAAAGTCATTGCTCCGAAGGGCAATTTTCACAATTCGGTCTACAAAATTAAATGCGAAGCTGCCTTATAGTTATAATTCCCAAGAATTCACAAATTTGCACCTCAGGCATACGCGTGAAGCCGCTTTCGTTAATCTTTACCGCGTTTACAGCTTTCTCATAGACATAAAGCTTTGTTTTCATGAAACAATAATAAAAACGATTTTCGGGATTTTTATGCTGCAAGACCTGAAACTTTCCAGGTAGATCATATTCAGGAAAAATGTTTGTATCCGGTGTGTAGAAAAAAAAAAATTGAAATCCCTGTGACTCGAGAACGGCACGAGCTATAGAGCTGAAATTTGTCACACGATCAGAGCAGTGATTCCTCGCTTATGATTATTATTCTTAACGTAAAAATTGACGCAGTGATTACAATTTTGGAGAATTTCTGGATTTTTAAAAAAATTCTCCATTGTTGCTTCGATTTGAGTAAATTTTGAGTCTACTTAATTTGGCGCAGTATCTCGACGGAGTATAAGATTGTTTGCTATTGAATTTGGAGCGAATCCACAAAGTCAACGACGTAATTTGTGTAAAAAACTTTTGATCGTATTGAAAATGGAGATGGACGGACGGTTCGTACGAAAAATCATTCACGATTTTTTTGTAGCTACGACTGATCGTTTATTTATGACGACAGAGAAAATAAATTTTTTAATCTTATTTTCGAGATGAATATCCATAATTATTGTGCAATCTTTTCTTTTTCCATTCAACTTTTAATTGGATGATCTGAAATTTTGCTTCTTGAAATATGATTTTCGAGCTTATCTACGCACTTATTTACAATTTATAGTTTCAAAAGAAGAAATACAATTATTATTATTATTATTCTAATCGTTGGGTTTCGCGAAATTATAACTGATATATTGACCCTCGAGTTTCGATGGTGTTTTACTTCTCAGCTTCGAAATCTGTATATAAATATATATGTATTTGTATATATACAAATTTTCGAGCATTTATATAAGGCATTCCATGCCAACTTGACCAACGTTTGATAGTCATCTTCTCAAATCTTGGTCGTCAATTTTTTCATATTATTCATGCATCTAATAAAATCATTCAGTATTTTTTATTTTTATTTTTTCAACTTTCATTTTCATTAATTCAAGTATTCATCAAATCAGTATTTTTTATTTTTATTTTTTCAACTATAACCACTATTTTAGAATAATTTCTCTTCGAAATATTTTGAACGATACGAGAAATTCGCTCTAATTAAAAAAATTAATTAAAAAATATCGCGTCATGTATTAAAATTTTTATGATTTTTAAATATTCATACTGAATCAAAATCTATTGAAAAAGATAACAAAAAAATTATCAACCAAATTTAATGGAGTGATAGTCTGTTATAGATCGATTTGGTATGAAATTCTCCGTATGTGTGTGTATACATCATCGCTCTTCCGGGCCAAACGTGATTTCTTGTGTTTTGATTTTGATCAAACGTTCCGAACTTTGCATACTATTACTATACATGTAATGTAAAACGCTCATGGCTTATTTCATGCTCTCGTTCAAACAACCAACGCCGGATCCGTTCCTCATACAATTACGTCTTTGTCGAAACAATACATATATATGTAGACTATACAGATCTTATGGACTTTGGTTAGGTGTAAGCGATGGTCCAGACAAATATTTGAGAGTCCGTTAATTTCCATATTGTCCATATCTACTCTTCCCTCATACGAAATCGTGTGTATATATATATATTATCGTGAATTTAAAAGTATCGTGTTCGAAATACGCGCGCTCGCGTCGTCGACGATCGTAACCACGTGCGCGGTCGAATCGGCCGTGTTCGCCGATCGTCGGAGCGTACCGAACGCGCGAGCCAATCGCAGCCTCGGAAACGCGATAAAAGGCGTGGCTTAAAAGAAAATCAAGAAATATGATTAAAGCGTAAATTCCAATGCCTTGAATTATTTTTATCCACACAGCTGATATCATAGGGAACTAAATTTACATTTTATACATGTTTTACGATAAAAGTTCTCATAAAAAAAAAATTAAAAGTCAAAACAATGTTCTTCTAACGGTGTTTCCGGAAAGCTGAGCTTTTTTTTTTACACAACATAAAGATATTCTCGTATTTTTAAAATCAAATATCAATAGATTCGCTGATGTTATCGATACGTTACGAAAAAAAAAAACGATAAAATTCTGCAGAAGTTCCAGGTATCCAATTAACATTAAACAAGATAATATGTTAAATAAAAGTCTTTCAGTACTCTGTCGAATCAACCATATACATATATACACTTACATATGCAACGAAATCACGAAGACAAGTCTTTCTCTCTCTCTCTCTCTCGTCGTAAATCAAACTTGTCGACTGTATAATTATTAATCATGCTTTTCTGTGTCCTTGATTGAAACGAGTAATATCGTAGTAGCATATATGTATACACATCTTCGAGTAGATAATAATACATAGCAATATACGATCGGTACATCCAGCACTTTATACCCTCACATATGGGCCATTCCGCGCCAACTCAGCTAACAAATTTTGGCAAATTTTTTTTTCATAACTTGCTCAAAGTGTCAAAAATCTTGACGAATTAATTCCGATTTTTCCAAAACATACTTTACTCGCAAAAAAATAAATACTCAAAATTTCAATAAAACATATTCAATGCATTTTCAATTTTACATATCGAAAAATGATTAAAATATATATACATGAATATGTATATATGTATACATAGAAACAAACCTTACTTTTTGGAGTATTTTTTTTTGAGTATAGCAAAATCTCATTTGGCCCTCTGGAGGGACAATGTCTCGTTATTCCATTTTGGTCATTTGTCGCTCGTAACGTTTTCGAACGATTGTGAAATGAAAAAAAAAAATTTTAATTGAAAAAGACACTGAAGAACTCAAACTTCATTATTCCATGTATATTTCTTTAATCGGACAATTTTTTTTTTGTTTACGAATCCGAATATCGTGCAAGGATATATTTTATGGAAATTTTCAGCATTATTTTGTGGGCAAACTACGAGCTTGAAAAATCTGTATTAATTCATGAACACTCCGGACACTTTGAAGCGACTAAAAGTATTTTTTTTTTTAATTCGATGAATTCGATTCGAATTCCCCATACATATTTACACATATATATATATATACATTTTTACGTGAAAAATAAATTCGCACGTAATGTTGCGGCTCGTATATATCATTATCGGACTTTTACAAAGTATGAATACATTCAGTACATAAATGTTATGTACTTAATGCAAGTTCGTTGAATATAAAATCCGATAATTGCGGTGTTATGTAACGAACCGTATAAACACAGCGTTAAATTGTACAGGATGCTAGCTCGCTTCTCGTAGTACATGATAAAAAAAAGCATATTATTTATTCATATATATATATATATATATATATATATATATATATATATATATATATATATATATATATATATATATATATATATATATATATATATATGAATAAATAATATGCTTATATATATATATTTATATATATTTATATATATATATATATATATATATATGTATAATAATGTGGGAAAAGCGTATAAGTCAAACAGTGTAGTGGTGGGTATCGTCATTAGATGCACCGTGAATGACGTCATCAGTGCTCATCACGTGCAATATATTCTCGATTCACTTAATAATTTTTTTTTATTTTTATATACATCAATGATGTTGAAACGGCCATTTTTTATTTAAAAAATTTCAATATTATGTTCGAAATAAAGCCCAAAAACCCCCGCGAGAATCAAATTTAATTAAAATCGAATTACTTGTTTTTTTTTTTAAATTGTCATCGACTGATTAAATTTTGATAAATCATTTAAATCATAATTTCTCATCGTCACACTTTGCTGTATCAAAATAATCCCAATTTGCTCGTACGTAATTCAGCAAGATGATCAATCATGTGGGATTTAATGACGAAAAAAACGTGGATCGTTTTTTTATTTTCCCCTTCGTGAACTTAGGAAAAAAAATTTTCACGCAGTAATTAGTATCGTATTTTTTATTCTTAATAAATATTCTTTTATTGGGGAGAATCAGTACAAAATGAATTTCAATAATTGTACATTTTCAGTTGTGTGAATAATTTTTATATTGTTGTTTTTATTTTTTTTTTCATTCTCACGTATGAAAAATAATTCGTTATCATTTTTATACGTACGGTAATTATTATTATTATTATTATTTTTATCATACAGAGGCAATTTACTCGTCGTTGCATGACTTCGATTAATCAATGAAACACGTTGTTCGTAATGCGTTACATTGTCTAATTTTGTAATATCGATGGAGAAAAAAAATCAATTTGAGTGCGTGTAGAAAAAAAAAAAGAAAAATCTACGAGAGGGCGAGGATATTAAAATCCAGGCAAAATTATCAATGCGAGCCATCTTAGCTGGCTTAAAATTACGTTATCATTTTCATTAAAAAAATTTTTTTATGCATATATATATATATTCATATGTACATGAGAAATTTTGTCATGGTCGTTTTGAACGTTGAAAAAAAAAACATTATCAGAGACGCTATTGACCTTCATGCATGCATATGCAAACGCCAGCGAAAAGAGCTTATCACTATCGTTTATCACCGCAAGAGAATCCTCCGGAAATATCCGCGTCGAAAAGCTGAAGAGCGTTGCAACGAGATATCGCGAAACATGAACCTACTTTTTTTAAAAACTCTTCTCGGAAAATTAAGTTTAAAGAAATACGATAGAGATCGGTTTAAGAGAATTTGATTTTTTTTTCCCCATTTAAATGTATTTATTTTTTTTTTTTGTGAACGAGCAGGCCTCTTAGTCTACACTTTAATATTCTACACGAGAGATACTCTACACAAAATAAGGTCGAAAAATATTTTTCTACGCGTAACATTTCATAATGGCCCCCGATTAAATCATTCGACACAGATGAGGGGGAAGGGACTCAGAAATATTTTTCTTCACAGACGAAGATTGCTATGAAATAATTCCCCGAGCATTATTATTCTACGCAAAATATATGTATGTAAAAAAAAATAATATCATAATATGCATCTCATAATATGATCAATGATCGAAAGAAAAAAAAAACGAAATTTTTTATATCAAATGACCTTTATAGTCAGAAATAGAAATAAATAGATTTTTTTTTTTTCAAAAATTCTTTTCCCAGGCCCCTATTTCGTAATAACGTACTGTAAAGTCGATCGCCACTGGGATCCAACTATTACCAGCTCAAAATAATGAACAGAAAAAAAAATCCGAAATTTCGGTGTCGGAGGTTGCAGTCAGAGATAAAAATTTTTGTTTTTTTTTTTTTTTTTCAAAAATCCTTTTTCCTTGCTCCGAATTAGCATAGAACCGTATGCTATGTTCACGAGTCAACAGAATTTACGTATTCACAGCGCGGAATAATAAAGAGAAATGAAAATAAAAAAATTTTGAGGCTCAAAATTTTTTTAAAAATCTTTTCCTAGGTCTCAATTTCGTATAGATGCAGTATGAAGCTTGACCAATGAAATTTTAGCGAAAAAAAAAACTTTATCAATGAAATATATTTTACGAGGAATTTTTCTAGATCGGCTTATCAGAAAGTAAAAAACAATTCGTCAAATTTATAATGCAGCTGTGTATATATATATATATATATATAATATGCATATATGTATAATATATAATATAAAGGCATTGCTGCACGTATCAGCACGTATATATGAATTCACGTCACTCATGTGCACATGTCTCGCGGTTGCAATGTGCAGCCTGCTGGTGCATCGAAATGTTCTCGGTGGGTGTGCAGCAGTATAAAGAAAGAGAGCAAGAGCATATATATATATATATATTCTATGAAAAGCTCAGTTGGCGTTTAGCGTAATAGAGTAGCCACGGTCTCTCGACCTACCCCAATGTCAGGATTGTGAAACTGTAAACTATACGAGGTGGGGGAAAAATTCTCTTCTCTTTACATGCTGTAGAATCCTTTTAGTACATATGTAACTATAGCGACTGCTCTGTATATACATGGATCTTTGGATTCAGGGGGATAACGAGAAATGGAATTAACTATAGGGGGAATTGATCATGTTGGCAGGATCTCACGCAGGCATGCATATAATTTTGTATATATATATTATATATATATATATATATATATATATATATATATATATATATATAGGGAATTCCACGTCAATCCACGGGGTCATTGGCCTGACCTCCTGGGATTCTGATGACCAATGGATTTTTTGGTTTGTTTCAGTCAAAAATGATGCCTCTAATTTTTCGAAATTTTTTCGCCATTTTTTAAGGGTGTAGGCGACCTCAAATATCTTTGACATGAAGATGAACTTTTTAAAAATCGATGAAACTTTTTTGTAAAATCGGGGACTCGAAAATACATTTTTTTTTTCATGATTCGAGAATGGGATGAGAATGCTAAATATTTTTATTTTTTGAATTTTTGTTTTTGAAAAAAAAAAAAATTTCTTGGAATTTATTCATAATGATGGTTTCTTGGCGTGAAAATAAAATAACAAGAAACTTCGTCCTCGTAAAATTAGATTTTCTTTTTGGTTCAAGAGTAAAATGAAGAAAACGATGCTTAATTGTAATTAATTGTAATTAATTTTCGAATTCAGCATCGTTTTCATCGTTTTACTCTTGAACAAAAGGGAAAATCTAATTTTACCAAGATGAAGTTTCATTTTATATTATTTTTACGACAAGCAACCATCAGGACAAATAGAATCCAAGAAAGCAAATTTTTTTTAAACAAAAATAACAAAATATATATATATATATATATATATAAATTTAGAATTCTCATCCCATTTTTGAAGCATGAGGAAAAAATGTCTTTTCGAGTCCCCGATTTTAGAAAAAAGTTTCATCGATTTGAAAGATCTCAAGGATATTTGAGGTTGCCAAATCCTTTTGCAAAATGACGAAAAAAATTTCGAAAAATTAGAGGCATCATTTTTGACCGGAAAAAACCAAAAAATCCATTGGTCATCAGGCCGATGACCCCGTGTTTTGACGTGGAATTACCCATATATATATATATATATATATATATATATATATATATATATATATATATGGGATATTTCACGCTGAGTAGGACGATTTATGACCCAGAGAATTATCGTAAGCCCTTTAAGGGCTCAGAACACAATCTCTGAGAAAAGTATCCTTGGAGATTTTTCGCGTTTATTCTCAAGAAAAGAGCAAGAAGTAAGAAAATTTCTTTCTTCTTTAGGATGACCGGATATTACTTCGAGACTGTATTAAAAACATTTTTAACCAAATTTATCAATATCTCAAAGGAAAAATTTCGTGTATCGATAACTCTAAAATTAATTTCAGCAGGGAGCTTCTCAAATATAATTTCGATTGTTGGTTTTTTTTTAAATTTTAATTTACAAGTTTTCGTACAAAAAAAAACTGAATTGCAAAAATATTTTTTAATATTTTTATCGAGCATTATTTTCGACAATATCCATAAAAATATTCATCCACTTTGTGCGGACTATCTTATATACATATCTTATTCATACATATCTTATTCATACATATCTTATATATATATATATATATATATATATATATATATATATAATTTGGTTAATGTATAATGCCATGCATGGATTAACACGAACAAAAGTTGCGTATAACGCGGATTACAGAAATTCGCGAGGCATTTATAAGTCTGGGATTATAAAGCTCCAAGAGATTTCGAGCTTAATGCAAATTATCCAAGTACATTTTTTTTTAAACTTAAGATAATGAATATTCGAATCTCCGTAAATCGATCCTGTCATCGCGAAACACTTTTTTTCAAAATGATAATTAAAATTACGTTTATTCAGACTATGGAACAGCAAATTTCCTCGATCTCGACGTAAATTTGACTTTTTTCGTCGATATCAAATCTCAAAATTCACCAATAATATTCTTTTGAACATTTTCGAGTTTTTCAATAATCTCAAATCTCTACAACGAATCCTATTTTTTCGATGTTTTTCAAAACAAAAAACAGAAGAAAACAAAAACTGTTTAAATTTGAAAAAAAATTCACTCCAAAATTCAGTATTTCGTGTAAAAAATCTCCGAGCCATTGTCAAGAGTGAGTTAATTTTTTTTTTTTTTTAATAAAAATCTGTGACACATTTACATCTCAACCCCCTAAAACTTCACTACCCAATAATATCCCTACCAGAATTTAGGCTCTCCGAGCAAGCCTAGCCAATTACAAGTTTATCAAAAATCTGTCAGATGTGTGCAGCGCATATCATCGCTAACCCCTCCCAAAAAAAAAAAAAAATATATCTTTACCAGAATAAGCCTATCGCTAAAATCTCTATAAAAAAAAAAAAAAAAAAAAACATCACTACCGGAGAACAAATCTCCGGCATGGCTAAAGGTAAGTCCGGTTGTGGATAAAACATTGAGCCATTGGTATTGAAATGTCGGCCGGTAAAGTTGCGTAGGTAAATGGATTTTCAGCATGCTACAGATTATGATTTTCTCGATTCAAGTAATCCGAACGGTGACTTGCGTAGCTCGTTTATTCAATATTAAATTGCGTCGAGAGCCACGAGTCATCAATTAGGAATACCAGACTCGAGAAAAGAATCAAAATAATTCTGTATCATGTTAAAGATTCATTTATAATTTTACCGGTCGACATTGTAATATCGAGAGCTTACTGTTTTATCCTAAAGCAGACTTGTCGTGCTAGTCACGCCGGAGAGTTGTCCTCCGGTAGTGATGTTATCTGGCTGAGATGTCAGTAAAAAAGGTTCATTCTAGTTGAGATGTTTTTTTTTGCACACGGTGATGTTAAGCACTGCACATTTCTGGCAGACTTATTTTTGTGCTAGGTTTGAAATTTGTTAGGCTTGTTCGAAAAGCATAAATTCTGGTAGATATTTTACAGGTTACTGAAGTTTTAGAATAGATATGTAAATATGTAAATATTCGAGTGGGAAGCATATAAAGCTTTCATTTTAATGAAAAAAAAAAAAAATACTGCGGGGAAAAGAATCTTTGTGATTTGAGCTAGAATATCTCATGAACGGATTATAATTATTAATTATGCGTATGCTGCTATATCGCGATTATATCATCGTTGATGAGGGCAGCAATGAAATCGCCAGAGAGCCGAGTCCATGGACTCACGAGGCTCGACATGCTGCAACAAACATGCCTCGGATAAGCCTCCCTTGCCTCTTGGCTACTATACAGTACAATATTATAACTAATATATATGAGATATTGCACGCCAAACCAGCCAGGGGTTGACCCTCACTATTAAACATTTTTTTTGTTCGATTTTCCCACCTGTGAAAACGTGAAAAGAATTTAAAACATTTTTTCTTACCATCATGCTAATTAGCCATGGGGGTTGGAACAGCTCCAAATTGAAAAAAAATACTCCGAAATTAAAAAATCTGAAAATCATTTTTAAAATTCAAATTTTATGCCAGATTTATGAAAAACAAATTTCATGATGTTATCTTTTGATTTTCCATGGTTTTTGGACGGTTTTAAATATTTTTTAAGTCCTACAATAGCCATTAATCCTCCATTACTTTCAGGGTTAGTGGAAAATTATGAGACAAAACGAGATGTATTCAAGGTCTGAAGAAAATATTTTCGACAGAATTTTTTTTTTTTTTAATTTATCAATTCTAATTGTTTATGAAAATTTTTGAACAATTAAGAATAATAAACAGAAGCTAAAAATGACTTCCTATGTCTTTGAAAATTATTTTCACTTTTAACATAACAATCACCGAGTCAGTCACTTGTAATGCTAATTTGAATGTAAACTTAATTGACTTTGTTTTCTGCAATTTTCATGAACATCATCTATCGAATCGATGCATCGATATTGAAAAAAAAAAAAAAAATTTCACGACGTAAAAATTGTTCATAATTTTTTGATAAACAATTAGAATTGACGAATAAAAATAAAAAAATTTCTGTCGAATATTTTTTTCTTTTGCTTTGTCTCGTAATTTCCCACTAAGGCGGATTAATGGCTATTATAGGACTTAAAAAATTTTCAAAACCGTCAAAAAACATGGAAAATCAAAAGATACCATCATGAAATGTGTTTTCCATAAATCTGGCAAAAAAAAAATGAATTTTAAAAATTATTTTCAGATTTTGAAATTTCGGAGTATTTTTTTTTCCATTTGAGCTGTTCCAACTCCCATAGCTAATTAGCATGATAAAAAATTGTTTTCACGTTTTCTCAGGTGGGACAATCGAAGAAATTTTTTTTTATGGTAAGGGTCAACCCCTGGCTGGTTTGGCATGGAATTCCCCATATATATATATATATATATATATATATATATATATATATGCACACTACGGTATAACCGTATAACATTGGAACAGATAGCCCCACCAAACGAGAAATCGATTGGTCTCACACAATTTCACCTACACTTTAAGTTCTCATCATCGATCACGTCCATTTGTGTGCATGTTCACCCACTTCATCGACTATCGTCGTTGTCGTCGTTGTCGTAGCACATGGTATACAACACACGACGACGATTTAATCGACAGTGTATCCTCGTTATCGTCTGACCAATGAGGTGTTCTCGCGATCTTTAAGAGGAAAAGAAAAAAAAACAACCCTTTTCTTCACTCATATATTTATTTCATCATTTTCTCTCATTATCACTTGTTATCCGATCCTCTCTGTCATCATGGATTACGTGGAGAGTTCGGAGCTCGATAAAACTTAATAAGTCGTCGAAGGACGTATCAATCGTCGCTTTTTTTTGCTATCTACACACACACACACACACACACACACATACACACATATATATCTTGCTGCCTAGGAGTCTTTAATTGCCAGCTGACTCGAAAGACACTAACGTAAGTGCGTCGAGTCTCGTAGCGGCGTTCGCCGCTACCGATCCTCTCCGATCCTCTCTACCGATTTTTTTGGTTTAATTTCTTTTTGTATTTTTAATTTTTTTACTCCACTTTATCAACAAAATTTTGTGACTGTGCCGGAAGATATTGCTCGAAGTTTGGTGGATGCAAACTTCGTCTTTGTGCAGTGGAAAAATAAATAATTGTTTTTGTGATACTTTGAATGAGAGAGAATTAAAAAAAAAAAAAAAAAACGGGATTACAGTTGCAAGGACGACCAACTGATATTTTTCACACTGCCGCTTTAATCGTACGTATAGCGCTTGACACGATATTTTGAAAAAAAAAAAATAAAAATAAAAACTCACTTCGATCGAGCAAGAATTTTCATGGCACTCTGATGAGATTATTTATTTTTTTTTTTTGATGCATTTTTACACAACGAGTGTCCTGAAGTGATCGCGAATTCTCAATGAACATCTCAAATGCATATCGTGTTTGAAAAAAAAAAAAAAAAACCAACGTGAGAACCTTTTGCGAGAAAAGATCGAAATAATTCAGTATAGAATAAAATTATTTCGCGATTTTTTAAATTGTCAATTATTTTATTTCTGCCGATAATTAAATTTTCAATTATCGAATGGAATTTGTAATATTTGTACCCCCCCCCCCCCCCCCCCCTTCAACAATGAAATAATTGCCGGGAGCGAAAAATATTAAAGTGCATAATGCACGTTGCACATTTTCCTGTTGGCGTCAACTTTTATTTTCTCCGGGCATGAATATCCCGTTGTCCTTGCGCGACACAAGCACGTTGAGCACTTTTTTTTTTTTTTTTTTTCTTAATGATCAATCGATTATACATTAATCCGGATCTGCGCGGGTATGGGGAATTCCATGCCAATTCGACGAGCCACCGAATTTCATTTTTCTTTTTTCCTCCCAAGTATTTTTATATTTTTGATTTTTTTTTTTTTTTTTCAAGCTTTTGTAACTCTTTGCGCGTTCGACAGTTGCACAGTCTTTTGAAATGTTTTTTTTCCACGAATCAATCTTTTATTTTTCTTAGAATTCTCAATTTTCGAAAAAAAAAAAAAAAATATGAAATAAATATTTTTTTTACAAAAAAAATGTACTGCAGGAGGTTTGAAAAAGTCGATAACCTTCGAGAGCATTGGCACAGTGCTGTAATAAAAAAGGAAAACAAAAATAGAAATAAAAATTGAAGATAAAGTTCATTGACCCATAATTTTGATCTGGAATGCCCCGTACATATGCAATGACGCGTATAATAATCAGGAAATTCTATCCTCGTCTATAAAACCGATAGCTTATCTCACACCGGTATATCATACCAGCCATACGTATTCCCTCGTTCGTAATCTTATCTTCGTAACCGAAAAAAAAAAAAAATAAACTTTGATTCTCGTAAAGATTTTTTTTTTTTTTTCATTCTTCGTACATTTTCGATTCTCGAGATGAATTTACGAGACATCACTCGTACGTTCGTAACGTCAGCTGGATCTACGGTATCGTCTCTTATCACAGAAATAAAAAAAAGAGTAAAAATTTCGGAAAAAAAAATAAATCTTCCTTTCGAACGAAAATTGACAAATGCATTATGGCATATTCGGTCAGTGCGGATCAATTTTATAACGAAGATGAAACGAGCGATCGATGATGAATTTTCGTTGATTCGCGCTGAAATATTTTTGTCAAAAAGTCACCAGGAATACTGAAATTTAGTTGAGGACATTTTTGTGACTCAGATCGATGGACTTTTTTTTTTTTTTTTTAATTTCAATGAATTCGCAAGGAAGAGGAGAAGAGATTGGCTCGATTCGCGGATAATCACTGCCACGGTTGTTCGCGATTTCGACGCGTCGTTTGGAAATAGCTTGGACCGCGAGAACGCGAATATAAAGCGCGAATTAACGGATCGTCAAAATATATATATATATATATATATATAACGGTCTCGACGTCGCGTGGTACTTTCCGATTCTACCGCGAGACGTCGCGGCCACGAATTATATCTCGGACGCGATAACTGACCTACCTTTCGCAGAGAATTTTAAAACCGGTTTTCACGGTTTAACCCCCGCGCCATGTCTTTTATAAATGTCGTATATATATATATATATATATATATAGTATATTATGCCCCATCGCATTATTTCGTCGAGACTCGTCCTCACTCGGGGAATAAATTTCGATGAAATGCGCGCCCGATGCTCGCCAAACCGCGTGTAAAATCGTGCTTCAGTGAAAAACAATCAGAATTTACTATACGCTCGATAAAATTTTACGATATCAGCGAGTCAATAGTTGAATCGAGTTGAATCTTTTTTTTTTTTTTTTTTTTTTTTTTTTTTTTTTTTTTTATATTCTTTTTCTTCAAATTCCAAATGACTCTGAATTTTTTTACATTTTGCTTCCCTATTGCGGAAGCTTTGTGATGGTAAGGAGACAAAAAAAATATCCAGATTTTCGTGCCACTTATGAAAATATCCGAAAACATTGAGAATGTCATGTTTAGAAAAAATGTCCGGATGTGAGTGTGTGTGTGTGTGTGTGTGCGTGTTTTCTGGTCTCGTTAAATTCATATCCGTCAAAAAAATGTTGAATAAAAAAAAAAAAAAATCTCTATAATAGCTACAACTTACCCAAATTTTTTTCGCTATCGAGCCAAAATTTTGTACCTTCGTACATGCGGATGGGTTATGGGACACGGATGTGTTGCACTGGCAGACTGAAAATCGCTCAAGCTGTTCAAAATTTTATTCAAATTTTTAGTTACAAAAATCTAGTAGCTTTAATTTCCACAAATTATTGGCTAATGAGCTAAAAGTTTTTTTTTTTTTTTACCGAAATAAACTTTTAGTCACGGTTGATATTGAATTTGGCAAGAATTGATTGAGAAATTTTGGAAATTGAAAAAAAAAAAATTATCGTTGTATTATCATTGTGATCGAATTCAGGAAAAAAAGCGTGCAAATTATAAATTCGTGCATTGCTTTCACATTATTTTATGCGTTGTTTCATACAAAGTACAGAAAAACATATATCGTTTCTCTTTATGAGGAAGCCAAATTTGAAAAACTCACTTGCTCATAGAGCAATCTTTGTGAGCCGAGTAAGCAAAATGTACAAATTTCTAATTTGCACGCTTTTCTTAAATTACGATATTGAAACTTTTGCAATTGGCTGAGATTTTTTTAGACCCCAGACAACATTTTAGAAAGCAAAATTCGTCGATATACCGGAAATAAAATGGTAGTCCATATTTGGACCAACTTCTTCGATCTAATGGCTTAACCCTCTTCTCTCTCTCTCTCTCTCTCTCTTGGTTTGCTTCGTTCAAATAATCGGATAACCACGGTTAGAAATTTCACGACAAAAACTTTAAGCGTTCTCTTACCAGCGTTCTCCTGATATATCCGGAAGAAAAGCTCGAATTATGCATCCGAAGCGTATATTTTTCATTAATTTTCATATTCGTAAACAAATATTTAACATATTCGCACTTTATAGGCAAACTGTTATTTTTTTCTTCGTCTTTATACTCGAAATTGCCGATTAGATGAAAACGTCTCGAATTTCAATGCACGAACAGTTCGTCGAAATTGGGAAAAAAATTACAATTTGTTGTTAAACAAAAATAACTAGCTTTAACCTTGTTTTTTTTTTCTTATTTTTTCTTCAATCTATCGAGAACACGAAAAGCAAAAAAAAAAGGTGCAATATTTCATTAATCGAAATTTCGTGTGTTCGAAAATCTCTCGTATGTACTTCGTTGTGCGCGGTTATCGAGTGGTATTGCCTGGCAAACGTATATGTGCTGTGGCTATGTCGCTTTTGGTGAAAATTGTTCAACCGGAGCAGCCGAACAATCGGATAGGTTTATTTGAAAACAAAACTGCTTGCTCGCTTCGTCGAACAAATCCAATAAAACAGCCGAGAGTATATGATACAGTATCGCGATCACCAAGAGAGAGATTCATGAGATTTTCACGTCTCGTTTTATATTGGTATGCGGTTGAGTTTCAATTTCGATCCTCAATTTTATAACGTCACGAACGGAATTCAATTTTGAAATTGTCCTCATGAGAATTTACGAAGCATCGATGCAAATTCACACTACAAATATATTATTTATTTTATGATTTTTTTTTTTAAATTATATACTTGTACTATATTTAATTGAAATTATTTATTTTTGTTATTCTTCATTTTATTTATATTTATAATAATTCATGAAGAGTCCTGTCGGTGCGAATGAATAAATAAATCATCGAGAATTAACGAATAACCGAACAATCTTAAATTCCGGGATAAGCCATATTGATTATTGAATCAACAAGAAAGAGAGAGAGAGAGAAACATGGGATTAAGTTTTCTTCTGTTCATTTCAATATATGGAATAGACAAGATGATACGAAAATTTCGAGATTTCGCTCGAATTATTTTTATTGAATTTTCACGACACAGAAAGTCGTCTCCAAATATTCTATTATTCGATAGAAATAATAATAATAATAATAATAAAAATAAATAATTCAGTGTCCCGGCAGAACGCTTTGCTAAATTTCAGGGATAAATACACGAACTTAAGATCCAACAAAGCGTTATTTCGCACAGAGTTAGTGACGAGTCCCATGCACGTTAAAAAGATTTATATTTTTTTAATTTTTTTTTTAGAACTCAACGAGTTTGAGATTTTTCAAGTACTTGACGAAAAAAGAGTTACCTATTTTTCGGAAAATCTTCGAAAAAATAAAATTCTTATTGGAGTAAACCACGTGAAATTTCTCAATTCCACTTTCTTTGTCATATTTCATAGCATGTTTAATGATATGTGGGTCATTCCACGTCAATCCATTGGGTCATCGATCGGACCCCTTGGGATTCTGATGATCAATGGATTTTTTTTTTCGGTCAAAAATGATACCTCTAATTTTTTGAAAATTTTTTGCCATTTTGTGTAAGGGTGTGGCGACCTTAAATATCCTCGACATGAAGTTGAACATTTTTTAAATCGATGAAACTTTTTTGTAAAATCGGGGACTCGAAAAAACATTTTTTTGTCATGGTTTGAAAATGGGATGAGAGTGCTAAATATTTTTTTTTTATATTTTGTTTTTGAAAAAAAAAAAACAAAAATTCGAGAAGAAACTTCGTCTTGGACCAAAAGGAAAATCGAATTTCACCAAGATGAAGTTTCTTTTTATTTTATTTTTTACGACAAGAAACCATCATTGCAAATAAATTCCAAGAAATATTTTTTTTTTAAACAAAAATAAAAAAAATTATTAGCATTCTTATCCCATTTTCGAACCATGAAAAAAAGATATATTTTCGAGTCCCCGATTTTACGATAAAGTTTCATCGATTTGAAAAATGTTCATCTTCATGTCAAGGATATTTTTGAGGTCCGCCACACCCTTGAAAAGTGGCGGAAAAATTTAGAAAAATTAGAAGTATAATTTTTGATCGAAACAAACCAAAAAATCCATCGGTCATCAGAATCCGAGGGGGTCAGGCTGCCGATGACCCCGTGGTTTGACATGGAATTCCCCATATATAGATACTCTGTTCGAACTTCTAATTAGTATTGAGATATCGTAGAAATTAAATTTTTCCTGACAGATTTGAGGATGAAAAAAAAAAAGAAAAAAATGTCAACAGCTGCATACAGTTTTCTCTTGCTTACCTCAACGAAGTTTTCTTCATCCTTGGATCGTGAACCAAAAAAAAAAACTCGTTCTATCCACGTCAGTCTATTATAGTACATCCATATGCTATATCTGTCGTTTGTAGCGTTGCGCATCTATTCGTAGTGGCATACGAGGGTAATTATACAGCACGTGTACATATATTTATGAAAAAAAAGCACATGCCCCCAGTATACAAGGCTCAAGGCTGATTTTATATATATATAACTTTCATAATCATGGTAATAAATGATATTACGTTCGGATAAGAGCTTGGTAAGAACTCGAAAAAGAAATAAATTAAAAAAAAAAAAAACAAAAAACACTCCTCGTTCGAATTTTTCGTCGAGTGACCCCTCCTTCACGTGGGATCTTATCACGCAGGGGGGATTTTAAATGATAAAAAAAAATGATGCTCGAAAAATGCCTCGGAGTAAGTCCCAGTTTTTTCTATTTTTTTTTTTTCTCGTATTCATAATTAAGGAATATAAAAAAATTGTCGTATGAAAAAGAAAATTTAAAAGTTTCAGGCAAACACCAAAATTAATATAAATATTCAAAATTATCTTGTTAAAAAAAAAAAAAAATTACCATAAAATTACCGTTATAGTTGGAAATTATAAAACATTGCTTTCTCATTATTTTTTATATTGCTCACTAAAGCTTCCTCCATGTGAGAAAGCCAAATTTCGAAAAACCTGCTGGCTCAATAGAGGGATCTTCGTGAGCGAGATAAAATAATGAGGAAGCAATGTAGAAATTTCCAATTTGCACGCTTTTTTTTATTTTATTTTTCTCCACTTTAAAAAGTGCTGGAACGATTTTTGAGGTTTTTTTTTTCCACATCTCGTAGATCTTGGGTCGGGGGAGGATTATCGTGACTCATCAGGGCGATATAAGCCGCAAATTATGTCACGACGATTGAGAGTAATCGGAGATTCAATGTGTTATGGCTAGGCGTGAACGACGCCAGGCTGAATTGGCCCATCGTCTTTTCTTCGCTGTACCGAGCGCGAAATTTGCCTAAATACATGCATATAGGCTCTGTTTATCGATTTTCAGAGTCAGACGGACGTATTTTATATATTTTTACACGCAACATTATTTGCGATACGTCTTTTTTATTTTTAGATGAAGGGTGGGGGAAAAAAAAATAATTAAAGTTCCCCATACATACGCACACGTGAATAAAATTAAACGAGCCCACTATGTGATAGATATATGCTTATGTATACTTTATCCAACGGCTATATCCCTTCCCTCTTCTTTTTTTTTTTAATACTTCTCGCATACGATGAGATCATGGCCTTAAAGTCTCTTTTAAACTCTCTCTCTCTCTCTCTCTCTCTCTCTCTCTCTCTCTCTTTCTCTCTCTCTCTCACTCTCTCGAGAAATGTGTGTGTGTGTGTGTTTGCGTGTGTTTATAAGAAACACACCGAAATCGTCTTGTTGCCAGCCACCCATAATCGACGTCTTTTCCCATATTGGCTTCCTTTGTTCCATTGTTCAAAGCACCAGAGTTCTATTTTAGACTCGAAATGAGAAAATGAAGAATTTTCGATTTTACGAGAATTCGATCGATCGTCTATTTTCGATATTGAATGAAAATTTGAAGAAAGAAAAATCGAATCGGTATCAATCACATTTATGGAAGATTCATTAGAGAGTAGAAATAAAAAGAAAAAAAAAAAAAAAAACTAACTGATAATTTCGTTGATTGGAGTAAAATTCAAATGAAGCCTTTTTTTTCCAGTGATACATTTTTTGTTTACTCAATTTTTTCTTCATAAATTTATTATGCATAAATTAATTGACAGTGAAATTAAAGGAATTATTATTTTTGCCATGGTCAACCATTATTTTCTGATCTACGGTTTTTTTTCTTATTATTTTTTTTTTTTGCAAATTCGTGTTCACGTATGACAGAGGACACTTTTGCCTCTCGAGGGACTTTTCGAGAGTCCATAACGCGCTGACGATTCGTCGAGGCTATCGTATACAGAAATTATTGTTTGAAGCTGTACATTTCTTTTTTTTTTTAACGAGATGTTTCTCGTGCTCATTTTTTTTTTTTTCGTAAGCACGAAACCCTTTTCGCACTCTTATACTATCGGGGGGTTTTTTTTTCTTCCCCCCCGAGTCGATCGTTGACTCACATGCCGAGTTCTTCGTCGATCTCAACCGTCTTTTCGCGCCGTGTATTAATTTACGACCAACCGTCCAATTATCGTTCGAATCTGTTTGTTTTTTTTTATTTTTCCTTTTTTTTTTTTTTAATCTCTCCTCACAGCTCGTATTGTTATATCCGTTAAGATTAATGGGCGATGGGGAGCTTTGTGATGGGTGTGTGTGTGTGCGTGTGTGTCGAATTATATTCGTTGGTTCCACGCAGCGAGGCCAACCGATCAATGTATTCGCGAAATATATGTCTTGCGCAACCTTAAGCCACGCGCTCGTGTACAACGATCCATTTATATACTCGAAAATCGAAATAAAAGATATGAAAATCGTCAAATTGTCCCACGGAATATAAATACAGTTATTAAAAAAAAAAAAAAAAATAGCCCCCAAGTATTTTTTCAGCCCCAATTAATGATGGCAAATTAACGATTGATGACACTATACCAACGTTGCTCGAAACCAATGCGAAATTCTGCTCCGAAATTCACAGATTGATTGATCGTCCAAAGTTCGACGAATAAAAATTAACTGAGTTAAAAAAAAAACTATATACGTATATATATATATTTCTGGAGAGAGCTTTTCGAAATAAACCGAGTGGGAAAACTGTCGAGGAATATTGCCAGTATTTTTCTATCGATGGAAATTGGAGATAAAAAAAACAATTCTTCATCCACGAGGATGGACTAATTTGGCAGTTTGACGTTCGAAACTAACTCCCAATTACGGAAACTTGGAAATGTCTTTTTTCGTGTCCATTGCGTCTCTGTTCGTTTAAAATTCGATACTTCGTCGATGATTTGATTTTTTTTTGTTCAAAGGGTTCATCGAATTTTCGTTGATTCTCCATCGAGTTTTAGGAATGAAAAATAAATAGAAATATAATGAAAAAAAAAGGTGTCGAATATCCAGGCAATTGGACAAAAAAAGCTTGCAAATTATAAATTTGCACGTTGCTTCCTCATTATTTTATATCTCACTGACAAAGATCCCTCTATGAGCAAGTGGGTTTTCTAAATTTGACTTTCTCATGGAGGTAGCTTTGTGAGCAAGATAAAATAATGAGGAAGCAAGGTGAAAATTACTAATTTGCACGCTTTTTTTCTGAATTCGATTTCAATAACAATAAAATAATGAACACAAACTTTTCAATTATATTTGAAACAATAACGGTAATTTTCTGGGAAAATTCAAAATTTTCTACCATCAAAATTCTTCAATCGATACTTGACAAATTCAATACCAATCGTGATCGTGACTCAAAGTCTATTTGTGTAAAAAAAAAAAAACTTTTGGCTCATCAGCAAAAAAATTGCGGAAATTAGAGCTATTGGAGATATTTTTAAATTCAAAATTACAAAAAAAAAAGTTGAACCCCTTGAGCAATTTTTGTCAATCTCAGTGCCACAAATCCTTGTCCCATAACTTATCCATGTAAAAACTTTTGGCTTGACAGCCAAATGATTGTGGAACTTGGAGCTATTGGATTTTTTTTTGATAAATTCAACAATTTTCAAAACCCAAACCGTTCAAGCGATTCTCGCCAAATTCATTACTAACCACGCTTGTGATTAAGTCTACTTGTATAAAAAAAAAAAAAAATTAGCTCGATAGCTGAAAAATTACGAAAGTTGGAGCGCCCACGGACATTTTTCGAAACATTTAAAATCCCGCGAAATAAAAAATCCCGTAGCAATTCAAACAAAAATTGCAGCAAGCAAAGGTAGGTATATGGTCTACCTGTGTAGCAATTTTCAGCTTGATTGCTCAAGTCGCACTCTAGATAAACGGATTTGAAGTTTTCGAGAGGCAGGAACACAAACACACGAACGATGTTTTGAGGAAGCAAAATTAATTGGTTTCGTTAGTAAAATTCACGTACAATAACGGATTTTTTAAAATTTTTTTGCTAAATCACTCAAACGTAAGAAACTTTATGCATCTTCCAAATGTTCATATCTTTCGATTAAAAAAAAAAAAAATTCTTCTGCCATGTTCAAGAAAAAAAATACTTTACCGGACAATCAGCGTAAAAAAAAAATCTTACAAATCACACCTGATTTCCACTATCGCTACGATCAATTATTTATTTCTCATAAATTATCGCAATCCATAAATTTTGTGAGTAATTTTTTTGTTGTTTCGTTTTGTTTCTGAATGAATCGACAGGCCTAGCCCCGGGGGTGTCGGTGATAACGGGGTCCAGGGTGTTCGTGGCAAGGGCCTGCCTCACGTGATTTATTGTCGTTTGTGGCGTTGGCCGGATCTACAATCGCATCACGAGCTCAGGGCGATCGAGCACTGCGAGTACGCTTTTACTCAAAAACGCGACGAGGTCTGCGTTAATCCTTATCACTATCAGCGAATACAAACGCCAGGTAGGGTCTCTCGAAAAATTTCACGAATATATATGGAAAATTTGCAATTGACAAGATTTTTATTTAAAAATTTCTTTTTCATAAAAATTTCCCTGAATCAATATTATTGATACTTCCAGGTCATCAAAGAAAATTAATATTTTATATTTTTATCGATATAAAATATTTCGGAGTAATTTATGAATTTTACGTTTTTGGTTCATTTACTCACGTTATTGGTCATTAAATACAATTAATATTGTATATTTTTATCAATATAAATTATTTCGGAGTAAATTATGAATTTAACGTTTTTTTTTTTTTTTTTTGGGTTAACAATAGTTTTGCCGGCTATTCTCGTACCGAGGCACAATTTGTCCGGTGACGAGTCGGTATTGTACAATACTTCCCTCGAAGAGCTTAGCGTAAGCGTGCCCGAGAACACGAGCTTCCACGCAACGTTGAATCATCAGCACAATAATCAACAGGGAATAGCTCAATCTCCACAGCAGCAGCAACCAAATAATCCGTACCAAGGAATGCAGGTTAGTACGATAATTATCATTGTTATCATAATTATTATTGTTCATTCGTATTATCATTGATATTTGTTAAGTTTTTCAATCGTCCAGTGTCCTCGCAGCCTTTTGCCTGCCCTATCCCCTATAATTTTCATGTTTCATTTCGTATCTCGAGATATTTGCACAAGGGCACAGGGAAACTGCGGAAAACCTGGGTGATACGCCTGATATTTTTTTTTTTCGCGTCTCCAGTTGCATTACCATCGGAAATTCGGGAAAAAAATGATTTTCATTCGTGATTTTTGAGGAAAAATAAAAAATAACAAAAAAAAAAAAGCAACATTCGCATCGTTGTAACTATTGTTTTTTTGACAGAGTATGCAGGCAACGAGTCCGGCGAGTGTGGGGAGCCTCGGTAGCGTGCAGGGTTCGCCACATCCACCGCCTGGATCCATGGATCCTCCGGCCGATACTCCACCACCTGGCTACATAAGCGAAGACGGCGATAACATGGATCACAATGATAACATGTCACTGTCGCGCCTATCGCCTAGTCCCGTGGACGCTCAACCGGTCATGTACTGCGAGCCAGCGTTCTGGTGAGTTTTTTTTTGTTTTTTTTTTTTTCATTTGAGACTATTTCGTTAAAATTAATTGATCGTTTTGCAAAATAATTATCGAATTAAGCGTTAAAAATTATACAATATTCGGCTTTTTGCCTCTGGTTCTTTCAAATGAAAAAAAAAAAGTATTTTTTCGCAAACAATGCAACATGCCAAATTTTTCATATGAATACTCATATTATTAAAAAAAGAAAAACACTGAAGAAAGCAGTGTGGATTGTTTTTTTTCTTCCATTTCAGACTATTTCGATAAAATTATTTGATCGTTTTGAAAAATAATTATCGAATTAAGCGTTAAAAATTATACAAGATTTTGCCTCTGGTTTTTTCAAATGAAAAAAAAAAAGTATTTTTTCGCAAACAATGCAACATGCCAAATTTTTTATAAGAATATTCGTATTATTAAAAAAAAACACTGAAGAAAAAAGTGTGGATTGTTTTTTTTCTTCCATTTCAGACTATTTCGATAAAATTATTTGATCGTTTTGCAAAATAATTATCGAATTAAGCGTTAAAAATTATACAAGATTTTGCCTCTGGTTTTTTCAAATGAAAAAAAAAAAAGTATTTTTTCGCAAACAATGCAACATGCCAAATTTTTTATAAGAATATTCGTATTATTAAAAAAAAAACACTGAAGAAAAAAGTGTGGATTGTTTTTTTTTCTTCCATTTCAGACTATTTCGATAAAATTATTTGATCGTTTTGCAAAATAATTATCGAATTAAGCGTTAAAAATTATACAATATTCGGCTTTTTGCCTCTGGTTCTTTCAAATGAAAAAAAAAAAGTATTTTTTCGCAAACAATCCAACATGCCAAATTTTTCATAAGAATATTCATATTATTAAAAAAAAAAAACACTGAAGAAAGCAGTGTGGATTGTTTTTTTTCTTCCATTTCAGACTATTTCGATAAAATTAATTGATCGTTTTGCAAAATAATTATCGAATTAAGCGTTAAAAATTATACAAGATTCAGCTGTTTGCCTCTGGTTCTTTCAAATGAAAAAAAAAGTATTTTTTCGCAAACAATGCAACATGCCAAATTTTTTATAAGAATATTCGTATTATTAAAAAAAAAACATTGAAGAAAAATGTGTGGATTGTTTTTCTTTCTTCCATTTCAGACTATTTCGATAAAATTATTTGATCGTTTTGCAAAATAATTATCGAATTAAGCGTTAAAAATTATACAAGATTTTGCCTCTGGTTTTTTCAAATGAAAAAAAAAAAGTATTTTTTCGCAAACAATGCAACATGCCAAATTTTTTATAAGAATATTCGTATTATTAAAAAAAAAACACTGAAGAAAAAAGTGTGGATTGTTTTTTTTCTTCCATTTCAGACTTTTTATTTAAAATTATTTGATCGTTTTACAAAATAATTATCGAATTAAGCGTTAAAAATTATACAAGATTGGGCTGTTTGCCTCTGGTTCTTTCAAATGAAAAGAAAAAGTATTTTTTCGCAAACAATCCAACATGCCAAATTTTTCATTAAAATATTCATATTATTAAAAAAAAAAAACATTGAATAGAAAAAAACGTGGATTGTTTTTTGTTTTTTGTTTTTTTTTTTTCAACCGATACCGAATTTTCTCTAATTCTTCCTTATTTTATCCAATTAACAATCAAGGTGTTCCATAAGCTATTACGAGCTAAACACGAGGGTCGGTGAGACCTTTCATGCCTCGCAGCCGAGCATAACCGTGGACGGTTTCACGGATCCGAGCAACTCCGAGCGTTTTTGTCTCGGTCTTTTGTCGAACGTAAATCGCAATACCGTGGTCGAGCAAACGAGACGGCACATCGGCAAAGGCGTCAGACTTTATTACATCGGGGGTGAGGTTTTCGCGGAATGTCTATCCGACTCGAGCATATTCGTACAGAGTCCAAATTGCAATCAACGCTACGGATGGCATCCCGCTACCGTTTGCAAGATACCACCGGGTAAACAAAAAAAAAAAAATAATACACCAAATATAAAAAAAAAAAACACTTTGATGCCCTCAAAGTCTCGAATAAGTTCAGGTTTTAGCGAAATTTTCAAATTTCATCCAAGAAATTAAGGTAATTTCGAATTAAATTGTTCAACAATGACAAACGGACGATTGAACGAAATTATTATCGAAACTTTTTTTTTTTCACAATCCTTCAACGTTATCTCAATTTTCTCCGGATCGAACGTTTTTTTTTTTTTCTTCAATTCTACGGAATTGTTGAATTTGGAATGTGATTTTTCAAATTTTCCTACCGAAACGGGTACGAAATGAATTAAAAAAAAAAAAAAAGAACATTAATCATTTTTAACGTTAATATTTAAACTTTTCCTTCGCAGGCTGCAATCTCAAGATCTTCAATAATCAAGAATTCGCGGCGTTGCTCTCGCAATCGGTGTCCCAGGGCTTCGAGGCGGTTTATCAATTAACGAGAATGTGCACGATAAGAATGAGTTTCGTGAAGGGCTGGGGCGCCGAGTATCGTCGTCAGACTGTAACATCGACGCCATGCTGGATCGAATTGCATTTAAACGGGCCATTGCAGTGGCTCGATCGGGTTCTAACGCAAATGGGCTCGCCCCGTTTACCCTGTTCCTCGATGTCTTAAATCGAAGTTTAAAAAAAAAAATATATATATATATATATATATATATATATATATATATATATATATATTATTGATTCGACGAGAGAACGTCCCTGATAACGCGAGAATTATCGATGAAGAGCTGAAAAATAAGGAAATAAAAGAGAAGATACACGATCATGGGAGAAAAAACGAAATAAAGGGAGAAAAAAAAATGATCTGCTGGATGGGACATTTGTTCGTATTTCTCGCATCGAGATATACAAACGCCGAGACTGGCTTCGATGCGCATCAGTTTTAATCGTGAAATCGAAGCCGATAATGGAGAAACAAAACAAAAAAACAAAGAATTTTGGCTGTTTCCCTCTTTCGAGAGAAAGATAGAAGAGAGAGAGAGAGAGAGAGAGAGAGAGAGAGAGAGAGAAGGTCATCGAAGAGCTTGCAAAGATTTTTCGAGTTTCGTAATTGTCAGAAAATTTCTGCGACAATTGCGGATCGTAATTATGAAAATACGATACTCGCACGAGATAAATGCCGAGTGACAAGCTAGGGGAAAAAAAAACCGAGTCTTCGTATATTAATAAAATATATAGTGAAAAAAAAAAAAAACAAAAAAATAAAGAAAAGAGACGAAGAAAAAAATTGGCGATTGCACTTTGCGCGAGATGACAAAAATAATGGGCTCGCGGATCACGAGGGCTGTATAGGATGACGCGTGAAACGCTCATTACAGAAATTAAGGCTAATCGAGTCGCCAAAGGACACGTTTTTTTTTTTTTTTTAATTCTACAAAGAAATTTATAACATTTTTTTTTTATAAAACGCAACGTAACCAGGACGGAAAATGAGGATTTTTTTCGGACGAACGAATAGCAAAGATTATATATGCATATATATATATATATCCATTAGGGTTTTTGGAAAAAAAAAAAAAACAAATTCGATTTTCCAACGGACCACACCTGAGATAGTTTGGGTCGAAAAAAAAAGTTTAAATCAAAAGATGACAATTTTAGGCTGAGTGGAAGATCCGTTGCATTTGATTTTTCATTCCCCCCCCCCCCCCCCTTTTTATCGAATTTATGATGAATAATTGCTGGTAAAAAATTTTTTTTTTTTGCCCTCACAGCCGCAAGACGATCGATTTGTGTCTCGAGATTCTCTTAGAATTTTATCATTTCAATTCATGCTTGAATTGGGTCCCAAACGGATATTCACTTTATTATTTCACTATTTTTCCAAACTATCGCCTCATAATGAGTGAAAAAAAAAAAATCTGTTTGGGTTACGGGTATAACTTTGAAAATTGAATAGAATTTTGAATAAAATTTTGTTAAAAAATTTTTACTTGATGGCCGAAGTTCTTTGCTTTGATTTTTTCTGAGCGCCCGTGCCACATCATATGCAGCGGACTGACGTTCGGTAGCCAATTCGTCGATTGTTTTAATGAAATTAAAAAATGGTTCGTGTCATCGAAGAACGAGAGGATGCGCGGATAGTCCGAAAACGAGTTGTAGTCGAAGAGGCTGATCGCTTGACAGTGCTTGATAAAGATTTGAGTGATTTCATCAGTTAAAAAAAAAAAAAAAAAGTCACTGTTTTCGTTTAATCAGCATTAATTTTCCTTCTGATTTTCTTGACGGCAAGTCCGGATTCATGGAAAACCGAGGCATTTTAAGGATGTATCGGACGTACCTTCCCAACCACGATAAAAACGATAAGAAGATTAATTTTGAATAATAATAATGCCAAAAAGTTAACGATAAATTGTTTAAACAAAACATTGTTCATCAAATTTTTAGGAAAAGTTTTTTTTTTTTGACACATGAAATGAATTCGTTGATTTTTCTGACTGCACATGAATTTTTTTTTTACATTTTCTTATCATTTTGAAATTTCGGTTTTCGAAAAATTTTTAATTTTGAAAAAATAACGGAAAAATCGTGAATTTTGGATATGTTCTCGTAAAAAAAACGTTGTATATTACAATTAATAAGTTTCCAGGGGGCATTGAACGAACAGTTTCGTAAATACGAACTTTGCAAATTTCCGAAAAACGAAATTTAAAAATGATAAAAAAAATTTTTGAAAAAATTAATGCGTAGTCGGAAAAATCAACGAATTCATTTGACGTGACAAAATAAAATATTCCCTAAAAATTTTGTTAAACAATGTTTCGCTTAAACAATTTATTGATAAATTTTGGGCATTATTATTATTAAAAATTAATCTTCTTATCCGTCTTTATTGTGGTTGAATTTTTTCCGATTTTTTATCTTATCACGAAGTATGCAACATTGTCGACGAAAGTCACTTTTGGTTGGTAAGGTACGTCCGATACATTCTTAATATCAGATTTATGGAAATTTTAATTTATTATTGACAACAGACGAAGATCAAAGGCAATATCTTTTGCAAGTTGTCAAATTTCATCCTGAGCAATAGCCCCCCCCACTTTTCGAAAGAAAGTTCACTTTTGCCAAAAAACGTCACTGAATAAAAAAAAAATTAATTCAATTATGAAAATAAAATTTGAGTAATATCTCACGCTTTTGTGTGTTTCGATTGAATGATAATCAGAAAATTCGTTATTTTAAATATCTACCGAAGAGTTGAAATTCCAAGAGCATCTTATCTGAGACAAAAACTGATCCTCTGGCAGCTGTGAGCGCGGAAAAAAAATTTTTACCAGCAATTATTCGTCATGAATTCGATAGAAAAGGGAGAAAAAAAAATGAAAAATTAAATGCGGCGGATCTTCCACTCGACCTAAAATTCTCATCTTTCGACATAAATTTGTTTTTCTACCTGAATGAAATATTTCAGGTGTGGCCCGTTGGAAAATCGATTTTTTTTTTTTAAACACCCTAATATATATACATATATATATATATATACTTAGACGCGAGTATATGTGTAAATTTGAAAATTTGGGGATGCAATATTCTCAGTATTTTACGAATTTTCGTTGATGGGGCAAAAAAAAACAAACAAATTAAAGACGTATCGCATTACGTCTAAAGAAATTTTACTCAAAGCGCATACTTGCCGTTTTGCGGAGAAGGGAAAAAAGAGAAAAAAAAAAAAAATCATCTCACGGAATTGATACTGCATGAATAAACTTGAGAGCCCTCGTATTTGACGGAATGCTGCTCGATTGATACTAATCCTAGGTAAAAAGGCGTTGAATTCTCGCGTCTTACTCGCCGGTTCTCCCGCTCGATTGGCCAATTTCGTATTTGACGTGTCTCTCAAGAGATCACGTCAAATTCTCTCAAAGAGAGCAATTTTGTTCTCTTTCTCTCTCAAAGAAGAGGACAAAATTGCCGATAACGAGAATGAAATTTCGGGCGCGAAAAATCTCGAATTAGTACATTCGTATGAAGCAGCGTCAAGTTTTTTTTTTGTTTTTATAAATTTTAATGAATTTTATCGATCGTACGGTCTCATGCCCGAGAAAACGTGATTTTTTTTTTTTTTCGAAAATTCGTTTCACAGCTTTTCCCCGGACACTTTTGTTTGCAATTTTTGCGTACATGAAAAACGATAAACAGCTATAAAGTTGCATCAAGATCGAGTAGCCCAATTATTCAGGAGTTAAATATTCTTTTTTTTTAATTTTGTAATTTTTTTAAATTGAAAACATCTCCGACAGTGGTCGAATTTGATTATTTTTGCCACAAATCTTATCAAAAGATTATATACGACTTTTTTTTTTAGACGCGACTAGTACGGCCAGTACAAAGTCTAGCAAAGCTCGACGCGCGAAAAAAAAGGACGTTTTTTTTTTTTTATCCCCTCAATGAACAGAGGTTAAACGGCGCATGTAAATATTTCTCGAACGCACCAAAAACCGTGATCGAAGGACGCTTCTTCTTTTCTTTTTTTTTTTTTTTTTTTTCTCAAATTTACATTCTCGTGATAACCGGTCTCCGTATTTTCGTGTGAGAATGTCGAATAATGAATTTTCCAAGAGGGCGAAAGTCGTTGAAATAATAAAATTAAGCCTCGTATCGACTATGGTAATTATGATCCCGTGTATCGCGGGATTCGCGAGAGGGCAAAATTTTCATTGCCAAAGCGAAAGGATCGGGACAGAGAGGTCGGGAAAAAATTTAAAAAAAAAACAACCAAAAGTCTACTTTCCGCATAGGAAAAGATGAAAAGAAAAAAAAAAAATATCGCTACGTATTATGGTGTCTTATCTTAACTAATCGCTATTCGTACTAAGAGTGGAAAGAAAGCGAGAGAGATAGAGAGGGGAAAGAAACACTTCTTACTAAAGAATAATGATGCTGAGCGAGCTAGCAATTTTTGCGAGGAAATGGAAAAATAAAACACAGAATATCTTATATACTAATATCAACGTAAAAAAAAAAACATACAACTATATATATATACAAAAATATATATTATATATGTTTTCGGGTGGATAAGGCGTTTGGGATAAGACGCGTTATCTTTCATAATTAATTTGGTGAACGCTCCACGAGGCTAAGTCGGGGAGGGGGACAAGATTTTTGCAGAAATAAGAAAAAAAAAAAAAAATCTAGATCCGTTCGAACTGGAGATGTGAGTCCGGCAATTTTGCCGAATTTGATGATAAAAATAATTTTTAATCCATTAAACCCAGCAAATCTAGTAAATCCAGTGAAAAAATTACAATCCCGCCCGCGATCGAATTTATTTCTCAAACGTATCAATTAGGATACAGTTGATTCGTCTTCTTGACAATTGTTTTTTTCTCCGTGAGGAAAAAAAAAAAAAAAAAAAATGGAAAAAAAAGTTTCTTCCATTCATTCGATTTTCCGGAAAAATTTCGTGACGTTAATTTTACGATAAAGATTTTGAGAAGAAAAAAAAAACAAGAAAATTTACCGTTATCGTTTTTTATTTTTGATAATTTTACCGGATGATAATTTTTCAAGATCATCACATCTCCGGATTCGTACGCCGAGCGTGACGAGACGATTTTCGATTCGCAAGCTTCGAGAAGAAAAAAAGGGCAAAAATTGCGCCAGTCCCTGAAAAAAAAAATCCCCCTTTTTTTTCTTTTTTCCCATACAAAATTTTATTCGCGAGAAATTCAGTTTTATGATACGAGCATTTTTTCTTTTTTTTTTTCTTTTATTTTCATCTAATTTTATTTTCTCTGACGAGCAAAGTAAGGAAATATAGAAAGGAAGCATGATTAAGCGATATCAAATATTTCGGTTTATCGAAGCAAATATACCATAAAGTGATAAGATAAAACTGGTCGTTGAGGAAGGTGAAAAGAGATAGAGAGAGAAAGAGAGAGAGAGAGAGAGAGAGAGAGAAACAAAAAAGTGATTTTTTCGTCATATATACATACATATATAAATATATATATATATATATTCAGGCTAATGCGCAAAAAGCTTTACCAATTAAAAAGAGAGCTCAATCACGAAGGGATTGTCCAGATTGGAAAACTTTTCGTGCTTAAGTGATTTCTATTTTTATTACCGAAATTTTTTATCATTAAATTTCCAAAATTTACCGTCGCTTCGAGTCGACTGAAGAATTTGAAAAAAAATTGAAAATTAAAAAAAAAACGAAGTAAAAAAAGAATTAGCAATTGATTCTCTGGTGATTAAAGATATATTATAAATTGTTCTTGGCGAGATAACGATTGTGTGTGTGTGTGTGTGTGTGTGTGTGTGTGTGTAATTAGTATGAGGTGTTTTTAGATGATGTCTCGAATAGTTTGTACACCTAGTGTACACGCCTCTTTGGTTTGAATCGGTGCGTTACGCAACGTATATCTTTTTTTTTTTTCATTTTTTAAAATTCAAATTGTATATTTGCCCGTTTCGAAGTGAAAAAAAAAAAGAAAAAACTAGACGTGATCGATAACACGAAGGTGTTCTTGCAGCTCAATGTCGGAGATCCAAATATATACATATATATATATATATATATATATATATGTGTGTGTATAATTTCAGCTTGTCTCCCCGACTGAACGAAAAGTAAAAAAAGAAAAAAAAAAAAAAAAATGAAAATATATGAACACGAACGAAATGTGACGGAGCTGAGACACGAACGAGTGTAATATTTTGCTACTGAACTTAGAGTTTTTAAGTCCATAGGTTTTTATCAATGAAAACGAGAGACGATGAGGAGGGAGGAAAAAAAAAAGAAAAAATAAATAAATGAGACGAGCGATCCTATGTCACATAATGAATTTTTACGATATTACGTTTGTACAACTTGTATATTGCTGTTTCAACTTCGTTTTTTTGTTTCTCTGCAAAAATCTCCGTTTCACGTGGGGTTCTCGGCAGCTTTGTATATCGTAAAATAACACGAAGCTTTTCTCTGTTTTGTTTTTTTTTTTTTTTAGCTACATTGCGTTTATCAATAATTACGAGTCGAAAAAATCATTGTAAGTATACGAGTCGTCCGTCGTGCGTTGATTATTGATCGATCAATTTGGACAATTTACAATAACGCGATTAACGGGGATTTGTTGAGAAAAAAAAAAAAAATTGATTAAAAAAAAAAATTAATAAAATCACATCTGGCGCGTATCTCTGAATTTGAGCGACGAATAAATAATATCCGGTACGAGATTTCAAACATTCCATATTGTATTTTTTACGTTTCACGCGCTTCTTCCCGATATATATATACAATTTTCAAGGATCAATTTTTTCGCGCGACACGACTCGTATACCAGAGATGGGCATATCTGTCCTTAGTGTGAAGGAGGAAAAAAAAAAAAATCATTGTTCGTTATGGAGTAAATATTTCAAAAATTCAGTCACAAATATCTCTGATCATTTAGAAAAAAAAAAACAAATAATTCATAATAAATTGTATGTATAAGAATATGAGGGAGGGAAAAAAAAGAATAAGCGAAAAGAATACTTTTTTTTTGTTTTCTCAAAGTAACGAAAAATTTGCTCATGTCTTCTCGTAAACGCAAGTCATCTGTTCAGAATTATGTTTCTATTAGTATTTATAGTGATTGTCCGAGCGAGAAACTGAAGAGAGGGGAAAAACTCGTGACAAGTGTCATATAAAAGGGTGGATTATAAGTGAAATTCGATTAGTCAACGCGCTGGCCACGTAATTTTTTTTTTTTTTTTCCTTTTCCGTAATTCGCGAGAAATGAATTTTAGCAATATAAACATTTTAATCGTCGTTCAAAGCTTTTTTTTATTCTGTGCAAAAGATAAAACGAAAAAAATAATTATATCATCGTTTTATATGAATTTATAAAATTTTGTTTTTGCTATATTGTGGATGATGATTCTCGTCGGCCATTTTTTGTTTATCGATGATAATATATTTAAAAAAAAAAAATCTACAACTTGAGAATGGATTGTAAAACAGTCGGATCTTGTCTGTGACTTCTGTGAAATTTGGCCGATCATCGATCGGGCAGCTAAGAAAAGGAAAATAAAAAAATCCCTGTTCAGCCTGCGATATTTGCAATGGTCGTCTTTTTTTCAGTTTTTTTTTTTTTTTTTTTTCTCAACTATCGTCCGACACGATAACGAGCGTTAAGAACGAAAAACCACGAAGAGAAAAAAAATGTGAACCATGGAATTGACTGCTCGATTGCGACTGCCATTTTAGTGTAGTGAAAGGAGGTACAAAAAAAAAAACAGAAAAAAAAAGAGAGAGTTGCTAAAACCGAGAAAAACCTGACATGCTTTGATAGCCTGGTTACTGCTTCGACGAACATAAAAATGTTTCTTTTTCGATTTTGAGATTTTCTTTCTCTCTACCCGAGCACAATATTTCGAAATACCAATTGAAACTTGCGACGCCTCCATAGTAAACGAACGAAATAAAAAAAAAAAATGTGTTTTATTTTTAAAGGATACTTTTTCAAATTGTCAAAAAAAAAGAAAATATATTATTGGAAAGCTAGAAACAAAAAAAAAATGCATGAGATCCAGTTCAATTTTTTACATGGCACTCTTCTCGCAATTTTTCCATTTTCCATACGTTTTTTCTTGACCGAGGAAAGAAAAAAAAAAAATGCTAAAACACAAATTCGAGCGCAATGGCCGCCTTGAAATGGCTTTTCCCTTCCGTCAAGAGCTCGTCCAAAGCTCGCAAGCATCGGGGCAATTTTTTTTCTGGTTTGAAAGCGATGAGAGAATTTAGTAGCTTATTTTTTTTTTTTTTTTTTTTTTTTTACTGTTTCAATATCATTGAATACAAAATCGCTCAGTCATCATCATGATTTGTTTTTTTTTTTCGATCGTTTTCCTTCTTCGTGCATTCGATGTCCCTTCGATGCACACCGCTACGATCTTTTGCTCGTGCAAATGAAAAAAAAAACAAATAAATAATTAAAAAAATAAAAAAAAAAAAACTAAAATCCACGTCCGGATTATGTTCGATGAGAGAATAATAAATGTGTGTAACACAAAACATCGAACGAGTTCATCTGTCATTGTTGTATAAAGATTGAGAAGGATAAGAAGAAGAAAAAAAGAACAAGAAAAACTTTAAACACTTGATTTTTTGTTCGAAGAACGAGAAAGAGAGAAAGAGAGAGATAGAGAGGAGATACAGGCCAGGCGTGAGAAAGAATAGTCTGAGATTGAGAGTGAGTGAAAGAAATCCGCGAGAAACGGTACGATAAGGAATCATGCGTGTGAGACTGTATCATAGTTATAAATAAATGTATATGTTAAGTCAAACGAAATTTATCACGATTACGAGCTTCATGATTGTGGATTATTGAACCTCGATCCTTTCCTCCCTCAAATACATATATATTATATATATTATATGCATAAATACATAGATATATATGTATATAATATGTACATATATATATATTTATATGAATAATTCTCTGTCAACTCAGCCACCCATTTCCATCGAGGTATAAAAACCGATCTGAAAAATTTCCAGTTTGTTTGGATACTTGAAAAAACTTTTTTGTGCATTTTTTCAGATTTTTTTTGGCGGCTGAGTACGGAAATGTGGTCGATTTTTAAAAATTAACTGTTTTTTACTTTATTAAATACTCAAAGAATTATTTTAATAATATTTTCATACATAAAATTTGTCTTTTTTTTTGTCAGCTTTCGACTGAAAATATTTTCAGATTTTTTAAATCAATTTTTAAGACTTTTTTGCCTTAAAAAAATACGGAAACTTTCATTAACATGTCATTTTCATGTGTTCGCGCAACTTTGATTATCGTGGAAAAAATTTTAAGCACTCCTTACATGCATATACGATTCACAGAAAAAATTTATGAAAATTGAAATTCAATTCTTTTATCCAGAAAAAGAAAAATCACAGCTCGGTTAACATAAAAATAAATTTCAGTGTTTACTGCATTAATATTTGTTTGCACACAGAGAAGAAACAATTAGAAAAAGCAACTGTCGAAGAAAAAAAAAACAAAAAAACTTCACGAGACGTGTATTAGAAATTTCTTCAGTTACAAAGTTGCTAAAGTTACGATTTTTATAAAATTGAGAATCCATTAATCATTATCTCGATAACAAATAATAGTGGGGGGGGGGGGGGGGGGGGGGGGAGGAATGAAATTTTGGTGAAATTTCATGGATATAAAAAAAAAAAAAAAAAAAAACGGAGTGGCTGAGTTGACATGGAGCGCGACATGAGATATGTAAAAAAAAACAGAATATCGATGTTTTTTTTAAATTTATTTATTTGTGTCATCAATTGCAATCGAGTGTCGTTGAATCTCTCGACGATAGAAAAAAAGAAAAAAAAAAAAAAAAAAAGAACTTTATGGCTTGACGTCAGAACTTTGTGGCTGATATTTGAATTTTTTTTTTTCTTTTTTTCTTCAAATTCAAAAATTTATTCAGTGGATTTTCCTCGTAACCTGCAAGGCTTTTCATTCATTTTGATCTACATACGAATGAAAATATTTTCACATCGAGGAAAAAAAAAAAAAAAAAAAAAAAATTCGTGCAAATCGAACGTTGAAACAATTTTCTGACTTTTCGTTTTTTTTTTTTCTTCTTTCTTTCTCCATCATATATACCGTTGCACAGTATAATATCACATCAATCTAATAAATTTTGGCTAATAAAAAAAAAAAAAAAATATACATATATAAATATATTTATATTACACATGCTGTAAACCAAGTACTGAAATTGATGTAGCTCGAAGTTTTTTTTTTTTTTTTTTTTTTTTTCTTCGTTTGAGCACAGTGACAAAAGATTGTTTTTATTATTTTCGTTTTGTCACGCGTAAAAATCCAAAATCGCCATTGCATCGATAACGAAGAAAAACGACGGAGAGTCGTGTTGCGTAAAAGCAAAAAAAAAAAAAAATTATTTTTCACGATTCGAGATGAATTTTGGGTCTTTAAAGATTTTTCCAGATTCGTTGGTCACTCTCCGAATGAATTTGGAGTATTTTTTTTTTTTTTTTTTTTTTTTTTTCCCCTCCGAAACTTGGGAATTCGTGACTATTCTCGGTGGTGCCGTTTCAGTACGATTTGAGTCGTGAAAAAAAAAAAAAAAAAAAAAAAAAAATTTCACGCGTTAAGCCAATGAGCCCGTTGACCTCGCGGGGGACGGAGGGGTTCGATTTTCTAGGATATTTCGTTTTTTCGTTGATTTTTCTTCTCCTCCGCCGTCATTTAGTGAAATCTTCGGACACGATTTTGCGGAATTTGCGACAACATTTGCTTGAGCGAGAACATGCTCACGGATAAGCCAACCGTAGCCAGAAAAACAGCCGAACCCGCCGTACCAAGGTCCACGCTGTTTCTCCGATATAGCTGCATACCGCTGCTCTGTAATTCGGAGAGAAAACAAAAAAAAAATGAACGATTACTCGTTGGAATTGACAATTTGATTGATTGAAAAAATTTTATTTGAAAAATTGAGTAAATTTGAAAAATTTAAAGCTCATTTACGTTCGATGATCATGTATTATTTTACAGAGAAATTTAACTTTGGGGGTGTAATGAATGTTCTCAATTAGAAAAAAATTCTGATACTTCGAAAAAAAAAAAATACACTAAACTTGAATGATTTTTTTAAGCGACAACAAAAGCTCTTTCAACAATTCCTCGTTCGAGTTTTTACGATGAAACTTTGTGTTTCTGATTTTTTTTTTTATTCTGCTCGTATGAATATTCTGATTTACGAATAATTAATCGCTTGCCTGGTTCAGTGAGAGTCTGAGAGCGTAGCAGGCAGTGCGCGTCGGATACATCTCGCCGCTGAAGCTTCGATGCTCAGCTCCGCGCGCTGTAACGCAAACGCGAAAGTCAAACTTGCGTGCAAACTCAATCGGACCGCGAATGATTTTACGTTTAGCAATTAATTCCAAGAGATTCCGAGAACGAGACTCGATTGCGGGAGAGAAAATTTTTTTTTGATTCGGTGCAATGATTTTTTTTGTTTTTTTTTTTTCCCATCATTTAATAAGAAATTAAATTTGGAAAATTTTTTTCCCAGAGATACATTAACGAAAAAAATTCATAGGCATCTATATTAATTTCATTGCGTCTTTGTATCGATGAAAAGTTGCTTTCGGAGTAAAAAAAAAAAATTTTTTTCAGGCAAATATTCAAAGTTTCGTTCTACCAAAGTCATCTTGGCCCTGAAATATTTTTTTTCCATACGATAATACGATTGCGAAAGGAACAATCTTTTATCTATAATGGTACAAGTTTTTTTTTCGAGACTGTCCAAAATTAGCAGACGCCGGAGCCTAAATTAGTTTGTTCTCGTGGCGCTCTGCCATATATTTCGTATGACGAGACGTCTCGTGCCGAGTTCCGAGAGATCATGCGAAGTTCACATGATGCTCCAGTGTTATACTAGATCTCAGTTATTCGGGAGTTTTCCATCGTTTGAAGATTTTCATTTTTTTAATTTTGCACGTTTTTAATTTAAAAAAAAAAAAAAAACTCTAAATATAATTTTTTGCATGCGAATGAAAGAGAATTGGTAGATTTTATCTCGATTGCGAAAGATTGAATTTGTCGAGGGTAAAACTTGATGTCAACGCGGTTACGCAATTCTCTGATAAACGAATCTCGTTGCGGCATTGCAATTCGCGTCGATAAAGATGCCCCGCGATACGCGTTCGATTGACATGTATTTCGTGTTTATTCTAGCGCGAGACAAATTTAGCTTCCAAAATACGGATACGGAGAACTCCCAGCCGATACGAGAGATCGACAAGATCAACGGGAGTACAAGAGTATCGAGCATGACTGAGATAAATTCTCGAAAATTTTTCATCAAACGAGAAATAAATATTGCGAAAGACAATTGGAGATTAGGGAATTTTCGATCGTATCGTTAATTTTAATTCTTCTTCGGCTCTACCGACACGGATCCGATAAATATTCAAATTTATACTTCGAGCATAATGCAAATATAATTTTTATATCATTTTTTTCTTCGAACGACAGATAATTTTCTATCAAATCAAGGAAACATATATATGTACATATGACGTAAATGCACGGAACTGAAAAATAAGCCAAAGATTCATTCTCGTGCGATACGCTTGTACTTTGGTTTCACGCACGAGCGTTAATCACTCCGGTTTGTCAATCGTACAACAGGCAAGCCAGCGGCGGCAAAGAATAACAATTTCGTTAAAAATGTCGGTGACTTTGTCTCCGTTATTTATTTTTGTCGTTACAAAAATTCATTTCAGCGTAATAAATTCGAAATTTAACGAATTATACGTGTCAAAATTTACGAACGAAAATTTTTATGAAAAATTGACTCGAGTTTTGCAAAAAAAAAAAAAAAAAATAACCAGCATCCGGCGTGAGCCAAAAAATTCAACTTGGACAGAAAAAAAAATATGAATTATTAAAATTACGGATATTTCTGGTTGAAATTTGGATCGTGCGAGCAATCTGATATCCTGAAAAATCAATCGCGGCAAGTTTTTAATGTCCTAGATTATTATAAACAATAAAAATCAGGACTCGTAGCGTATTTTTGACAATCCCCTTTCTTCCTGTCAATTTTCATTGAAACAAATCTTTCGACGAGCCTGTACGAGGTAGAAAAATTTCCAGAGAATTGGCGAATGAATGATAAATCGCGATGAGCGTTATAAATATAATTATATAAATATAATTATAGTTAAAACAAAGTTTTAACTTTGTTTCCGTGCTTTTGATCCAAGAAACTCTGGATAGAGACGCAGCGACGAATACTGAATTCACAAAGAGCCAAGTCGAAATACAAACTGGAGTTTTGTGCCGGAAAATAATGCCAGTGATATCGAAGCTCACGGTTTTTTTTTTTTTTTTAATTGACAAGAAATACAAAGGCTAAGATCATCCACGACCCTATCAAACTCTTGTCTATTCTACAACGACAAGAATTGTACGATAATTTGCGTCGATCGCGTTGGTAAAACTATCGTAATTGTAAAAAAAAAAAAAAAAAAGAAATGTATATGTACAGTGCGTCGTTGACCCGATAAATTATAACAAATTGATCTGAAATACGCAGTTTGAATTGTCTCTACGAAAAAAGAAAGGCGCAGAATCGTGAAATGTTGACACTGCGGTGAGACCGAAATAATACGAAAACCATAAATATGGTATCGAACAAAATTATACTTATCATCCATTACCACAGTCTACGTTCGAGTCTTTTGAGCTAATCTAACCTACAAAAGTCGCTGAATAATTTTGATTCAAGTTAAACCGTGGAGATGCCTCGAAACCGACGTTTCGTTAATATTTTTTAAATTCGTATTCCAAAAAGAAAAATAAAACATACAAATATGCACTATCATTAGAATATATCGCGAAATATATTCATTTCATTTGGAGCGCGCACACACACTGTACATTTTTTTTTTGTTTCTCGTTAATCTAGCGATCACATAAAAACTGAAAATAACCGATGGTTCACACGTCCAAGATCGTCGCACGATAGTATTAACGAGGAATAATGTAACTTGTAGTGTAAAACTCGAGATTTCACTTTAATCGAGTATCCGCGAGGATATTACACGATTTATTTTCCATGAAATGCGTGAAATTGTACGAATCGAATATACTTTTTCTTTTCGAACGTTTTACGTAATGTATATAAACGGATATATGATTGCTCGAAAAAAAAAAAAAAACGCCGGTATAAAAGCGCGAGTTATATAAACGAATTTGATTTCGTTCAACGAGATAGCACGTTGCAACTGACCTTCTTGTATGAAACTCGCCGAACGAAAAGACCGGACGATCCAAATTCCAAATGGTTGCTCCCTGCGACCAGCTGATTTGTTTTTTTGCTTTCTATTCCCCCTCTGGCGGCGGAAAGATCATGCTTGTAACATACGCGCAGCTAGGGGATTCCCTTATCGCGCGAAAACGCTCTCGTTTGATAATCGTCCCGAAAAAGTAACTAGGAAAATCGAGGGACGACGTTCGTTGACGCTTGTATAGGTGGCGCAGTATGTTTCGTCTTTACCCGCGCAATGTCCTTGAGTTTTGAATAATAGAGAACTTGCATGTAAAGGATTTTCTCCTTTTTTTTAAAATTATTCTGTCATAGTTAAATATTTTCCGCAGTTAATAAACATTGGATTAATTTCTTTAAGCAAGTAAATTATTATATCTTGAGGTATAAAAATTGTGAGAAATTTACGTGCTCACCGGTTTTTTCCACCTGGGGTATTTTCCAGATTTAGTTATATCCGCCGGATAACCCATCTTAAAAGGATATAGGATATCCGTCGGTGAAAAAATTCGTGAAATTCAATCATTAGTGTACGAGTGTGTGTAATATACGTTACAGCATATGCTGTAACTTAAAAAAAAATGAATCAAGGACACGTGAAAGCGACATCTGCAAATTTTCCAAGAATAGATTTGAAGATGTTCCCAACACAAGTAAACTCTTTTTCTGGTGCCGATACAGTTGGGTTTTTGGAACATAGTACAAAACAATATTTGTACACTTTCTTCGATTGTTCACGTACATTAGTCATGTTTGAACCTTATTTAGAGATTACATTTACGAATTACGAAGATTTTTTTGGTTTAGGAATGATTAGCTGCTTGAATTTCTTAATTTCACCGCTAGAGGCGCTGCTGCACTGGGGTGCTGTGACGTCACTGTCACGTGATATACGTTTGAAATGCAACTCAGTTTTCAAGCTGATATAATTAATTAAATAATGACGAGTAACTGAAAACAACCTATGCAAATGATGTTTTTGAATAATTATCTTTTAAATAATTTAAAAGCAAGTACTCTGTTGATTTATAATATATACTTTCTATGAAAATAATTTCATATTCATATGAAATATTATGAACATGATTTCATTATTTGCCTAATTCAAATGATCAAATGATTCAAATGTATGCCCAAATCACATCCCTGATTTATTCCTTTCACACGATCTTTAGCTCATTATATAGATACGTTTAAACAATTTGTAACTTTTATATTTGGCATATCTTCATAAATTTTTTTTAAAAAAGCTAAGGAAAAATGCTGTTTACTAAATATTACGAAAAATTATTGTTTTTTGGAAAGCCTAGGCCAATGTGGTAATTAGGGTCACTCGTCTCATTGCATAATCTTCGTGATTTAATAAGCGCCTGCGTATAATAAAAGCTACGTAAATCGTATAATGAGCAATGTAAAAAATTTATCGTCACAAATAATTGTAGGATACACGGAAAATGAAGAATTAAAACATTTTCTAAAAATATCGCATTGTGTGCAAAGTATTTGCGTATCGAGAGCTTAAATATTGTAAAATTAAAAACAAAAAAAAACTTGTCAAGATCCGTATCAAATGAGGACGACGACTGTTCTTCGTCCCAGCGATGCTGTAATGAGAAACTCTCTGTGGATGGGGTAATGCGGATCAGTAAACTCCCTGCAGAAATTTGACGATATGCAGAAAAAAAAAAAAAATAATATGAAGAATATTAATCTATGTAAATCGTGCAATGAGTAATAATGTAATGGGATGAACGATCTTTCCGCTAATATTTCAACATTTTTGTTGTTGAAGCTCGATATCCTTGGTGTCTTTGGTGTCGTTGATTTTGTTTTTGTTTCTTTTTTTTTTAATCTTTAACACATTGGGATTTACTATGATTCACAATGGCTTTTACTTTTGGATGGGAATTTAAGTGCGAAACATTCCTTAAACCGTTGCTTGGTCGTGATAATATACGGGCAATGGTGACCGACCCGATGTCACTGTTCTTAATCCCGTAAACACCGTAGAATAGATCTTTCCTTTAATTTTTCATCTTTCAAGCATTTACAATTGCCGATATTCTCATTCGGGATCCGGCCAAACGAACTAAATTTTTTTTCCATGGCTTCGTAATGGTCGATTGAGCGAAATATTATTTATGGCACACCAAGTCATTTGAACCAAAATCGTTTTCCATGGTTTTCTGGTTAATCAAACGGTCTGTTTTCTACGACTGCTGCACACGATTAATTCGATTAGTCGTTATCTATATGGTTTCGTCGTCAATGAAATCGGCCAATCGCATCTGCCTTGCAAGAAACCGTTATACTTTTAATACTAATCAGGCATATGTTCCCATATACGTATGCGCAAGAGAACGTCGATTAGAGTCACGAACTATTGCAAATATTTGTATATTAATTTTTTTTAAGCTGTGACTAAACGCGATACATATGTAAGCCATAGTAACAGAGATCTGAAAATAATAATTGCCTGAATGACGCATCGTTAACTTATCGCGCACGAGACTCATTTCCGCTGGATATGGCGCAGTATCCTTTCAGAATTCGAGTCGTACATCGGCAATCTTTCCGCGCTCGTTTTTTTTCTCGCATCGTCGAGCGACAATGTCGGGAATATTGGTCCTTTTGATTACTCAATTAATGATATTATCGATTTCGGGGAAAAATAATGACGAGGAGAGTTTATGCGCCGCGCAGCAGACTTGCGCGAATTGTCTGCAAACACCAAAATGCGTTTGGTGCTCGGAAACGGTAATGTGAAAAATCGATTAGCTCGAAGAAGAAAAAAAAAAAACGTTCGAACTACATTTTCGGGATACCGTTATAACTCGAGATTGTCGTGGTGAAGTTTGTTTTTTTTTTTTTTTTAACAATTAGCGTGAAGGGAAAATAGGTGGCCTCGTGAGATGCGTAACGAGAAACAAGTCCGAGAGGGAGAAGGATTTATGGTGTTCGAGTCCTTGGGTATACGACAATTCGTCCAAGACAATTCCAAAAATGAATGAGTCACTTTCATTGGCGAGCTCGGAAAAGGCTATTCAGGTTCAACCGCAAAAATTACGTATTCGTTTGAGACGAGGTATATAATAGATGAGAAAATTAACTTACCTAATTAATCTTACCTAAAAAAATTTAAAAAAAAATTGACAATACGAGCTATCGATCGTCGAAACGACAAGTATACTTCAATTTTTGCTTAAGCGCAATTTTGAAACAAAATTTTCCATTAAAAAATCCCAATATTTCGAAGTATCTTGCAAAAAATGTCGTCTGAGCTGGGAATGGAAAAAAAAAAAATATGTATCCGTCACAATCGTGATGTTTTAAGGAGAAGAACACCATGTGATTCTCAAGTATAGCCAGGCACAGGATTATCCGGTCGATCTTTATTACCTCATGGACCTGTCAGCTTCGATGGAAAAATACAGAGATGAACTATCCAATCTCGGTGCTGAATTGGCCGAGGAAATGACGAAATTAACGAAGAATTTCCGTCTCGGATTTGGAAGCTTCGTCGACAAAGTCGCGCTTCCAATGACGAATACACAGAAGGAAAAGTAAGATTTTACGATGAGAGTTTTTTTTTTCAACCGATTTAAGGGTTTTTTTTTTATGACGAATATATATATTTTGTTTAGATTAGTATCGCCCTGCACGTTGAGCTTGACCAACGAGCCTTGCGCATCTCCCTACGGTTACAAAAATCAAATGCCCTTGACGAAGGATTTCGCTCGTTTTAAGGTATGAGAAGATTTAAGGGGTAATACCGCTCTAACGGCCAAAAAAAGGCTTAACTTTGACGATTTATTTTGGGAGTATGGAAAAAGGAATAGGATTTATTTTCAGAGGATTTATTTAACACATATTGAAGTATAAAAAAATAAAATTTTATTGTCATTTTGATGCAAAATGGCGGTGACAAAGCCGATCTTTGAAATCGCTTTTTTTTTTAAACTCCTTCACGGGAGGACGGATTTCTCGTAAAGTATAAGATCCGGAACAAAAAACCAAAAAAAATTATAATCTATATACTATTTCCTATGGGACTGCGTAGCGGGTTTTTTTTTGAATCAAATTTTGTAGAAATGATGCACTTTTGAAAAAATTAATTGATTTTTGGCCAAAAAATAAGCAGTAAATTGTTTATAGAAAAAAAGTTTACGTTAGAAAAAAACGGCTACGTACTCCCATAGAGAATGTAATTGTGAAGCTACTGTCAAAATTTCAAATCGATCCATGCAACGGTGTTCAAGTAATCTGTCCTCCCAGTTCAAAAAAGTGGTTTCGAGAGAAAATGCGTTTAAAGTTTTCATCGTGCTCAGCGTGCGCTCCGAGGTACTGTGGCAAAATCGAGAATTGAACCTTTAAAAATTTTGTTTTCACTGTTTTCACTATAGGACCAACTGGATATTGTTTTTATGACTCTAAAATATTTCTTGAGCAAAAAAACAAAAATTTTCAAAACTCTAGAGTGGTATTACCTCTTAACGTACAGGGTTATTGTGGCAATAACGATAAAATTGAGTTTGATATGAAAATTTGGGATTAATGAAAAAAAAAAACGACCGTTGAAAATGAACTCATCGAAGACCCTAAAATCAGTGGATCTATACATTGATAATTCGGAAAAATATGATCTTGTTGAAAAAAAATATTTCTTTTGTTAATTAAAAATTTTTTTTCTACATTGAGTATAATCGCTGAGTAGACATTTTGAAGTATTAACAAAATGTTTTTTTTTCCCCTATGAGTTGGGCTAAATTTTTAGTTAATTAATTTTTTATTTAATCAGAAAAGAGTATAAGTGCAGGTGGATCATTCTATAAAACTCACGAATTTTCCTGAATTTTTGCCATGAAGAAAAAGTTACATCGATGAGTATACTCATTCGAATATAACAGTAGATCCGGTTAATTTTTTTTTCATAAAATTTTTCATCCGATAGACACAAGTCGAACTGGCACCGGTTTCCGGAAATCTCGATGGGCCGGAAGGTGGACTCGATGCAATTATGCAAGCAATGGTGTGCACAAATGAGATAGGCTGGAGATCCAATGCGCGTCATCTTCTCGTATTTTCGACTGACGCAAGTTTTCACATAGCCGGGGATGGCAGAGTAACATTTTTTTTTTTTTTTTTTCCAATTGAAACAAGAGTTATGAATTTGGTGTTTTTTTGTAATGATTTAATTTTAATTTTTTTTTTCGGTTTATCAAATATATTTCATTTTATAATTTCTTGACTTGGATTATCTTAGCTCGCTGGAATAGTCGAGCCCAATGACGGTCTCTGCCATTTGGACAAAGATGGATTTTACTCGTACTCCCTCCTTCAGGATTATCCCTCAATTTCTCAGGTACACGATCGAGAAATAAGATTTATCGTATTTATCAATCATTATTTATTTGCTTGCTCCATCGTCGCAAGGAAAAAATAAAAATTTCTCATATAAAATTTGTTTGATTCAAGGAAATATATATATATTTGTGGGGCATTCCAGGTCAATTTGACTAGGGTCTGACCCTCACCCTCTCCAATTTGAGTTCAACCGACCGCGAGGCGTTCTGTCAGCCTAAAATAGCATCTCCAAATTTTTTTTCAGATTTTTACCAATCCCCCTGATCCCTCCAGAGCTCCTTAATTAATGATATATTTGAAAAGAGTGGTTGCGACATTTTTAAAAATTATGAAAAAAATTACATAAATTTTGTAGCCTAAACCAAGAATATCCCAACCAAAATGAAGATGGGCCGACAAAACGGGAATTTTTTATCAATTTTTTTTTTCAATTTTCAAAATTGAATATATTCTTCAAAACGCAAAAACCATCGGAAAAGTAAATTGAAAATTAAGAAAAGATTTTGGAATAGCTCGGTTTCTTCGTGGAGGAAGCCGGTTTTCGTAGAAAGTTTATTTTTTGATAGATTAATGAAAACGTGCACAGAAGTACTCTAAAACATCTAAAAACCTCTGTGTGTATTCAAGTGTGCACACAAGTCGAATTACCACCAAGGTTACTTGAAAGTGAATTTGGCTAGAATCGTAAAATAAATTCTCTATTTGCACGCTCATCCCATCTCGAGAAAAGATGTTTCTTGTGTAAAAAAAAACTTCAGTTTTTCGAAAAAAATATTTTTATTAATCCAAATTTGTCGGCAAGGAGAAAAAAAAACTAGTTTTAAAACTTTACACTAACTTTTCGTAGTCTTTATGACTTTGGAGAAAGTCCCTACATTTTTTTTTCGAAAAAATCAAATCTTTCTATCAAAGAAAAAAAAAATATTTTGTGACAACTTTTTTCTATCTCTCGACTGGGAATGGATATTTGAGATTAAAAAATCGATGTTTTCGAAAATTCGAAAATTTCGAGCCGCCATTGCTTCGAAATCGCTGAACGAAAAAAATTGAAAAAAAAGTCATGGATGGTATTTTCGATAGGGACTTTCGAACGGCGTAATTAGTTTTTTTTTTTAATTCCGATCCACCGGTACAATTTGTGGTATGACCCATTTATATATACATATATGTATATATTTTTTTTACGATGGGAGCTAATTCATTTAAACAATAAATTGTGTATAATTAGGATGGCTATGAATCTTCGATATATGATTCACGTTATTTCATTTAGATAAATCGAAAGGCTCGTGAGAACAATGTCAATATAATATTCGCCGTGCCGGATTCCATGAATTCGACTTACCAATCGCTCAGTTGCAGTATCAATGGATCCTCCGTTGGTCTGTTGAAGCATAATTCTGAAAATGTCGTTGCCCTCGTGAGCGGAGAGTACGAGGTAAAGTTTTGTCAAAATAATGGAAAAAAAAAAAAAAAAATATGAGATAATAAAGTTGATAAAATTTAAATGATAAAAATTAAGATTACGTCAAAATGAAACGATTAAAATAAAAATGAGACAAATTCGTCGTATGGAATACCGTATACGAAAATATATTTTAGAAACTCGTAAGTTCCGTGGAATTAACCGATGATGCACCAGAATTCATACACGTGAGATACCACTCGAAGTGCTTGGACAAGAGCGACAAAGAGACAAGCGAATGCGGAGGACTTCGATTTGGTGATATCGTGGAATTCGATATCACACTAGAGGTACTCACTCGATTCCGTGATCTATACAATTTTCTTTGATGCAAATAAGTAAAAAAAAGCGCAGTAACGGAATAAGAAAACAGTCAAAAAATAGCTGCTGACAATTTGAAAAAAAAAAATTCCATTCCGATTGAAATAATTGACGTAATACTAAAGTATAGATAGAATGAAGTAAAATATTTCTCGAACTCAGATTGCAGTGAAAATTTCGTGTTATATAAAACAGCTTTATCGTTGAGTATTTGCGTGGCAGATTTTTCCAATTAAAAAGAAAAATGTTAAAATCATCACTTTCTTCAGGCAGTTGAATGTCCGAAAGATCCGAAAGATTGGCAGCAAACAATTTACATAAAACCACGTGGTGTCAATGAAAATCTTACGCTCGAGGTCGAACTCATCTGCGACTGTATCTGCGACAGACTGGGACATCCGGTAAATCAAAAGAAAAGAAAAAAAAAGTTAATTTTCTTCCTCGAACGAAAAGTCAAATAAATCGATTGTTCGATTCATTAAAAATTTATTGACAGGATCACAAGATCAACGCAACCGAGTGTAATAACAGTGGAGATCTCGTTTGCGGTGTTTGCTCGTGTTCTTCGGGTTTTCATGGCAAGAGCTGCGAGTGCAAGGGCAACGTGGCCGGTGAAAAAAATATTATGGAAGATTGCAAATCAGACAACGACACATCAGTGATATGCAGCGATCATGGTGTCTGCAAGTGCGGCATCTGTCAGTGCACCAAAAGGGAGGACCCGACGGAATTATTTTCCGGCAAGTACTGTCAGTGTGACAATTTTTCGTGCAAGAGAAGCGGCAATCTGGTGAGTATTCATTATTATTTCGTTGAATTAATTTCACAATGATATAATTCAGCGAAATTTAAAAGTAAGGAAAAAAAAAAAATAATGCAGATTTTGGGTATGATACACGAGTCGGTGGTCCGATTTGAAAAAAAATAACTGTAAGAAAAATCATAAAAATTTCGTAATTCGATGCATCAAGCGGTGTATCGACAGGGGGAGGAGCTTTTGGTACGTGTCGTTAAACGAAAACATGATTTTTCAATATTTTTTTTTTGTTATGAACGAAAAAAAAAATCGTACTTTTGAAAACTTTGACGAAATAATTTTTTTTCATTAAAAAAAAAAAAACAACTCAAACGTGAAAGTATTGACGAATAATCGTCGTGCCACCGGGATTGTCTATATTGATGAGAAACGTGAAGCCCCTTAATCTTCCTTAAGACGATAAAAAAACCTTCATTATTCATTTTCATATAATTTTATATTCCGTGAACTAAGAAGAACAGGAAAAAAAGTACGAAATTGCAAAAATTCTCGGACTTAAAAAAAAGAAAATGATCGCAGCAAAAAATTTTTGTTTGCAAATGAATTGTTTAAAAGAATTTTTTTACTGATTTTATATTTGTTCGTTAAGGATTGAGGACAAGTGAGTTGCCATGAATCTTGAAAGAAGAAGATTGACCCAATCATTTTATCTTTAATTTTTCCGTGAATTTGGAAAAAAAAAAAATCGCAACAAGTACTTTCAAGATAAACGCATTTGAAATTATAATTTTTTTTCGTTTCAGCGAGAAACATTATTTATCGTTGCTCAAATGTATATAATCCACCACCCTTACAGATTTGGAAAGGAAAAGGCTTTATTTTTTTGTTAAAAAAAAAATTATTGAAAGTCAACATGTATTCTTTAGCGTCTTACAAGCCAGGATATCCCTATTGAGCTGCACAATTGAAGATCGGTAAGAAAAATTACGAGCAATTTCAGTGTATCGTGTACGCACTCTCTCAGGTCTGCGGTGAACGGGGCAAGTGCGAGTGTGGCACGTGCAAATGCCCGCTAGGCTGGAGCGGTGAGACTTGCGACTGCAAGGAATCTAACAGCACATGCACCCCACCGGGCGATAACAGTGAGATTTGCAGCGGTCGTGGTGACTGCATATGCGGCAGCTGTCATTGCAAGGAAAAGAATAAAATTCGTTATTCCGGAAAATACTGCGAGGACTGTCCTGTATGTCGTAAAAATTTTATTTTAAGCGTCAAATTTTCAACACAAAAAAAAAAATTCCGATTAATACTTCAATATAAAAATTAATATAATCCGTTTAACACGTTTTTATCGGGGATCGCGAAAAAATTCGTAGACTTGTCCGGGACAGCGTTGCGATGAGCTCAAAGATTACGTCGAATGTTTCGTTCATAAGGGACCACTCGTGGAGACCGTATGCGATCCTAGCAATCATCGAATTTATATTGTGAGCACCGAAAGCTTTCTTTTTCCCTCGAAGGGATGCTCATTTATGAATTAACGATTTTTTCATTGCAAATAGATCAATCGAAACTCAATTAATCGACAACGATTTAATTAGGTTGACGAGGTCGTGGAAGAGCCGGAAAAGGACGCGATAACGGGCGCGAGAATTTGTCGAGTACCCGGTGATGATGGCTGCACCTTCGTATTCAAGTATCAATTGTACAGAGGCGACACGGGCGGTGATAGAGAAAATTTTCAAATTTACGCCCAGAAGGATAAAAACTGTCCAGCGCCGGTTCGCGTTTTGGGTGAGTTTATTCGTTAAAAATTCGAGAAAAAAAAAAACAAAATAACCGTGATTGGTAAAACTGAATGAACGGATTACATAAAATTTTACTATCGTATATTGGCAGGTGTGGCTCTCGGTGTTATAATAAGCACGCTATTGCTCGGATTTTTCGTTCTACTGATTTGGAAATTTGTAGTAACGGCTTACGACAGGAAGGAGTTCGCCAAGTTCGAGAAGGAAATACTTATCGCCAAGTGGGATAGTGTAAGGATTACTTTGAAAATAAATACATATGTATGTATGTATGTATATACGTATATTTAAATAATTTTTTTAATTCAATACGATGGTTGGAATTCAGGGTGAAAATCCACTGTACAAACAGGCAACATCGACCTTCACGAATCCAACATACACCGAGAGCTAAAATATTTAGTTTTTTTCCCCCATTTAGGCATTTTTAACATTTGAGAATGCAAAAGTACTGATTTTTCACCGAATAAGCGAATATCATACTGATAGGTTATCCATTATAAAATAAAGAAAAATAGCGTATTTACCATTTATAGATTATAAGTTATACCAAAAGGTATATCACATCATTGAAAATCTGCGGAAACATCTTTAAGTTTCTTATGTTTATTTGAATACAAAATGCACACATGCAATTGTGATTATAGTAAAATAAATGATCAGAAAAATATTCGATGTTGATAATTTAACTACCCTCAATCCAAGTTCTTGCTAATAATAATAATAATAATAATAATAATAATAATAATAATAATAATAATAATAATAATAATAATAATAAAAGGATAAAGAGAAAGAAAAACAGTATTGATCAAATTAATTTCAGGATATTAAATTTGTTAATGACGGTTCGAGGCGATCAGCATTCGTAATTTTTGAATCTTTCAAAAATACTCTTTACAATTTAATATTGTAAAATTAAAAATTTATAATTTCAAATTCGATGAAAATGAGTAAATTATTCCAATGTCTATGTTCTTTTTTTTTTCGTTTCTCAATTTGGGAAAGTAAAGTCTGTTCGCGCTGTAACTGGTGCAAGTCCTCTGACTTTATATGGAATTAAAAAGTTTCGGAAAAATCATCGTTAACGATCAAACTCGGAGCAAATCTCGGATTATCTAATCCAAAATAAGGATGAACGATGAAAGTCGAAACTTTCATGTCGTTTCCTCGAATTTATCGAAAAATTATAAAGTTTCGTGAGCAGGGAACCCGAAGTGAGAACATGACTCGCTCATATAGAGGAAACTTTGAGTCTCTTCGATAATTATGATAGAGCAACGTGTGAGTTTCCAGCATGTATCTTTTTTTTCGTTGTTGCTGCTGCTGTTGTTTTATAGACTGATTATATATTAATCGAAGTTCAAGCTGGCAGGCCATTCAAAAATCCGACAACTAGCGACGTGGTAGCGTCACTGACTATAGGGACGGTAGCGCCAATGCTGCGCAATTGCCGCATAATGAGTCAGTCAATCACCGCCTGGAATCTCGAGCCATCCTTTCTGGAGGAAAAATAAAATAAAAACAAATCTGGGAGCTGCTTTGCTGCTTTCCCTCTCTCTGGGGCCTGAAGGCTTCGCGTATATGAATTATATTCCGAGCCTCGTTCTCGAGATTACGAAAGTAATCGAGTATATACCATGTAGTTACCCTCGTGGAACGCTCGATGTCACGAGACTCTTCATATAATTGTGATCGAACTTAGGCTGTATGAGGAACACCTCAAGGCTTTGTGTATATTCTTTAATGGAAATTAAAAAAAAAAAAAAAAAAAAAAAAAAAAAAAAGTGATCGAACTTCGCCCGCCTTCGGCGGGCTCGTTTGGTCTTTCAATAATTCTTTTGGTGACTCAGATCCCGCTTGATACAGATTATTGCTCGTCATCACACATTTGTAGATTTAACTATTTATCACTGCCTTCACAGTCATAGAAGATTATTGTGAATTTCGTTATCACAAGCGATCGCAGTTGAGGAATTTCGTTTCTCTTGTTGCAAGAAAGCCGTCACGTTTATTGGAAAATACTAATCCGACACGTTCCCACACATATATTTATTTTTAAAAAGCGTGACTAGACGTGATATAGGTAATCCATGGCAATGAAGATCTAAAAATAATAACTGCTTAAATGACTCAACGTTGACTCATCGCTCACGAGACTCATTTCCGTTTAATGTCGCAGTTACCTTTAAGAATTAGAGCCGTTGGCATTCTTTCCGCTCTTTTTTTTTTGCTACATCAAGGAATACAATTGTTCGAATATGCATCGAGTGGAAATTACGGGAGTGCTCATTCTTTTGATGGTTCAATCAATGATTTTATCGATTTCGGGACAACAGATGAATGATGAGAGATTGTGCGCCGAGCAGCAGACTTGTGCCAATTGTCTGCGAACACCAAATTGCGTTTGGTGCTCGAAAACGGTATTTTGAAATATCGATTAGCCTGAAAAAAACATAGAAACTATGGTTTTGGGTTAATTTGATTATAAAGTTGATAATTCGAGAGTGCCGGGGTGAACTTAAATTTTTTGAAATTTCATTTTTCCAAATTAGCTTTCAAAGGAAGAGAGTGGTTCTTTCGTGAGATGCGTGATGAGAAACAAATACAAAAATGATTCATGGTGTCCGAGTGCTCACCTATACAATTATTCGTCCGAGACATATTCTTCATCGTCGGAAGACAACTCTACCTTCTTAAATCCAAGAAGATTTCATATTCGTTTAAGACGAGGTACAAAAGAAAATTAACGAAAATTTATTTACATTTTAATCCGATATTATTATATCGATTTCGTAGGATATTGAAGAAAAAATTTAAAATTCTAAAATTTGCGATCTATTTTCGAACAATTTTCGTCAGAGGGAAAAAAAATTAAATGTCGCAATCGTGAATTTTTAAGGGGAAGAGTACCGTGTACAACTCAACTACAGCCAGCCAGAAGATAATCCGATCGATTTTTATCACCTCATGGACTTATCAGGTTCATTGCAACTTGACACAAATAGCCTTTCTGATCTTGGGGTTAAATTTACCGAGAAAATGAAAACCCTAACCAAGAATGCGCGCCACGGATTTGGAACTTTTTACGACACGGATTTCTTTAGAATGATGAATACACAGGCGGACAGGTGACGTTTTAAGACCACTTTTTTTAGAGGATTTAGTAGTTGTTTAGATTTAAATAATTAATGTTTCGGGGAATAAGAATTCCCGAATAAAAATTGTAGGAAACATATTCCGTGCAGATACAATATTTATGGTAAATGATTATATTCTGTTTAGATTGATGCCGTCCGGCGACTTCAGCTCGCCAACCTCTTACGGTTACGAAAATCAAATGCCTTTAACGGATAATGCTATTCTTTTTAAGGTACGAAAATTTGTTCAATAATTAAAATAATTGACAATGGAAAACAATTGACAATTGACAATTGACAATGGAAAATTTGTTCAATAATTAAAATAAAATGACAATGGAAAACAATAACTATATTGAAGATTCTAGAACATTGCTTTTCTACAATAATAATGCCGAAATGTGATTAGCTTGGTTGAAAAAGTTTGGTTTACAAAATTTTTTACGATTTAAATTTCTCTAACATGACCCTATTTCGAATAGGTACGAATCAGGCAAAGTTTTTAGTTATTTGTTTTAAATTTAATTATAAAGACTACTCACGGAGAAGAGTAATTCTGAAACCCGCGAATTTTACTTGAATTTTCATGAAAACTATCTTCTCAATTAAACTGTAAACGCTGGACATTCTTAATTCGTCATAATAAAAATATCACGTCGATAATATTTATGGGTAACACCCGGTGACAATTTTTTATTTGCTCGATCAAACAAGAACCTGAATATGCCGGCTCTCGCTAATCTCAGTGCATCGGGAAGTGCACTCGGTGCAATGATGCAAGCGATTGTATGCGGCAAAAAGATAGGTTGGAGATCACGAGCGCATCATCTTCTCCTAGTTTGGACAAACGCATCATCTTTTCACATAGCCGGGGATGGCAGGGTAAAATTTTATTCAACTGAACCAAGAGTTATCAATTAATTATTTTTCCTGCAGTGTGGATCTATTAATCGCTCATTTATTAATTTCTCGTACTTTTATATATTCTCGACTGGATTGTCTCAGCTCGCTGGAATAGTCGAGCCCAATGATGGCCTCTGCCATTTGGACGATGACGGATTTTACTCGTATTCCCCCCTCCAGGACTATCCCTCAATTTCTCAGGTACAGGATCGAGAAATAGATTTATCGTATTATCGATTAGTATTTGTCTGCTGATTCCATTGTTGCGTGAAAAAAAAATTTCTCACCTAAAGTTTGTTAGATCCGTGGAAATATTTTTTACGTCGGTATGAGCGGAATTTATTTAAATAATAATGTGAGTATTATTCGAACAGCTGTGAACCTTTGGTATAATTGTCGTTATTTTGTACAGATAAATCACGAAGCTCATAAATCCGGAATCAATATAATATTCGTCGTGCCGGATTCCATGAGCTTGACATACCAATCTCTAAGTACGAGAATCGATGGAACCTCCGTTGTTCAGTTTAAGTCCAATTATGAAAACGTCATTGCTTTCTTGAAAACAGAGTCTGAGGTAAATAGTGTCAAAATAATGAAAATAATTGAAATCATTCAATATTTGAAAATTAAGATTCCGTCATTAAAAGGATAAAAATAAAAATAACGTAATTTTATTGTCAGAAATAAGACAAATCGAATTCCGGTGTATTAAATATTCTCTACGAAAATTGAATTTAGAAACTCGTCAATTTCGTGAAATTCACCAACCATGCAACAAAATTCGTAAACGTAAGATACTTCTCAAAGTGCTTGGACAAGAGCGGCGAATTGGAGGAGAGGAGTGAATGCGAAGGAGTTGAACCTGGCAATGTCGTGGAATTTGATATCGCATTAACGGTATACTCAATTTTTCGATCGATACAATTTTTTAAATTCTATAATAAAGTACAGACAGAATCACGAAATATTAAAAAAAAAGAGAAGATACGATTGAAAAATTTCAATCTAGTTAATGTAATTATTGCATATTATAGTATAATGTATAAGTAGAATCAAGAAAATATTTTTTAAACTCTGATTGAACGCGTGGTGTTTATTCCAACGCGTGTTATTGGCTGTAGCATCGTATTCTAAATCGAAAAAAAACAAGTTGTTTTTTCTTATTAAGCCGCGTAATAGCTGAGTAGTTGCTGAGCGGATTTCGAAAAATGTATAAAAATAATGATACTCAAAAAATTCCCCTTTAAATTTTTAATTTTTCGAGGCCCTGACTTGTCTAAAAAGGAGGGATAATTGGCGCCATAAGGTTGAAATAAAACCAGCTGTCTCGGAGAGTTTAATAATCGATCTCGAAATAATCTGCGAGTGTCGCTGCGACGAACGTTCAGTAAATCAAAAGAAAAAAAAGTTCATTATTCTTTGAACGAAAAGTCAAATAAATCGATTGTTTAATTCATTAAAAACTTATTGACAGAATCAGAAGATCAACGCAACCGAGTGTAATAACAGTGGAGATCTCGTTTGCGGTGTTTGCTCGTGTTCTTCGGAATTTTACGGCAAGAATTGCGAGTGCAACCGCACTATGGTCGGCGACAAAAAGAGCATGGAACGTTGCAAATCAGAAAATGACACATCAGTGTTATGCAGCGGTCATGGTGTCTGCAAGTGCGGCATGTGTCACTGCACCAAAAGGAAGAATCCGAACGAATTATTTTCCGGCAATTTCTGCCAGTATGACAATTTTTCGTGCAAGAGAACCAATGATTCGGTGAGTGTTTACTATTATTTCGTTGAATTAATATCAAAAAGATAATTCAGCGAAATTTAAAAGTTATGAAAAAACAATGCAGATTTTGGGTATGACACACGAGTCGATGGTCCGATTTGAAAAACAGAACTGTACGAAAAATCATAAAAATTTCGTAATCCGATACACCAAGCGGCGTATCAACAGGGGGGCGAGGGAAGTGGGTACGTGATGTTAAACAAAAACATGGTTTCCAAGATTTTTTTTAATGTGCATGTTACCCACGGGTTTGTTAATCCTGTGGTTGTCATATCCGACAATGGCGAGGAGATTATGAGAGGGTATTTTCGTTAGCCAGTGTTGTAGGCTGGGTAGGTTTGTTCGGGTGAAAAGAGTCCTTGGATGCGTTGCGAGTCGTTGAGTTGGCCGTGGACCGGTGGCGGTTGCGTTTTCCCGCTCGTCGAGGTATGCACGCGGCGTGTGCGGGAAAAATGACCTCTCGATGATGAGGAGCGTGAAACTCTGCTGCCAAAATCGGAGCGGTAATTCGCTACCCTTTGCAGAGGGAGCAAGATTTCCGCTGGCCGATGTGGAGCGAGAGGATACCGCTGCCTCGATATTCGATTGTGAAAAAATGGTTAGATGCTTAGGCGAAAGGTTATATTTCCGCGTGAGACTTGGTTGAATCTTTTTTAGACTGACACTTTATTTTCATCCTTCGATTAAATAATATTTTGGGATACAGTTGACATGTGAGAACGATTTGAAGAATATGCGCGATATCTCGGCCGTTTTGGTAACTAAAAAATAATGGAGTTCGGTTGGTTCGGATTGATTGATTGGTTGGTTACGGATTGAATCTTTCCTCCGTCGTAGAAGTTTGACGACCATCAATTATCCAGTTCTCTGCGGCAATACGAGTCGAGACAAATTCTCTGCCATGTGGAACCTGAGACATAGCTCCTGGATTAGGTTAGACCCAATCCAGTGGTTCCGCGCAACCTTTCTTAGCGTTCAGCGTAATAAGGAAACTGCCCGCATCGGTTGCAACCTACGCCGGCACTGCACTGTTCTCCAATCCCGCGCTGTCGAATTCGAATCTCGTATACATAGACACGAGGTGCGTTTCGGTTAGAGCCGAAAGCACAAAGCATTTTCAGTCACACAGGATATCACCCTGTAGGCTGATGCAATCCCATGGAGCTTGAATCCATAAGGGTCATGTGGACATGGCCCTTATGGATTCATGTGTTGAGCGGATTCGGTCACGGATCTTCCGATTATCGCTCAAGAGTCGTCCAATTCTATTTTGATCGTCTAAAAAACACCTATCTGACACTTTTATAGGTTGTACTTACTGCGAGTGTCCTTTGTATTAAATTTCTCCTTGGGTTCTCTCCATATATAAAGGGTCCCCGATCTTCACGATTACCCTTGATATCGCTTCCGTGATAAATCGTCGGCTCTTCGTCGAATATTACTTTACTTATTCTATTATTTGCACTGTCGTGCAAAAAAAAAGCGTGTATTTACACCGGCACACAAAACGAAAGAATGAAAAGTATCGTAGTACGCGTTGTCATGACGACGAAGCGCAGGCAAAAAGCTTTTGGCTCTGAACTTGTGGCATCACTGGCGTGGAACGCAGGGGTAATACGCACTGATTATCTTGAGGAAGATAGGGGCGAAATACAATTGTCACGAGAATCAATTATATCACGGAGGAAGTGAAGCATCGCTAAGGTGTTCCTTCACTTATTGAGTTTTTACACGACACTTGTTTGAAAACAAAAGAGTTCGAAGAAAATATGACGTCAAGCACGCCTGCGAGAACCTAAGTACGCGAACGGTCTTGCCGCTAAGGAATCGAGATCTCTTGACCGATTACTAAGAGCATCATATTCAGACTGATTTGACAATCTGTCGAGGGAACCCTCGATAGCTTAAGGTGTTCGGCTGCGTGGGTCTCGTGGGGGTGTAATGGGAAATCATCGATGGATGGTAATTTAGATGACTTACGAAACCGGGCGGTGCAAGGGATCGAAGACCCGAAGGGAATCTGCCGACCCGTGTGATCTACGGCAAGGTAGCTTCCTACGTCTGGAGCATAAGAGTCAACAGAGATCTGAAAAGAATCTGCTGACGCGCGATTTGCGCAAGTTTCCAGAGTGACTGCCATGAGGGTCAGAGTAATAACTCTCTGGAATCTGACGACTCTGTTATTATGTTGTAATGAGCGCGAGTAACGAGAAGCTCGGTTCGTCGCAAACAAAAAATAAAGTCGTACTTTTGAAAACTTTGACGAAATAATTTTTTTCATAAAAAAAAAAAAACAACTCAAACGTAAAAGTATTGACGAATCATCGTCGTGCCACCGTAGATGTGTATTAATGAGAAACGTGAAGCTGGCGATTCTTGCTTAGAATGAGAAAACCTTTCTCGTTAATTTCCATATAATTTTATATTCCATGAACTAAGAATAGCAGGAAAAAGGAACGAAATTTTAAATATTCTCGAACTTAAAAAAAAAAAAAGAAAATGATCATGGCAAAAAATTTTCGTTTGCAAATGAATAGTTTCAAACAATTTTTTTACAAATGTTGTTTTTGTTCATTGAGGATTCAGGGCAAGTGAGTGACTATCAATTTTGGAAAAAGAAGATTGTTTTCTCTATTTTTCCCGTCAATTGAAAAAAAAAAAAAAAAATCGCAAAAAGCAATTTCGAGATAAAAGCATTCAAAATTATTTTTTTTTTGTGAGATGAATTATTTTACGTTGCTCAAATGCATAATCGACTACCGTTATAGTTTTGAAAAGTAAGGCTTTATTTTTTGTTCGTAAAAAATTCTTGATAATCACATATATTTTTTAGTGTCTCATAAGTCAGATATTCCTATTGAGCTGCACAACTGAAGATCGGTAAGAAAAATTACAAGCAATGCCAGTGTATCGTGTATGCTCTCTCAGGTTTGCAGTAAACATGGCGAGTGCAAATATGGAACGTGCGTATGCGACAAAGACTGGAGTGGTGAGGCTTGCGACTGCTACGAAGCTAAGCACGGATGTGTACAACGGGGCGATAACGGTGTTGAGATTTGCAGTGGTCATGGTGACTGCATATGCGGTAGCTGTCATTGCGAGAAAAAGGATAACATTACCTATTACGGAAGCTACTGCGACGAGTATCTTGTATGTCGAAAAAAATGATTTAAAGTGCCAAATTTTCAATAACGAACCTCCCCTCCCCCACCCCGCATTAATAATTCAATATGAAAGTTAATATAATCTTTATAACATGATTTATCGGGAACCGCGATAAAATTCGTAGACTTGTCCAGGACAGCGTTGCGAGGAGCTCCAAGATTACGTTAACTGTGAAGTTCATAAGGGGAGTCCATACTTTGACAACGACTTATGCTATATATGCCAGCATAAAATTTACCATGTGAGCTCCTAAAATTTTCTTTTTTCCCTGATACGGAGGCTTCTTTTTAATTTACGATTTTTTCATCGCCAATAGATCAATCGTATCTCAATTAATCGACAACGATTTAATTAGGTCGACGAGGTCATAGAAGATCGGGAAAATAAAGAGGAGATATTTTGTGCTGTACCCGATGGCGATGGCTGTAACATCGTACTCAAGGCTCAATGGAATAAGACCAGTGAGAAACCACTGCTTCAGATTTACATCCAGAACGAAAAAAAATGTCCAACAGAGCAGGTCTTCGTTTGGGGTGAGTTGATTCGTTAAAAATTGGAAAAAAAAAATAACCCAATAACCGTGATTGGTAGAACCGAATGGACGGATTATAGAATTGTATTATCCTGTATCGGCAGGTGTGGCTCTCGGTGTTATAATGAGCACGCTATTTCTCGGATTTCTCGTTCTACTGATTTGGAAATTCGTAGTAACAACTTACGACAGGAAGGAGTTCGCCAAGTTCGAGAAGCAAATACTTAAGGCCAAGTGGAGTAGTGTAAGGATTATTTTGAAAATAAATATATATATGAGGCATTCTACGTCAATTCACGTGGTAAACGGCCTGACCTCCTCGGATTCAGTTGACGAATTTTTTTTGGGCATATTTTGGTTTAAAAAAAAGTAATTTTTTTCAGATTTTTGTCTCTTGTTTTACCCCATGAAATAATTTTTTTCCCATAACTTTTGAGTAAAAATAAATTTGGCACAGTTTTAAAATTCTGAAAATGTTTCCATAGAATCTAGGAATGAAAAAAAGTATTTTTATCGCAGTTACAGAGTGGGCCGACAATAATTTATATTTTCTTTTAATTATAGAAAAAAAAATTATTTAAAAAATTTTGAAAAATTAAAAATATCAATGATAGTTTATCGTAGAAAAAAAAGAAAAATAAAATATCTCTTGGTAAAAATGGTTTTTTTTTTCTCATATTTTGATAGCAAAACGCCGAAAATTCGCCCAATAATTTTATTTTATTTTAATTATTGAGTAAAAATAAATTAAGCTCAGGTTAAAAATTTTGAAACTTTTTCCATAGAATCTAGGAATAAAAAAAAAGTATTTTTATCGCAGTTAGAGAGTGGGCCGACAATAATTTATATATTTTTTTAATTAAAGAAAAAAAAATATAAATTATTGTCGGCCCACTCTCTAACTGCGATAAAAATATTTTTTTTTTAATTCCCAAATTCTATGGAAAAAAGTTTCAGAATTTTAAACCTGGGCCAAATTTATTTTTACTCAAAAGTTATGGGGAAAGAAAATTGTTTTATGGGGTAAAACAAGTGATAAAAATCTGAAAAAATTACTTTTTTTTAACCAAAATATACCCGAAAAAAATTCGTCAACTGAGTCCGAGGAGGTCAGGCCGATGACCACGTGAATTGACGTGGAATGCCCCATATATATATATATATATATATGTATGTATATATTCAACTAATTTTTTAAATTCAATACGATGGCTGGCATTCAGGAAGGAAATCCACTGTACAAACGGGCGACATCGACCTTCATGAATCCAACATACACCCGGAGCTCAAATTTTTAGTTTTTTGTTTTCCATTTAGGCATTTTGAACATTTGAGAATGCAAAAGTAATGATGATTTTTCTCCCGATAAGCGAATATTATACTGATAGGTTATTCATTGTACAATAATGAAAAATAGCGTATTTACCATTTATATTATAGGATTTAAGATACACCAAAAGGTTCACATTATTGAAAATCTGCGGAAATATCTTTAAGGCAGTCCTCGTGCTACAATAGTGCGAGAAAGTTTCTCATGTACCACATGATAAAATATACACGGCCCTAGTGGTCATATGCAGCGAACTTTTGATTGAGTCTGTACAGAAATGACTGTTACACATGGAACCGTGCATATTCAGATACATTCACACCATAGAATATGCAGCTTACGCGTCGAATTTTTTTTATTCATATTGCATTCTTTTTGTGATCGTCGTTCGTAAACGAAACGGTTATAATAATTTTGTTTTTTTTTTTTTTTTCCTAACATGTGAACAATAGTCTTTTCCCGTCTAAAATTTTTTTTCATTAAAATCTGGTTACGCGTTTAGTTGTAATATTTAAAAAAAACCGTGCTAGTATCAGGGTACAGCAAAATATGCTTGCTATATGCTGTACACGTTATGGTTGCTAACTTTGACATTGAATATCTCGAGTTGGAAACGGTCAATCTGCATAAAATTTCACGTGAAGTTGGGTACTAGCGTTCTCTTGGTCAACTATAAATTTCAACAAATTCTTATTATAAACGCATTTGCAACGAGGACTACCTTAAGTTTCTTATGTTTATTTAAATGCAAAATGCATACATGTAATTGTGATTATAGTAAAATAAACGTTTCAAAAAATATTCGATGTTGATAATTTAACAATCCGAGTTCTTGCTACATTGCATTAATAAAATGATAAAGAGAAAGGACAGCAGTATTGATCAAATTAATTTCGGGATATTAAATTTGTTAATGACGGTTCGAGGCGATCAGAACTCGTAATTTTTGAATCTTTCAAAAATGCTCTTTACAGTTTAATATCGTAAAATTGAAAATTTATAATTTAAAATTCGATGAAAATGAGTAAAGTATTCAAATTTCTACGTTCTTTTTTTCATTTCGAAATTTGGGAATGTAAAGTCCGTTCGCGCTCTAAAACCGGTGCAAGTAGTCCTCTGACTTTGAATGGAATCAAAAAGTTTCGGAAAAATCATATTGTTAACGATCAAACTTGGGGTAAATCTCAGATTATCTAATGCAAAATAAGTATGAACGATGAAAGTCGAAACTTTCATGTCGCTTCTTCGAACTTGTCAAAAATTTACAAAGTTTCGTGAGCAGGGAACCAAAGTAAGAACATAACTCGCTCATACAGAGGAAACTTTGGAGTCTCTTCGATAATTAATGACAGAACAACGTGTGAGATTCCAGCAGTATGTATCTTTTTTTTTTCGTTGCTGTTGTTGTGCAGACTGATTATTAATTGGAGTTCAAGCTGGCAGGCCATCCAAAAATCCGACAACTAGCGACGTGGTAGCGTCACTAACTATAGGGACGGTAGCGCCATGCTGCGTAATTACCGCTTAATGAGTCAGCCAATCACCGCCTGGATCCTCGAGCCATCCTTTCGCGAGGAAAAATAAAATAAAAACAAAAACTGAAGGCTGATTTCCCTCTTTCTGGTTCCTGAAGGTTTCGCGTATGTAAATAATTTTTATTTGCAACACTTAGCGTAAAATTCGATTTTAAACCTCGCTATTCAGCGTGTAAAATACTACTTTCTTCAACACTGGGCGTAAAAATCGAATTTACACCTAGTGAGCGTAAAATAAAAAGTTGGTTTTTTTACGTTTAAACGTCCGTCCGATACAAAGGAAAGAAAACGAGAGTCCCTAAAAAGCGGGCGTAAAATAATACAGTCCGACCTCGATTCTACGGAGTTCGATTTTGTGGACAATCCCCACTTTTCTACCCTTTCCTGCTGGCGGTGTTCAGTACCGTAGTAGAAATCTTTTCGTGGCGGGAACCATTAGGACCGCTTTTTAGGTTAGGTTGTACGTTTCAACTGTGATAGCGAAAAATGAAAAGGGCGACACCACCATATGATACGGTACTGGGAATAGAGCCGTGATTGGCCTAACACGTTCTAGGGGCTGTGTTTACGTGGCCTCGATTCTGTGGACTTCCGGTCCCAAAGTGTCCGTAGAATCGAGATCCGACTGTAAATGAAAATTTTTAGGCCCGCATTTTAAAATTTATTTCATGATCGATTAAACGCCTCAAATTCTACCTTGCAGACTCGATTAATAATATATCTATATTATATGAGTATGTTTTGCACGGCGGCACCTCCTATTCCGGTATTACTATGAACGATGTAGTTAAGCCAGGCGTTAAAGTTCGTGTAGACGGTACCTAACACCCGTTAGGTTCCTATATCGGTTACTGTTAATCGACAAGAGATTATTTGACATGAATTTAATAACTTTTTTGAAAAACAATCTGATTTATAAATTTCTTCAGTTTCGCAATTAATATTCGTATCTCTTTATATATATATTACATTATATATTACATTTACGTATTTCAACTATCTCATTAAAAAAAATAGTTTAAAACACAAAAATCTACGTTTTTGTGAGTCGGTGGGGCTCCGCCCCCCCCCCTGCCCCCAACTTGTCTTCGCCCTGGACCGCCACTCCGGTTTTGGGTGAACGGCAATTGGGGTAATTTGCTACTCGGTGTTATCATTTAATTTGCTTTCCATTTTTTAGAGTCAAATTCATACATTATGTAAGTTGTTTGCATGTACGAATCTTTCGCACACTGTTGCAAAAAATAGCGTATATGCAACGCGGGCGTACGATTTACGACCTTCTGCTGATCGCAGGGGCCCTCGTTAGTAAAATCGTATTTTACGCCCGTGTGTTACATAATATACTATTGGTGACTCAGATCCCGCCAGATACGGACGATTGCTCGCGCCTCACGAATTTTCGTCAAGTTCTTCCCAACTTTTATTTTCTTTGAACACGTTGTAAATATACATACTTTTACAATTAATGAATTATTATTATCGTGCTTCTATCATTTACTTTATTCAAATGATTTATATGGTCAAACTAAACCAAATGGCATGGCCTCGCATGCGGTCGTTATTAACAAGACTAGTATAACAATAGGGTACTTTTAATACACGGGTCCGTCGATCCACATTATGCGATAAAATATTATCGATTAATATACATGATGGACGTATATATTTCGGTATAATCACAATTAAAAAGCGTCTGATGCAATGAACTTCACCGTCGTTGAGACGCCGTATTAAAAATCGTAAAAACATATTCTATTCTCGGGCCGTTTTGCGGCACCTTTTCGGCATGAACAAAGTATCCTCGAAAGAATGCCTACGGGTATCCTTTCAAGGAAATAAAAGCATGAAGATAAAGGTACATAAAAACTTTTCATTTTCATGATTTTTTTTCCTGTGGAAGAAAATTTCGCGAATTTTTAATCGAAGTTCGTTAGAACAATTTTACCCGAGCGTTACAAAAAAATCAAGGATCACTCACCAATCCTCTCTATATAATGTGCAAGGAACAAAACTACGAAGGTTAAACAAGTGGAAGGTGATTATAGTACATGATTAGGGGAAAAAAGCTTAAAAGCTCACCAATGAACTCTAATAAGTCAGGAAATTTTTCGATTTCTGAGTCTATCGAAAGTCAAATTACATGAATCCGCACGATATTCAGTGGATACGGATTGAGAAATCAGAAACTGGTCCTGTGAACAAATCGATAAATGCTGCTTGATCATTAATATCTTCAAATATCTCTCTCTTCAATAGCCGATAGTTTTAATAATAATAATGAAAAAAATTATTGAGACACACTTTATTATGGTGAAGAATAATTTATCGCACGTTGTCATGAAAAGAACACTATGCATACATGCGAACATGTGGGATGAGTAATATCCAGTTTTGAATTATGCTAACTTTTTTTTATCAACTTGATGATTCCATTTGTCGGATATTTATTATGCTAAGTTAGCCACAGTGCTGTAAACAAGTCGAATTGTGGTGCTGAATTTTAAATTCATTGCTTTGTCACACTTCGATAGGTGGCCAACGCTAATGATATCTAGCATACACTGTAGAAAATTTAACGTGTATCCGATTACAACGTACAGCTTTATAGCTACTTTAATCTAACCGAAGGTTATGATAAGATCGTAATAAAGTATTCATAATATAATTAGTCATCACATACTTGTAGCTGGATTCAACCATTTGTCACGGCGTTCACAGTCATAGGAGATTATCATGAATTTCGTTATCACAAGAGATCGTGGTAGAGGAATTTCATTTTTTTTTTGTTGCAAGAAACCGTCACGTTTATTGGAAAATACTAATCCGACACGTTCCCACACATATATTTATTTTTAAAAAGCGTGACTAGACGTGATATATGTAATCCATGGCAATGAAGATCTAAAAATAATAACTGCTTCAATGACTCAACGTTGACTCAACGCTCAAGAGACTCACTTCCGTTTAATGTCGCAGTTACCTTTAAGAACTAGAGCCGTTGGCATCTTTCCGCTCTTTTTTTTGCTACATCGAGGAATACAATTGTTCGAACATGCATAGAGTGAAAATTACGGGAGTGCTCATTCTTTTGATGGTTCAATCAATGATTTTATCGATTTCGGGACAACAGATGAATAAGGAGAGATTATGCGCCGAGCAGCAGACTTGTGCCAATTGTCTGCGAACACCAAATTGCGTTTGGTGCTCGAAAACGGTATTTTGAAATATCGATTCGCCTGAAAAAAACATAGATACTATGGTTTTGGGTTAATTTGATTATAAAGTTGATAATTCGAGAGTGCCGGGGTGAACTCAAATTTTTTGAAATTTCATTTTTCCAAATTAGCTTTCAAAGGAAGAGAGTGGTTCTTTCGTGAGATGCGTGATGAGAAACAAATACAAAAATGATTCATGGTGTCCGAGTGCTCACCTATACAATTATTCGTCCGAGACATATTCTTCATCGTCGGAAGACAACTCTACCTTCTTAAATCCAAGAAGATTTCATATTCGTTTAAGACGAGGTACAAAAGAAAATTAACGAAAATTTATTTACATTTTAATCCGATATTATTATATCGATTTCGTACGATATTGAGGAAAAAATTTAAAATTCTAAAATTTGCGATCTCTTTTCGAACAATTTTCGTCAGAGGGAAAAAAAATTAAATGTCGCAATCGTGAATTTTTAAGGGGAAGAGTACCGTGTACAACTCAACTACAGCCAGCCAGAAGATAATCCGATCGATTTTTATCACCTCATGGACTTATCAGGTTCATTGCAACTTGACACAAATAGCCTTTCTGATCTTGGGGTTAAATTTACCGAGAAAATGAAAACCCTAACCAAGAATGCGCGCCACGGATTTGGAACTTTTTACGACACGGATTTCTTTAGAATGATGAATACACAGGCGGACAGGTGACGTTTTAAGACCACTTTTTTTTAGAGGATCTAGTAGTTGTTTAGATTTAAAAAATTAATGTTTCGGGGAATAAGAATTCCCGAATAAAAATTGCAGAAAACATATTCCGTGCTGATACAATATTTATGGTAAATGATCATTCTGTTTAGATTGATGCCGTCCGGCAATTTCAAATCACCAACCTCTTACGGTTACGTAAATCAAATGCCTTTAACGGATAATGCCACTCTTTTTGAGGTACGAAAATTTGTACAGAGTTTTTGTGATAATAACGAACAGTTGAATTTGATGACAATTTTTCAATAATTAAAATAAAATGACAATGGAAAACAATAACTATATTGAAGATTCTAGAACATTGTTTTTCTACAATAATATTAGCCTGGTTGAAAAAGTTTGGTTTACAAAATTTTTTACGATTTAAATTTTTCTAACATGACCCTATTTCGAATAGGTACGAATCAGGCAAAGTTTTTAGTTATTTGTTTTAAATTTAATTATAAAGACTACTCACGGAGAAGAGTAATTCTGAAACCCGCGAATTTTGCTTGAATTTTCATGAAAACTATCTTCTCAATTAAACTGTAAACGCTGGACATTCTTAATTCGTCATAATAAAAATATCACGTCGATAATATTTATGGGTAACACCGGGTGACAATTTTTTGTTTGCTCGATCAAACAAGAACCTGAATATGCCGGCTCTCGCTAATCTCAGTGCATCGGGAAGTGCACTCGGTGCAATGATGCAAGCGATTGTATGCGGCGAACAGATAGGTTGGAGATCAAAAGCGCATCATCTTCTCATAGTTTGGACAAACGCATCATCTCTTCACATAGCCGGGGATGGCAGGGTAAAATTTTATTCAACTGAACCAAGAGTTATCAATTAATTATTTTTCCTGCAGTGTGGATCTATTAATCGCTCATTTATTCATTTCTCGTACTTTTATATATTCTCGACTGGATTGTCTCAGCTCGCTGGAATAGTCGAGCCCAATGATGGCCTCTGCCATTTGGACGATGACGGATTTTACTCGTATTCCCGCCTCCAGGACTATCCCTCAATTTCTCAGGTACAGGATCGAGAAATAGATTTATCGTATTATCGATTAGTATTTGTCTGCTGGTTCCATTGTTGCGTAAAAAAAAAAATTTCTCATCTAAAGTTTGTTAGATCCAAGGAAATATTTTTTACGTCGGTATGAGCGGAATTTATTTAAATAATAATGTGAGTATTATTCGAACAGCTGTGAACCTTTGGTATAATTGTCGTTATTTTGTACAGATAAATCACGAAGCTCATACATCCGGAATCAATATAATATTCGTCGTGCCGGATTCCATGAGCTCGACATACCAATCTCTAAGTACGAGAATCAATGGAACCTCCGTTGTTCAGTTTAAGTCCAATTATGAAAACGTCATTGCTTTATTGAAAACAGAGTCTGAGGTAAATAGTGTCAAAATAATGAAAATAATTTAAATCATTCAATATTTGAAAATTAAGATTCCGTTATTAAAAGGATAAAAATAAAAATAACGTAATTTTATTGTCAGAAATAAGACAAATCGAATTCCGGTGTATTAAATATTCTCTACGAAAATTGAATTTAGAAACTTGTCAATTTCGTGAAATTCACCAACCATGCAAAAAAATTCGTAAACGTAAGATACTTCTCAAAGTGCTTGGACAAGAGCGGCGAATTGGAGGAGAGGAGTGAATGCGAAGGAGTTGAACCTGGCAATGTCGTGGAATTTGATATCGCATTAACGGTATACTCAATTTTTCGATCGATACAATTTTTTAAATTCTATAATAAAGTACAGACAGAATCACGAAATATTAAAAAAAAAAAGAAGATACGATTGAAAAATTTCAATCTAGTTAATGTAATTATTGCATATTATAGTATAATGTATAAGTAGAATCAAGAAAATATTTTTTAAACTCTGATTGAACGCGTGGTGTTTGTTCCAACGCGTGTTATTGGCTTAAGTATCGTATTCCAAATCGAAAAACAAGTTCTTTTTTCTTATTAAATAATAGCTAAGTAGTTGCTGAGCGGATTTCGAAAAATGTATAAAAATAATGACGATACTTAAAAAATTCCCCTGTAAATTTTTAATTTTTCGAGGCCCTGGCTTGTCCAAAAAGGAGAGAAAATTGGCGCCAACCGGTTGAAATAAAACCAGCTGTCTCGGAGAGTTTAATAATCGATTTCGAAATAATCTGCGAGTGTCGCTGCGACGAACGTTCAGTAAATCAAAAGAAAAAAAAAGTTCATTCTTCTTTGAACGAAAAAGTCAAATAAATCGATTGGTCATTTCATTAAAAACTTATTGACAGGATCTCAAGATCAACGCATCCGAGTGTAATAACAGTGGAGATCTCGTTTGCGGTGTTTGCTCGTGTTCTTCGGAATTTTACGGCAAGAATTGCGAGTGCAACCGCACTATGGTCGGCGACAAAAAGAGTATGGAACGTTGCAAATCAGAAAATGACACATCAGTGTTATGCAGCGGTCATGGTGTCTGCAAGTGCGGCATGTGTCACTGCACCAAAAGGAAGGATCCGGAGGAAATATTTTCCGGCAAGTACTGTCAGTGTGACAATTTTTCTTGCATGAGAACCAATGGTCGGGTAAGTGTTTACTATTATTTCGTTGAATTATTATCAAAAAGATAATTCAGTGAAATTTAAAAGTTAGGAAAATAAGAATGCAGATTTTGGGTGATACACGAGTCGGTGGTCCGATTTGAAAAAATAACTGTAAGACAAATCATAAAAATTTCGTAATTCGATACACCAAGCGGTGTATCAACGGAGAGAGGAGCTTGGTACGTGTCGTTGAACGAAGAAATGATTTTTCAATATTTTTTTTTGTTATGAACAGAAAATAAAGTCGTAGTTTTGAAACCTTTGTCGAAACAATTTTTTATAAATAACAACTCAAACGTGAAAGTATTGACGAATAATCGTCGTGCCACCGGGATTGTTTATATTGATGAGAAACGTGAAGCCCCTGAATCTTGCTTGACGAGAAAAAACCTTCATTATTCGTTTTCATATAATTTTATATTCCGTGAACTAAGAAGAACTGGATAGAAGTACGAAATTGTAAAAATTCTCGGACTTAAAAAAAATAAAATGATCATAGCAAAAAATTTTTGTTTGCAAATGAATTGTTCAAAGGGATTTTTTTATGGATGTTGTTTTTGCTTATTAAAGAATCAGGTCAAGTGAGTGAGTGACTATGAATCTTGGAAGAAGATTATTGGCCGAATCATTTTTTCTTTAGCTTTCCCGTGAATTTTGGAAAAAAAAAATCGAAAAAAGTACTTTTGAGATAAATGCATTTGAAATTGTAACTTTTTTTTTCAGTGAGAAACAGTATTTCTTTTTGCACAAATCTATAATCTACCACCCTTACAGATTTGGAAAGCAAGACTTTATTTTTTCTTCATAAAAAATTCTTGAAAGTCACATGTATTTTTTAGCGTCTTACAAGCCAGATATCCCTATTGAGCTGCACAACTGACGATCCGTAAGAAAATTTACGAGCAATTTCAGTGTATCGTGTGCACTCTCTCAGGTCTGCGGTGAACGGGGCAAGTGCGAGTGTGGCACGTGCAAATGCCCGCTAGGCTGGAGCGGTGAGACTTGCGACTGCAAGGAATCTAACAGCACATGCACCCCACCGGGCGATAACAGTGAGATTTGCAGCGGTCGTGGTGACTGCATATGCGGTAGCTGTCATTGCAAGAAAAAGAATAACATTATTTGTTCTGGTCAATACTGCGAGGACTGTTTTGTATGTCGAGAAAATTTTTTTTTAAGCTCCAAATTGTCAACTGCAAAAAAAAACCCCGATTAATACTTGAATATGAAAGTTAATGTAATATTTTCACTATGATTTATCGGGGACCGCAAAAAATTTCGTAGAGTTTTCCTGGACAGAGTTGCGAGAAGCTTAAAGATTGCGTTGAATGTAAGGTTCATAAGACGGGACCACTGGCGAACACCGAATTATTCCATCTGCTGTGTGATCATGAAATTCATCATGAAATCCATCATGTGAGCTTCTAAATTTTTTTTTTCCCCTCATACGGATGCTCCTTTTTGAATTCACGATTTTTTCATCGCCAATAGGCCAATCGTATCTCAATTAATCGACAACGATTTTATTAGGTTGACAAGGTCACAGAAGATCCGAAAAATGGTATGAACATTGCCACGGAAATTTGTCGAGTATCTGGTGACGATGGCTGCACCTTCGTATTCAAGTATCAATTTCATGAGGCCGGCGAGAGGGCTGATCATGAAGTGGTTGTGATTTATGCCGAGAAGGAAAAAAACTGTCCAGCGATGGTTCTCGTTTTCGGTGAGTTGATTCTTTAAAAATTCGAAAAAAAAAAACAAAAATAATACATTACCTTAATTGTGATTGGTCAAACCGAATAAACGAAACTATGAAATTTTATTATCGTGCATTGGTAGGTGAGGTTTTCGGTGTTATAGTAATCACGGTATTTCTCGGATTTCTCGGGCTACTGATTTGGAAACTTATAGTAACGGCTCACTATAGGAGGGAGTACGCCACGTTCGAGAAGAAAATAGTTACTGTCAAATGGGTTAGAGTAAGAATTAAAAAAAATATATATATAATATATATACATATATATATATATTCAACTAATTTTTTTTATTCAATACGATGGCTGGCATTTAGGGTAAAAATCCACTGTACAAACCGACGACATCGATCTTCATGAATCCAACATTCGCCAAGAACTCAAATATTTAGTTTTTTGTTTTCCATTTAGGCATTTTGAACATTTGAGAATGCAAAAATACTGATTTTTCTCCCATTAAGCGAATATCATACTAATAGGTAATCAATTATACAATAAAGAAAAATTGCGTATTTACCATTTATCGATTGTAAGATACACCAAAAGGTTCACATTATTGAAAATCTGCGGAAACATCTTTGAGTTTCTTATGTTTATTTTAATGCAGAATGCATACATGTAATTGTTATTATAATAAAATAATCGATCCGAAAAATATTCAGTGTCGATAATTCAACTATCCTTAATCCGAGTTCTTGCTATATTCAATTAATAAAAGGGTAAAGAGAAAGGACAGGAGTATTGATAAAATTAATTTCAGAATATTAAATTTGTCAATGATGGTTCAATCATTTGTCAATGATGGTTCACGATCAGCACTCGTAATTTTCGAATCTTTCAAAAATTCCCTTCACAATTGAATATTGTGAAATTCAAAAATTTCAAATTTCAAATTCGATGAAAATGACCAAGGTGTTCCAATTTCTATGTCCTTTTTTTTTTTCATTCGGTAAAATTGAACGAACGAAATATCAAATTTTATTATCACGGTGATTCTCGGGTTGCTCGTTCCACTGATATGGAAAATTGTAATAATAACGGCTCTCGACAGGAGGGAGTTGGCCAAGTACGAGAAGAAAATAGCTGTCGCCAATTGGAACAAAGTAAGTATTTTTTTTTTTTTAAACAAAAAAAAAATCTATCAGTTTTGTCACGCACGGGTTTATTTATCCCGTGGTAACTTGTTATTATTATTATTATTTTATTTCTGCATCTGGGTAACACTTCACCTTGTATGTAGTAGTATATTTGATGATGATCGAAGCTGTGATACAATGAAGGAGTAAAAGTGGTTTCACACTATTGTATTTATTAATGAACGAAGATCGAACAGAGTCACTTTTGCAATGGTAAATGTGGTTATCGTTACGAGGATTGAATATTTGAAGTAAATATACTCCGAGATACACCGACGCGCAATGCCGCTAAAGTAAATTTGGCACGAACAAATTATATCACGGAGGAAGAGTGAATAAGCACCGCTAAGGTGTTCCCTAACTTAATGAGTTCTTATACAACACTTGTTTGGAAACAAGTGCTCGAAAAGATCATGTCAATCACGCCCGCGAGAACTTAAGTACGCGAACGGGCTTGACGTTAACCTTTAGAGGATGGTAAAATTTTGGTTCAAATCGACTTTTCATTTGACCCAAAATTTATGGATTACTTCAACGGATTACACATTTCAAGTGTACCATCTGACAGGTGGTCCCTAAAGTGACCACACCCGTCCTCTAAAGGAACTAGATCTCTCGACCGATGAGATCTGGACAAGGTGTCCGGCTGCGTGAGTCTCGTATATAGGGGTGTATTGGGATATCATCGATTGATGGTAATTTCAATGACTTACGAAACCAAGTTCAAACATGACCTTAAAAAACGGAGTTCAAACATGACCTTTAGATCACGCATCATCGTTTCGAGGTTGGGTTTATGAGATTAAATTTTTTTTTAATATCCGTTAACCCTCTGCTCGGTCAAATTCTCAACGAATTTAGCACTACCCATTCAGAATTTTATTTAAATTCACAGATTATCGGGGAACAAGGTTTTATTATATTAAATTCGGCACGATAAGGTATAGTTTGAGGAATTTAGCTTTTATACCATTTTTAAATCTTTCAAAAAATCCTCGTTACAATTTAATACGAATGAAACTTGACGAATTCGAAACAAAATGTCTGTTCGCGCGCTCTACAGCTGGAGCAAAAGCCTTTCGATTTTATGAAATTCTAAATTCACGAGAATGCAATATAATTACGAAAAGAACTTGCTCGTAGAGGAAACTTGACGAATCTTCGATAATTATTAAAGTAGAAATGTACAAGTTTCCATCTTGCATCTTTTTTTCTCGTGGTTGTATCGATTGATTAATAATAATTCGAGCTCTATATAATAAGCTGTATACAAGCGACCCGACAACTAGCGCGACGCGGTAGCGTCACGAACTAAAGTGACGGTAGCGCCATGCTGCTTAATTGCCGCATAATGAGTCGGCCAATCACCGCCTGGCGATCTCGAGCCACCCTTTCTCGATAAAAAAGAAACGAAAAAAAAAAAAAAAATAAATATCTGGAGGCTGTTTTCCCTCTCTCTGGGGACCCATTGGCTTGTTTAATACGACCACGCCGACGAACTAAGGCTGTGTGTGTTATATGTATGTTATGCGGCGCGTTTACCAAATCGTTCTGGCTGCCAACCGGCGCCAGCGATGCATGGAATTCCTCTTTGAGTCTCGATCACTTTGTACACCATCAAGTATATATATAGACGTTGAAAATTGCATATACATTTACATACATAACAAATACATAATACATATTAAACGTAATACGAAAAAACGATAATTATCATTAAATGAGCTTATGACAAAAATGACGTTATCATTTTTGTGATAAAGGGTTGATCAAGGGTTTTTTTTCATTTCTCTCTCTCTCTTTCTCTCGATATTTCGTTCGCGCGTTTCGTCCCCGAACGACGATTGTTTTGAGCATGGTATACCGCGTTAGTGTAGTGTGGCTTTTTGCTCCCCCAGTAAAAATATGGCCAAGATTTTACTTTTATCGTTCCTTCAAGCTTCGAATAAGGCAGCTTGTAAGACGCGCTCGTAAATTCGTCACCATGCACTTGGTCTCTGCGTGGCTTCCCCTTATTACAATATACTCCGCGGTGAGCTCACTCGCGCTGAGGGAATATGCACTTCGCGGATGAACGAGATATTTCTCATCATTGGTTGAAAAAAAAAAAAAAAAACAAAACAAAATACGCGCGCAAGCCCTCGAGCCATTTTCCTTTTCATACGCGAAATAAAGCGTGTAAATTACAACTGAATATAATACATATATATATATAGCTCATAACGAAACTCGAGGATATAAATTTGATTCGAGTGGAAATTTGACGCGATTCCGGTGTACAAATGATAAATTTATTATGTTCCTCGGTGAAACGTGAATTTCCGTTCGTTCGGAGTCGCCTTATATACCTTTGTAATAACGAGATCTTTGCTCATCCAATTATCCGAAAGTATTATAAAATTTATGAATACAAACCACGTAGATATCGATCGATAAATTACAATGACTCGTTGTATATTTACTCGTATGACAGAATACGAAAATAAAGTTTTTTTTTCCAACCCTAGCACGTGTGATGCACAATTTTCGGCTTCAATATCCTCCGTGTGTATGGTAATACGTTTTTGAAAAAGTACCATTTATCTTGTAAATTTTAGAAAAAAAAATCATCGCATGATAATAAATGAAGGAAACTACTGTAAGCATCAATTTGAAAATTCGAAAAAAAATTGGAAAGGTCAGTATGGAAAAAGTGTGTGAAAATAATAATTATAGCAAACGAGGCGCCATACGCGGTTGAATTAGTCTCAAAATTCCGAAAATTCTTCTTATTCTTCTTCCAACCTCCAAGAGTTCTTAACGCCTCGCACAAAAGTCATCTCTTGTGGGTGAAAAAAAAAGAAAAAAATAAGATAGAGAGACAAGGTCCTTGAGAAAGGATTCTTTGAGACCTCGAGGGGGTAACGAAAAAAAACATATATATATATAATATAGGAGTTGGTTATGAGAAAGAGTAAACTGAAGCCGGGCGCGCCGGCGCTCCGCACTAAATCATCACCGCACGTCCGTTTCTTTACATTGCCCAGATTTTATTGATTATTTTACAGCCAGGAACATTGTAAATCTCTTCATCTCGGTTCCTGCGGGGCTCACGGCCCTCTCTACGCTCAATTCTATCACTGTATTCTTCATCTCTTTTCCACTCTCGCATGTATATTAAAATAAAAAAAGAAAGAATAAAACTAGCATCTCTCGTATCCACCGCGAGTCCATAGACGTCCAATTATAAACGAAAAGTTGTGGAACATTGTTACGGATATTCGGTCGAGACGAAATTTTCAGCTTGTAAGATCTTCATGCATATATATATACAAATGTCCATTAGGCCCTATTGCGTTTCGGCGCGTAAAGATTAAATTTTGCGAAACCAATCCCCGCTTCGCGATAGCGGATATAACGATGAATAATGTTTATTTTAACGGACGAAATCAAGCGTCCTCGTTTGTGTAAAATGGATAACCTTAACGAGGCAGCTCTAGGAGTCGTAATTTTCGATCAGCTTTAATAGGACTTATCCGCAGGCGTTATATTATGTATCGAAACTTCATGGTATTCTGGTATACTATAGGTGAGTATATGAAAAATTTTCGTGTTAAAGGAGGCTCAAATGTGAATGTTGTAGTTGATGGACAAAAAAATTCTTCGATCCCTTTAAACATCATCGAAGATTCGGTCAGGGATTTTCTCTTTTATACCTTGCTCTAGGTATTTCTTACAATTTGTAATTTAATATTTTTTCTTTTTTTCTTCAAATTTAACGCAAAATACCTGTTGAACATAGAGACGGTTCTTTCATCACAAATATATGGGTCAAAAATCGTTCGTGCTATGATAATTGCATATCGCACTTCCACTCTCTACGGTGTTCTCATTCCTCAATTCTACGAACAACCTTGTTACCTCCACTTTTATATTCGTGCAATTATCGTTGAACATACCGAGTCCAACACTATGTCAACAGTTCTTCTCATCGTTACTATGAACGTCTGCGGCAATCTTATTGGAGCGAATTTCGTAAAATTACTCGAAAGTTATGGAATCATTATAGCCAACTTGTTACATCGGAGCGATAGAGGAGGTTTGCGAAAAAAAAAAATCGTTGCTTGTAGGAGAAACTTTGCTTTGAGGATAGGTTTTTTTTTTGACAAACAACTCGTGATTTTTCAGCTATCAGGCTAAAACTTTGTATATAAATATCGAATGGGAAAGAACAAGGCTGCCTATAAGGGATCATTGATGGTCTCTCAGAGTGCCAATCACTGTGGCATTTTTATTATGTACTTGTGACGATGACATAGATGCATATATATATATATATATATAGCCACATATATACCGCTATTGCTCTGCGCCTCTTGGCTCGTTAGCGCGCGTCCGTAAATCAAACCGCAGGGGTGCCAACCGCTAATATGCCCGGGGTTCTTTCTCTCTCTCTCTCTCTCTCTCTCTCTCTTTCTCTTTCTCCCTCTAGCTCCATAGGTTTTGTCTCACGAAGCGATTCACGTTGCCGCCGCATTCGGTTCAGAGACGTGAAACCCACCGCGTGAGCCAACCACCGAACATTGAGCACGGTAAACGCTCGGTATATCTCATTCGATAATGAGTTCGTTAAATGGATTAATATTGTATATAGTATCGGTATGGGCTTCACTTTCATCATGAACCTCCTTCGCCTCCTCTGAAATCACGCCACGTGATATTCGCGGAAGAAGCGCAGAGCTTATAACGCGCGCTGATACCATAATGGCGTCGATTCGCGTCATCTTCGAGAGACATTTAGGCAATTGTTTTTTTTTCCTTTTTTTCAACGCGCCGTTATCTTCTTCGTGAATTATACGAATAAAGAATATCGACTTTCCAATGAAAATATTTTGATTTCAATATCGAAATTACGGCTCTGGCCCGAAAAACGTGTGTACTTTCGTAGTTGGTCGAAAATTTTTCGTGGATTTTGTTCGACAGGCTATGAAGAACGAGAGCCGGATTCAACTCGGAGAGCATATATATGTATACATATATTCGATATATCGAAGACTTGGGGTAATCAAAAATCTTGCCGTCGACTCTCTGTATATGGGCTACCATATATATATGCAGCATCGGTTTTATAATTAATGGAGTCGGTAATGAGCTGATTATTATTAATAATATTTAGCCGAGGTCAAGCCCGGGGTTGTACCTGCTGCGAGGCAGAGCTCCATATATATACGAGCATATATATATACGTGTTCGTTAATTGAATATGCCAATCATTGTAATGAGCGCGAGCTTCGGATACACACGCTGTCTGCAGCTCCTTCGAGGACCGCTATATCGCGCATTATAGGATGAAAAGATCGGGCTCGGGGGGTCAGGCCGGACTCTTAGAACAGTAAACTCGTATTCATATGGATATAAATGCATGTATAAAACATGTGCCACGATCATCACGTTTTATTTACCGATAACGATTCCTCCTCCGTTTACACAAAATTGAGTTTAATTAATTTTTGAATAATGTTACGGGCTCAAATCATGATTAATTTAATGGACATTACTTTTATTTTATTTAAACGTTATTCAAGTGATTTTAATGATATGTATATACTATATTAGTACAAATTTGAATTAGTATCGCTTGCAACACCAAAGTTCAATTCAGTAATTGATCGAACATTTTAATCTTGATCGAACGAAAAAAAAAAAAAAAACATTTTTTTTCAAGTTAAACGAATTTAACCCGTAGTAACCACACCTCGATTGAGTATGCATATACAAACCACAATAGTGCGATTTGGGATTTTGCATTTTCAAAGTAATATAACTCTCGTATAAATAGTGGAAAAGTATTCGATAATCAATGGTTTCTTGGGGTAAAAATTTTCCAGGAATCCAATGAGAATAGTCTTGAATGCGAAAAATAATATTAATTTACTGAAAATACGTCAGAATCAGAACAAAAATTTTCAAAAATCTTTTTTTCGTAAAAAAATCGCCATGTTTTCTATTCGATGAAAATGATTTTTTTTTTTTCAAATTCATGTTGAAATATTGTGCTTTGTGGAAAAAAATATTTCATAAACATTACAGACAATTGAAGATTTTTTAAGGGCGTTTGAAAATATGGTATATTTTAAAGGTGAAAAAATCAGCGCATGGTCGGTTTGTGATGACAAAAAGTATTAATTAAAAAAAAAAAAAAGTAGAAAAATCGAAACATTTTTATTCGCTTGTAAATCTCAATCCATATTATTAGCGCACTCGATGCAAAGGCCGCATTTATGGTCGTCGCAAATGTGGCGGAGGCACTTTTGTTGCACTTCATATGCGCGTGCGGCTTTTCGTTTCATTGTCGCAAAGCCCGCATTTTGCGCGACTTTCCTCGCGAATAATACCGTAGTTGATAACTATACAGGCTCATCAATTTTCAAAACTTTACGAATTAGTTGTTGCGTTGACAAACGTAACAATGGGCGCTGTAAACGGCGCTGTAGCTGTGGCTCGATCAATGCGAATGCCAGATTTTTTATAAAATTTCGGCGAGTTTGTTTTTCATTTTCGGCATGTAAATTATAAAAAACGCAGCTGAAAATGATAAAAGATTACATATTTTCGTACTAGAAACTAAAAAAATATGTTCAAATACTCACATTCAACACGTTTTCCGTAAGAATATGAAAAAAAAAAATGTATATCACACCAACTTTACGAACGCTGATACCACACTTTGCACCTCGTCTCACTTTGCAACTCGTCTCACTTTACACACTATTAGAACTGTTGTTTCGGAGCAAATGATGCCGGAACACTGCTCAGATCGTAGCCTAGGTCAACAATACATTTGTTGTGGTGGTGGGGGAAGACCGTTGCAGAAAGCTGTTGATAAGAGCCACGAACAAGAAATTTTAGGTGGTGCGAATTTGCACTGATGTCGTGTTTACGGGCGGGTTAAACGAGATAAATCAATGTTTTTTTGGTCGAAAATGTCCCATTCCTCGTTGACAGTGGATAAGTCAGTAATTTATTTTAATTTTCAACATATTCGATGTTTTTTATAAAGTACAATATCGTCGTCGATGTTTCACTTTACACGAGGCTAACGCGAGTATAAAGATAAAAACTACACATTGCCCACACGATATTAAGTATATATATACTGGATTAAAAATGGTGAGTCTTCGATGGACACAAAGGCAACAACAACAATAAAAAATAAATAAATAAAAAAAAAAAAAACGGCGAGTTCGTAGCGGTTAAACAAGAGCGTAAAATTCCAAACATCTCTGTCTGGCGCCACTGGGTATTAACGAAAAAATAAAAATACACGAGGAAAAAAAATTCTCCTCTACTAAAGCGGCGAGGTAGAATTTCGTCGTATCGGAGTTTGAGTCCGGCAGGGCCAAGATCGATGCGTTTACTTATTGCAAAGCGGACCCGAGTGGTATAAGTAGCGATGATAAGACGACGGTCGGACAAATGTTCACTCTCGTGGCGGACGATAAGAGAAAAAAAAAAAAAAAAAAACACGAGAGACTAAATCTCTCGTGAGTTCTCCGTAGTCGCGCGCGCGTGTTCATGCTAATCTACACCACGGCTTTCCTAATACTATCGCCATGGACCTCGTCGCATTCCTCGCAAGCCACACGCTGACTCATAACATTTTCGTTTACACACATATGCCCCGTGTTTTCAAGATGAAATTGGATCGACATAATACGAGTGAAAAAAAAATTCGTGTCATGCAACTTTTTAGGTATTTGTTTCAAATAATAGTTTAGATCGATTACATGTCTAAATAACACGAACGTGTAACCGTTTAGATCTATGCAGATAAAATTTAGATATAAGTAGTTTTTTTTTGGATCTACGCAAATCTAAATTTTGGAAAATCGTAAATTTATCCAGACCTCAATTGTAAATCCATGTATCTATTTTTTGGATCCAAGTAGATCTAAATTTAGGAAATTTGTAGATTTACCTAGATCTCAATTATAGATCTACGTAGTTATTTTTTGGATCTACGTTGATCTGAATTTTGTAAAACCGTAGATTTATCTAGACCTCAATAATTGTAGATCTACCTAGTTTTTCTTTTTTTTTTTGATCCAGGTGGATCTTAATTTAGGAAAATCGTAGATTTACCTAGATCTCAATAATAGAACTACGTAGATATAAATTTAGGAAAATCGCACACTCAGCTAGATCTTAATTACAGATCTGCGTAGTTATTTTTTAAGTCATTTCAATTATAGATCTACGTAGTTATTTAGATCGCGTAGATCTAAATTTTGGAAAACCGTAGATTTACCTACATTCGATTTAGATCTACCAGGATCTGTTCATATCTGAGTAAATCTACTGAGATTCAAGTAGACAAATAGAGGTCTAATGAAGCAAAAGTTTTCGAACATGATATTAGGTCGACTCGAATGTACGTATAAATCTAACGTTATATATACGGAGATCTAATGGTTAAAATCTATGATTTTCCAAAATTGAGATCTACTCGGATCAAATTTGATCTAAAAAACCACTACGTAGATCTAAATTAGAACCACGAAGATCTCAACGATTTTGTTTCGGATAATATTCGAATATAATAAACATATAGAATGTATATATATTTGTATTCTGGTACGTTTTTGCAGCGCACTCGCTCTCTGTGTCTCAGTTTGCTAACTTACTCACCGAGAATGAGTATTTGTCCAAGTCAATTGGAGAAACATTTTAGTGCAATTTCTCAGCCCGGATAATTATTCAAACTCAATGAGCTGCCGCGAGATATAAAAATTCCACGTAAAAAATTGCATTACATTCAATTGATCATAAATTCTTAATGAAATTTGTATTTTCTGATGAACCATGCCGCGAAATAAACAACAAGAAAAAAGTAAGAAAATTATTTGAACAATTTTTCATAAATTTAAGCCCGAAAAATTCATCCGAGACGTTTTTTTTTTTTTTTTTTTTTTCAACCCGTGTTCTCGTTCATCCCCCTGTGGCTTAACTGTCGTTCGTCAATTTGTCGGTTGTCGGTATTTATCGGTACACGAGTATCGATGACGAAATTCAAGATGTCTATATCGAGTGGCTTGTATACTCGTCGGGGCGAAGAACATGCCGAAGGGATATGAATCCTCATCGATGTATTATATATATACACGATGAGGAGTTTCGGCCAGGCTGTTGCGAGGTATATAAATGCAGAATCTTATGTATTTACTATACTATAACTCTTCGTGGTACATACCGTAACTATATATACATATATATATATATATATATATGGACCGTTGGCAAGCGAAAGGGGTTGATTCGCACACGCTTTATCACGTAAACGTATGTGAATTACGCCCATTTGCTTGCTACCAGTGAATAATTGTATATATCGCGAGGTCGAGAGCCTCTCGCGCGTATATATACAATATTCGCACACGCATCAGTGTTCTGACTCTTGCTTCAACCCTTTACCACTCGCACCCCCTCTCTATTGCATTTCGATCACTCTTTCTCTCTCTCTCTCTCTTTCTCTCTCTCTCTCTCTCTCTCTCTCTTGCTCTTTTTACTGACCCTCGTCGATATACATTTCTTTTTTTTCCCCTCTTGAATTTGCCGATATATATGCTTCCCTCTTCGCGAAAACTCGTTTCTTTCGACGCCCGATGCAATCTCGCGTGCAGGAATTAATAGATTAGCGAAGGGCACGTCTCCTCTTAATTCCATCCCATTACGCCGAGACCCGCGCGCAGTTTTCGCTCGGGTTTTCTGATACGCAAGAGAGAGAGAAAGAGAGAGAGAGAGAGAGAGAGAGAGAGAGAATGAGAAAAAGAAGTTGCTCCCTTGGGGGAGAGACGCGCAAGGCAGACCAGGCCGATTATGCCAGATAGCCGAAATCACCGATGGACCACGGAATTAGAGTGAATTGCACCTATACCGTCAATTTCAACTTTGCTATACAGCGTATAGACCCGACTGTATGCACGTTATATATACGTATAAATTTTATATATAAGTCGTGCATATATACAGTGCGATCCCGATTTTCTTCCACCTGGAGGAAGCACTGGAAAAAAATCGGGGTTTAGCCAAGCGGCATTGCTAGCGCTTGCGGTGGGGACATTCGTGTGGCGCTTGTGTCTGTGTAGTAGAGGTTACAGGTTAGATACTTCCACGCTTTCGGATAGATAGAGTGGAGGCACATACGTAGGGGAATGGAGGAAAATCGGGGTGCGAGAAAATCGGGATCGCACTGTACATGTGCTATAACTGAGAGAAACAATATATGAGAAGCGATTTCTTCGAAACACCTCCTGTCGACGGGAAGAAACGCGAGATTGATGCCTTTTCTCTTTTTCATTCGAGGTCTTTCCCGAAATGGATGAATGAAAATTAAATATAAATTTGTTCACAATGTCGTAAGATTTTCTATCAAAATAATGAGGTCTTCGTAATGTCATTGAATTCATTGAACCGATATTGAGGGATCAATAAGGCTTCGTGCACTCTTTCGAGCAGGTAAAATTTCTCAAAGGAGCGAATAATTCCTAAAGAATAATATTTTTACTCGGTATGATCCTCATTATCGATTGATTCATTTTATTAATTGCCCGACGTGTCGATTAATTCTCCGATATCAATCAATCGAGCAATCAGTTGATTAACGAATCGCTCGATCGACCGATCTATCGCAATAAAAATTTTACGCAAAGAATACATTTTTCCGGATTACCAAAAAAGTCTCAAGACACACACATACACATACGACACGGGTATGGATTAAGAAATTTTTGAATTTTCATATTGAGGCAGAGAGAGAGAGAGAGAGAGAGAGAGAGAGAGAGAGAGAGAGAGAGAGATGAGAGAGAAAGGAAGAAAAAAGTGAGTATGAGAAGCCAGTGCTCTTTTAGGATGTTCTTAGTCGTTGGTACACGGCGAGTGTATACGAGCGAGGATCAACCACGAAGAGTCTTCTCAAAGATTTCTTCAAAGAGGTTGGAGTCTCGTCGGAGGTTGTTGGTCATGTGTATATGGGTGTATTGGTCAAGTTCCGTAAGAGCGGTTGAATGAAAAACGGTCGAGATCGCCACGGGGGTATATATAGGCGCGGGAGTCACGAATGGGCCAATAACTTTGGGAGCTTATATGTTTGTGGATAAAAGACAGGGGGTACTTTGCATTTAAGGAGGGCGCCCGGGCGCGTGTATTACGGCTGTAAGGATCGATGCATTATATTTTCGAGACTTGGAAGCTTTGAGCCCTCTGGCTTCAGTATACACACATGATATGGTACTTTGTTCTTCGAGTTATTATTTTCCTCCTCCATGATCGTTCAAGGTGCGATCTTCTCTCGTGACTTTTGATCCACACGACCGTTGTTTCCCCATTCAAATACGACAAAGTAAATCCCAACAAGCGGAGTGCGTTTTTACATACGTGAATCAAAGAAACATATTAGGAATTTTTTTCAAGCCGAATATCTTTCTCCGGGGACAACCCCTGCGGTTCGTAAATGTGAAATCCCGTGATTCCTCCCCACCGTCATTCGACATTGTCATGTCCAATATGCCGAACGTAGACAGCGTCGGATATGTGAAGTGCCTTTTTGACCATTCGAAAACTCGACCGTTCGTTTGTTAGTGGAGGAATTTTCGAATCAACGGAGGACATATATGAAGGATTCTGCGAGATGCTATTATGAGCATTGATGGCGTGTCGTTATATACATTTGGGTGGGCAGATGCAGGAGTAGAGTAAATAGAGATTGGGTGAATTGTCCTGTATGGTTACAGTTCTCGTTGACGTAATTACGTCCGGATATTGATGGATCTTTTTATGATTGGAAGATGAGGGTCCTCGTTTAATTTCGAGTGACGGAAATAATTCAATAAAGCGATGACAATAAATGGTGAAACGCGATGGCCAAAACAAGTTGAAAAAGGTAGAAAGTGGAAAATGTAAGGAGATGATGGATGGAAGCTGAAAGGTTGACGAAGATGGATATTGGACGTACTATGAGGATAAAAAACATCGAACCAAATAAACATTGTAAAAAATTGAGCATCGTAACAAAATGAGAATTAAGGACATCAATGATGGTGCACATCAATAACAGGTAATAATGAAATTTCTTTTTTTTCTTCTCGTCATTTTTGTCTCTGATCGAGAATACCACCGTGTGCTCATCGACTATAAATTTGTTTTTTGGGATCCATATAGCTTTGCTGGGAATCATATCATCGCAAAGACAGCTAATAAAAAATCACGTATGATTCTTTTCCCTTTGGAAGTAGCGAGTGATATGCCATTCGGACGATATGGTATGTGCGAGAGTGTGTGTGTGTGTGTGTGTTCTGTGTGTGCACAACGACGGGGTCGCGAGCTCCCGTGGTGCACACCGGGCTTCGACACCCACACGCCGTGTCGCCTCAGGAAACACATAAATTAAAAGCACATCTCTCGCGGGGGACTTACCGAGGTCCCTATATATATATATATATATATATATATATATATTTATATAATACGAACGATATTATTGTCGGAGACATTCTCCGTTATTTTACGTGGATGGCTATTCCATATACGTGTATATATATATATATATATATATATATATATATATATATATATATATTCAAGTAGCTGTATGACATGAGTTTCTGGACACATTCAAGTCGTCTCCAGACTCGACCAACACCTTCTGACCTTTCTTCGTAAAAAACAAAAAAAAGGAATACAAAGAAAACCGATGCAAGAAACGACATTAGACATTCTTGTAAGTTAAAAGGCAAAGAAGAGGATATCGTTCAAGATTCTAACAATATCGTTAACGACGCTGCCGCACTTTTTTCTTTCTCATTCTGCGAACGATATAGAAGAATATGAAACAAATTTTTTCGTGGAAAAATTACTGACTGAAATGATAAAAAGAAACAGCAGGCAAGTCAGTAAAATCCGGGATTTATTGTTTTATTTTTATTATTACTTTCCTGCACTACATACGCAGTGCATTTCGCCCTATTCGATTTGCTGACTTACTATACTATACCTATATAGCTGACGTTTTAGCTTCGACTCGCGGTACGCGCGTGAATGCGAGGATTGCGTGAATACGAGAAATTGAATGACCCTTTGAAATCGGCCGAAGATATCAGCGAGAGGATGTGAAGGGGAAAATAATATGAAGAGAATATGGAATACGTGAAAACGATCCGGAGACACGCATGTCCATGATATTACAAAAAGAAAAAAATGAATAATCGCGACGTGACTTTTTTTTTACGTTCGATCGTCCTTCGCGTCTTCAATTTTAATCAAAGACCGATGTAAAACAGACGAAACGTTGAAAATCATCGTCGTTGAATGAAGACGGATATGGGGGTGGGGGGAGGAGAGTTGTCATTTTGTGATTTCTCATTATTAACGCTCGTTTGTTATTAACGCTAAATTCTGACTGTAAATTTCATGCTATCGTTCTCATTTTCTTTCATTAAGCTAGATGGATTTAGTAGGACTGGGAATAATTTTAAGTTTTTTTTTCCCCCGTTGAAACTAATTCGAGAATTGTGAAGCAGAAAAAAAATGAACCAAGTGCACTGCACCACGTAACGAATAATTATGTGAAAGTTATAATGTGTGGGGCGTTGATGGGAAGCAAATACTAATAATATATATACATACATATACATATATATCTAAACCGATTTCACAGTCGATTTACCCGAGGGCCAATTCCGGCCGATATATACATTATAATAACGTTAAATACATATATATATATAGAAGCGACCGATTTTTTTCAGTCTCCCCACTTGCACTAATTATCCTCGGTATCTGCACGTTATAAATAGGGCTGCATTATTATTTTTTTTGAAACGTATAAGCTCACGTACAGTTCACCCAGAAGACTTATGAGGTTATCCCTGTTGCTTTTTGTTTTTTTTTTTTAACTTCCAGCTGTCAAACTGTCAAAACGATATTCGACGACAATATGTGAACCAGAGGCGAGTCATGAAATTTGGACTCAATGGGAATTGAAAGAATTTTTTTTCAAATTAAAATAAAAAAGAATTGACATTTGAAAAATTCTTATCAAATAATTTTTCATTTTAACCGATTTTTATGCCAAATTTCAGGAATAAAAATAACGTTAAATTCACGGCTGTAAAAGGCGGTTTTTTTTTTTTTTTTTTTACGTCTCTCTTGTTCCTCCGTGATCGATCAACGATCGAGAAATGCCAAAACGTTCGAGGGAGTCAATGGCGCGAGTATTAATCGAGAAGATCATAAAACGAAGAGTTCGAAACTTTTTGTTCGATCAAACGGTATAATATTGGCCAGGAGAACGTTCGCCGTCTGTCGTGCAGGCGCCGCGAGAGAGCGAGAAAGCCCTTTTATTTTCTTCATCGTACCTACATATAATACACGTGTAACGTGTCTATACATCTGCGCTGTTGAAATTAAGCTCGTTATATAACCGGACGATTAGCGCGGAGAGTAACATCCGCCGAAATAATTGTAAATTATAATAATTATAATAATACGAGGATGTAATGAGTTTAATCAAGATATGTACTACGGGTATACGAAGATTCTAGGATCGACAGATTGGAAAGCAGCGAGGATATAAAATAATTGAGGGTAGGACAATTAAGGGGTTTCCGAAAAATAAAAAAATAAAAAATTGATGAGAGTCAAACTTTTCTTATTTCAAATAAATGTAATGAATAAAAGTAAAAAAAGGAAAATTAAAGTCATCGCGTTATTACGAAGAAGCAAAAATTTCTAACAATGAATTTTTCTTCGATATTGATTATTATTGTTTTTTTGTTTCTGTACATTTCATATTATAATTTGGCTCTAAAATTGCAATAAAATTTTTCAGCTTCGGGAAAAAAAAAAACAAACGGACGGACGCAACATTTTTTTTCTCTCACGTATGTAACGAGATGACGCGTGTAATGAGTATATATAGCTCACGAAGAGGTGGCGGAGACGCATCGATTATTATTTATGATCGCGCGCGCGCGCGCGCGGTGGCTGCTGCGCGGGCGCCTGCTTCTCAAACGTTAAAATATTTATGCGCGTCTCTGCCACCGTGGACCCCGATATTATGAGCGCTCGTTCTGGTGGGAGATTCTTCGTTTTTTGCACTTGAAAAAAAAAAAAAGAAAACAGCAAAAATCGTTCGTCGCAAGACTACAATATCGACAATCGTTATGCTCGGAGCGAAGATGAGTCCGCACGCGCACTGCGATATTTTATCGCGCACGTTATAGACACGTTAACTGCGGCTGTATACAAAAAGGGGGGAGGACCGATCCTACAAGTACCAGTCCTACAAGTGACCAGTTCTACAAGTTCGTTCCTACAAGGAGCGATCCTACAAGTTCGTTTCTCGAGATTAGTTTGAAAAGGTCCGATCCTACAAGTGGCGATCCTACAAGTTCGATCCTACAAGGAGCGATCCTACAAGTGCGTTCCTCGAGATTCGTATGACAAGGTCCGATCCTACAAGTAGCGGTCCTAAAAGTTCGATCCTACAAGTGGCGATCCTACAAGTTAATTTCTAGAGATTCGTTCGAGAAGGTTCGTTTCTACAAGTGGCGATCCTACAAGTTTGTTCCTACAAGGAGCGATCCTACAAGTTCGTTCCTCGAGATTCACATGACAAGGTCCGATCCTACAAGTAGCGGTCCTACAAGTTCGATCCTACAAGTGGCGATCCTACAAGGAGCGGTCCTACAAGTTCGATCCTACAAGTAGCGGCTCTACAAGTTCTTTTTATTTGCTCAAAACGAATGTGGCAGACTGAAAATATGAAAATTGATGATTTTCAGTACGACGTCATGACGTCGGATTCGTTTTCAGCGACCCCGAAAACCCCCGAGTAACAAATTTCAAGCGAAAATCATCAATTTTCATATTTTCAGTCTGCCACATTCGTTTTGAGCAAATCAAAAGAACTTGTAGAAAACCCCCGAGTAACAAATTTCAAGCGAAAATCATCAATTTTCATAATTTCAGTCTGCCATATTCGTTTTGAGCAAATCAAAAGAACTTGTAGAACCGCTACTTGTAGGATCGAACTTGTAGGACCGCTACTTGTAGGATCGAACTTGTAGGACCGCTACTTGTAGGATCGGACCTTGTCATGTGAATCTCGAGGAACGAACTTGTAGGATCGCTCCTTGTAGGCTCGAACTTGTAGGATCGCTCCTTGTAGGATCGAACTTGTAGGATCGCCACTTGTAGGATCGGACCTTTTCAAACTAATCTCGAGACAACGAACTTGTAGGATCGCTCCTTGTAGGAACGAACATGTAGGATCGCCACTTGTAGGATCGAACCTTCTCGACCGAATCTCTAGAAATTAACTTGTAGGATCGCCACTTGTAGGATCGAACTTGTAGGACCACTACTTGTAGGATCGGACCTTGTCATACGAATCTCGAGGAACGCACTTGTAGGATCGCTCCTTGTAGGATCGAACTTGTAGGATCGCCACTTGTAGGATCGGACCTTTTCAAACTAATCTCGAGAAACGAACTTGTAGGATCGCTCCTTGTAGGAACGAACTTGTAGAACTGGTCACTTGTAGGACTGGTACTTGTAGGATCGATACCCTCTCGAGAAAAAGTCATCAAAATCGGATTAACTTTACGAATGATACTGTGAGAAAAAAAAAACTGCTGCACGAAAAAATTGCAGAAAAACTGCAAAAAAAATGGGCATCCCATGAGGATTCATGGCAGGATTATTAATTTTTTTTTTTTTCAACATCGAGCATAAACGTTCGTCAGTCCACATTCAGCGTCTATAAGTATATCGTGTGTACACATGTACATCGAAGAAATATGAAAGACTCCCTGACCGGAGGCGATAAATTTGATCGTTCTCTGGGCTCGCATATATGCGCGAAGATTTGCAGTTACGATTGCGTTAACCACGCGTGTGCGGGCACTCTTTGCTCTCGGTATTCGGACATGTACACGTGAGTTTTTTTGGCTTGCCGCACTTTACGGAATATGAGCATGGAGAAATGAAAGAGCGGGAAGAAAAAAAAATGATAAAAAAGAAGAAAAAGTATGACGTTTTCCTATACGAGGATACAGCAGGGTCTGCGAAAGACAGAGTGGGCTGCGGAGATTTGGAATGAAATATTTACGACTTTGGTGTTTATGATCTTTGACACGGAGCAATAAAAATTAAAAAAAAAAGAATAAACAGATTCTTTTACAAATATCTATAGAATTATATATATATAATTTGATATAAAAAAGATATTTATATTGCGAATAAATTCTGTCGAAATATACATGTATATATATCTCGTAGCGTTTTCAATAAAGTCTCGAAATAACATATATATATATATATCGATTAGCATTGTGTACTCATTATAACGTTGTATATGAATATAGTTAAACTCGGCGAGTTATTAAATAAATATATATAGTTGGAAAATTTGCATATATTGAGGCGTGGTGCAAAAAAAAAAAAAAAATCTCTACAGCTGTACCCAATAAATTTCTTTCTCATTGATTGGCCTGTCGACATAAAAATACAGCGTCCGGTTCTCTCTTCCCTCGCGAAATTCATGTATAATATACATATATGTATATTATACATAATGTGTGTCCACGAATAAGCAAAAACCACAAGCGCCATCGAGTATTAGCATGCTTTTCATAGGCGTATAATCGAGAGACCTCTCTGACAGAGGATTCTCCCCCCCCCCTCCCACGAGAAAAGAGAAGGGCTAAATTTAATATTCAAAAAATTCCGCCAGAACGAGAGAAAAATCGGTTGTTTCAGTCACAACGCATCGTATATGTTACTTCAATAATTTTTGTTTTCTTTTCGATGTCTCGTATCTCAATGCCATATTAACTCGCGATGTTGATTCGCAAAGATATTATTAGTGTCAGTGATTTTTGTCGGTTGGCGTCACCTCGTATTCTGTAGAATATTGGAAAATAAAAAAAAAAAACATCTGCGATGAAAAACGCATCATTGAACCCGGAGCACCGTCACGAAAATGCATTGTCGTTTTTTTTTTTCGGACGAATCGGAAGAAAATCTTCCGATTACATGATACATATAATTGCAAAGACAATCTTAAAGACGGAAGGGAATGAGGAGCTCACGAAGGAAGGGGAATAATTAAAAAAAGTAAGAAGAAATAAAAACGACTGACGAACAAACCGTGTGCGGCTCGCTCGTAATATGAATTCGGACGAATATTATATGTATTATATGTATATATATATATATATATATATATTATAGTAATGAGATATATTAATGCGTATATACGCGAGAACGCGAGACTGATGATATAAGATTCTCGTTGCCTGTGCTGGTCGCTGGTCGTTAAAGTCTGAAGTATGGGAATATTATTCCGGGATATACCCTCGTAGAATAAGATACACCAAAAAATTCCGGACGTTATCGTACATTTTTAAGTGCGTATATACAGCCAAAGAACGTCCATCAATGCGAGATATTGGCTTCGACGTGCCGCGCGAAAGGCGTGGAAACGACAAATCAAGAATATATATAAAAAAAAAAAGCTCTCACTAACGCGAATAGATCAATCATCAACGTGATGAGATGCTGATGATGCCTTCGAGGACGAGAGGTAAGAGGTAAGTTCACTTTGTTTGGCTTTGGATGGTTCGTGGATCATCACGCTGAGAGACAATAAAGGAATTTTGGGTTTTTCCGGGATCTACATAGGGTGACTGAACCAGTGAATGAACGCATAAGCCTTTTTTCTATTTCGATAAAGCCGTATAATTTAACTTATTACGAATTTCTTTATGAGCTAATTAGATCTTATAGAACAATGTTCACAGAATATAAAAAAAAATATTCGAAGTGCCCTGTTCGCAAGGATTTTGTAAAAAAAAATTATAATGAACGAAATGACCAATTTCCCAGTGAATGAACAAAAATTCCAATGAATGAACTCTTATCTTTCCAGTGAATGAACGTACAATGGAACCAGAGATGCGTACGCATACTCGTGCGTTTTGAGGTTATGAAAAGCCTTTTCAACGCTCGTTCAATCACTGGAAATAGGTTAAAAAGCTGGACCAGTGAATAAACGGCCATATATCGCAAACAATATTGGGTTTTTGACCAAAAATTCATTAATATAATTGAAGCTTAGCAATGTATAACGTTGAAAAAATTATTGCATATCTTTTAAAAAGATTTATCGAGGTGATATGGAATATTCTGGTATTCGATGCAAAAGTCAGATGGTTATAACAACATGGCTGTCTCTTATGAATATGCGCCCCAAGTACGAAAAAAAATCCATAGCATCGCAAATCTTTCACAGCGTCAAATAATATCACTACTAGATGTTTTCTCAGAATTTTCACTTCATTATGAATACAAAATTCTTCATAATAATAGAATCATATCTCTGCCGTTTAATTAAAATACTAAGCCTGTTCATTCACTGGTAGGTGTTCATTCACTGGTTCAGTCACCCTATATTGCGAGAATCCGAAGTATCACGTACGAATGTGACGTGAGATCTTTTATAGCTGGAGAGGGATGCAAAGGATCGAGAAACAAAAAGAAAGTTCATCAACGAGAAAACTTGTTATGTATTTCTTTCATTATTTCAATTGATAGAATTAATGCAAAAAGAATTAATAAATAGATTCGACTCGATTAATATCTCGATTGATAACTCGATCGATCAATTGAGAAATTTTGAAAATCATAAAAATCTTTAATTCTCGAACTGAGGCAAATTCTTCCCGAATTCTGGCCATTCATATATTTTCATGACATTCAGCGATAGCTCGAATTTGTATACCCCTGTGGTTTTTTACATTCAAAAGGTTTTGGGAACAGGTCTAAAAAATTCCAGACACGCCCTCTCGATTTGGGGTAAAACAAAAAAACAAAAAACTAGCCGGAGTCTTGAGTTCGAGTCTCGAAAGATATGAGAATCCTAATTTAATTAAGACAGACCGGTTATTAACCAGGTGAAGTCTCTCTCTCTCTCTCTCTCTCTCTCTCTCTCTCTCTCTCTCTCTCTCTCTCATTTTTCATCTCACTCGCACTCTTGTATTACTTTCGTCTGGCCTTTTTCAACCTCCACACAATACAATATTTTCCCTCAACATATGAAAACCAATAATTAGCCGAAGCCTGATGGAAAAATTTAAGCTCTCGATGGTAAAGAATATTCGTAAAACTTTTATTTCACAATGAATATTTACGTTTTTTTTTTTTTAAATCATGAGTCACAACTATTTGGCTAGAAAATGAGCATATACACGATTCTTCATTCTAATTGCGGCTGCATTGTCTTTGATTGACGAGCGTCAATTTTGATTAATTCTTCGCAAATAGATGAATAAGAGAATCAAAGTGAATACGGAAAAAGGTGTGCATGTATGTGCACCTCTCTGAAGTACAATTTTTTCGAAATCCTGCGAGATTCCCGATGCTCTGTTATTATTTGCGCGATATAGAAAAAATAATTAATAAAAGAGATGCGACGCCGGGGAAAAAAAAAAGAACCATGGAATGGTATTATAGATAGAAAAGTAAATTTGAGAGCCTCCCCGCGGTGTTTCGTATATAAATACGCAGTTTATATATCTATACAAAGATTCGAAACCGAAAAACCCTGTTAATATTCAAGTTTACGAGAGAGAGAGAAGCGTATCTTCGAGTCGTAGAATACACTAAATGGGACCTTGCCGCAAGGTCTCTTCTTCTTCTTCTTCTTATTCTTCGAGAGAGAGAGAGAGAGAGAGAGAGATAGAGCGAGAGAGAGAGAGAGAAAAGGGCGAGAAGGGAAGCGCGGGAATTAGGATAGGGGACCTCTATGGACCGCGCGAAAGAGTAGTAATTCGATAATATAGGGTTATAGCGGCGCCAAAGCTCTGTTGGGTCTCTTCCATATGCATATACCTTTAAATTCATAACATTGTTTATTCCTATTAGAAAACGCTGAGACCCGCGCGAGACTTCCCCACGTATATATATATATATAATTTCAAATGCTGTCTCTCGTATTCGGGAGGCTGATGGGGAAGGGGAAAAATTAAGAGGGCGGTAGAGAAAGAGAGTATAAGGCCCAAGGCAATTGTTGAATTGAGTCGCAGCTTTGGCTCCCTATTTCCTTTTTTTTTTTTTTAATAGCATACACATATTTGAAAATCTGTGTTTTTTTGTTTGTTAATTTCAGTCTGGAAGATGACGTTCACAAATTACGCACCGACGAAAAATTCTTGATAAAACATTCTTGATCATTCTTGATTCAATCATTGAATTTCTTCATAAAATATCGCTCCACTCCTATGAGATTAAATTTTAATTTTTAATTGAAATTTACGATGTAAATTGGCTGCCCGTAATTGCTCATGCATTAGTATATTTCATGTATTATATGCAACAAGATTGTCATTTTGAAGTGGACATTTCCAATCCGACGTGAGCATATATGGATGACAGAATTATGGAGACAATAAAAAAATAGGCAAAGGAGAGGAAAAGTGAGTCGATGAGATCGTTCCGTAAAATTATTAATCAGAGGATTATCGATTTCTAATCGTTCGAGCGCGATAAGCATAATGCACGTAATATAAATATACTTAATCGAGGATTATTTCGTATAATTCGGCCGATCATGATGGTGCGGTCGTTCATGCACGTGGCTATATGTGATACCGTATAACTATATTGTCTCGTTTCGCTACCACGACTCTTGGTATAGGTATTGCTAATTGATTACGAGGCATTTAAGGCCAAATTGGCTGTGCCCTTGCAATTTTTCATTCATTTTTCTGTTTCGCGCGCGTTGTATAAGCACTCGAGAAGAATTTTTAAAAAATTTTGTACTTTTTTTTTAGTAATTATCGATGACATACTTTAATCAATACTGTTGAACGTTATCGATTTATATTCATATTTTTTTACGATAAATGTATTTATGATAAAACGATATTTCATAGGCCCGATCCCCCCCCCCCCCCCCCCCCCCCAAGACGAGCTTGAATCCAGTAAGAAAGGGACTGGGGAAAAATAAACATTTATCATTTTTTAAATTCAGTTCGTAACTTGGTATTCAAAAAATTATTTCATAGCAGAAGAAAAAAATGAAGACTGTGAGTTGGCATTTGATCGAGGAAGATATCGTGAAAAAAAAAAATTCTCACAAAATAATTACATATTTTAAAGTATTGATAGTTTTTCTTAAAATACTAAACGTTAATAAAAAAAAAATCTGTAATTAGCAAAACAAAAAAATGAAAATTTATCCACAGTGTTTTCTCTCTCATCCTACGACATATAATGAAAATAAAAATGAATCAAAAATGGTCCTAAACCTGTCCTAAGCCTGTATAGAGTTGGTCTAGAATAACTCATATAATGTGTGTGTGTGTGTGTATATATATATATATACGAGTACATCATATAAACGCTATCGGCTATCCTTGTTTCTCATCCGGGCCTGCTGTCAGCGGAACCCTTGAAATATCGTTCTGGCAAACTAGCCGGCGTTCGATAATTAGTTTACTCCTCATTACGGCGTTGCTTCGCATTATTAGGCGCATCAGCAGGCACTCGAGTTCACGAAGTTGCATGCATGCAAGGAAAGAACTTGCGCGAGAGTAAGTGAGATAAATTTATATATATATATATATATATACATACATACAACATTATAAGGGCAGGAATTCACGTATACAAAAAAAAAGCAATGAAAAATGAAGGACTAATTAACAAAACGTTTAGGGGTTAGTCGACCGGTGGGTTGCGACCACGCCTGCGGTACGATACCGCAAATGGATGTATAGTCCGTTTTAGATCGTTTTTTTTTCCTTCTTCTTCCCGATACACATGATATATATATACCGCATATTTCGTAATTAAATTTTTGACAGATCGTCACGCTATACAAAATGTACATTTTTCGAAATATTTCTCATCAATTCCAGCGACGAGAATTTTTAATACTTGCAGTTAAAGATTTGTTTAGTAGGTATAAAAAAAAAGTATCTTCAAAGAAAGATTTAAAATTAATTCTTATCGCATTCCTCGTCATCATTATATCATTAAAAATTATGCACTGCGATCCTTTAACTCTTTATTCTCGATTAATATGTGAAAATTCTTTATTTAAATTTCATGATGTATCGGAGAAAACATATTTAATAATTTATGAAAAAAAAAAAAAAAAAAAAGAAAAAAGTTTCGTGCTTCCGCGATCTTTGATCGAGAATACACGTATATGACTGATGACGATGTCGTTTACTGATTGTCTTGGTCGGTCATGTTGAAGATAAACGTAACGAGAGAAATGCGAGAGCTTCGTGAGTCTTTTGGCATAAACCTTATAGCTCTTCTCCGCGAGGGTGTACGCGCGGCTATCTCGATCCTTTGATCTCGATCCTGCCAAGTGGATCGAGGGAGTTCTTGATATACATATATATGAATTATATTATATGTGTGTGTGTGTGTGTGTGTGTGTGTTTGCGTATATGGTTTATACGAGAGGAGGGGCACGATGCGCGGGAGCCATCTCTGTTAATCATCGCGTAATTACCGTTCCAATTATCAGATACTGAGATACGGGTGTGCGAGCCTGCTCGCGAAGACTCTCTCTCTCTCTCTCTCTCTCTCTCTCTCTCTCTCTCTCTCTCTCTCTCTATGGTATAATATGCGGTATTATATTACTATCACTGTACATATGAAAGCAAAGTAAAGTGTGCATGGGAAGGTAGAAATTTTTTTATAGATCAGAGTAGAATCTTATTTGAATGGAATAGAATTTCCATGGACATTTGCACATGCATATACATATAGGCTAATGTAAAAACGCGCGTGTGGTATTGTATGAAATTAGAAAATAACGTAATTTTAAATTCTTTCGATGATTACCTACGATAATGTATTAATTTTTTTTCTCTACCACACAATATAATCCACCGTCGCATGATTTAGATCGGAACAAGGAATATAATATGTGAGAACTCATTTTTGGTTGATTTCTTGATTTAAAAAAAGAGATCAAATTACTCAAAATGCATGATCATTCCGAGCTTAATTATTCCTAATTTTTTTCAATTTTTACTTCCTTTTTAATAAATGTTTTTTTTTTCTCTTCTTCATGGCATTTGATATTATTTTGATTCTTTTAAATTTCCAAAATAATTTTATAAAAAGGAGAAAATTGTAAATGACAAAGCAATAACGAATCCCTCTGCTCGTTTATTGTCATTTTTTCGGAGTAAGTATATATGATATGAAAAAAATTTTGATTTTTATCATTTTAAATTGAAAGTTGGCGTTTTAATCGTATTTCGTGGAAGAGTTATCGGTTTATCACGAGCGGCCTTTGCAAGATCAGAGCCAGCTCATTTAATATAACACATGTGTATATATACGCGTTAATTCGTCGATTTCTCTTGTACCATTATCATTTATTCGCACTTCGCGTGAATGAAGAACGAAAAAAATGTGCCCGGGGAGAAAAAAAAATTAGTTATATCCACGGAGAGCGCGCCCGCGCGAGGGTCATCGGACAATACTTGTTCTTTCGCGGCCACAAGCGGGTGGAGTGGCGGTGGTTGAGCGTGCGGAGGGCGTTACCCGGCATTCCTTGGTAAATTAACTTAGCGGGCGGGAGAGATACAGAGAGTAAAAGAGAGAGAGAGAGAGAGAGAGAGAGAGAGAGAGAGAGAGAGAGAGAGAGAGAGAGAGAGAGAGAGAGAGAGAGAGTTGCGTATAGTCAGGTAAGTTCGCGGCCGTTGGGGAAGCTGCAAGCGAAGAGATTCGCGCTATATATGCAACCAACGGTCGGCGCGTCCACTCTTTCTCCCGCCAAATATTCATTTAAAAAGGTAAATGCAATTTTGCCGTTTTACGTGATTGAGATAATGCCCTCCGATTAACTGCTGCTGTTGAGCGCACGGTTTTCTGCTGCTGCCTTTGCTCTCTCTCTCTCTCTCTCTTTCTCTCTCATTCACTCTCTTCATGCACCCTTTCATCCTTTGCGCCCTTTGCCGCTTCTTATTTTCTTTAACCATTCTCTTTTCATCTTTCTTTATCACCCTCTGTCACTTTCTCTCTCATTCTCTTATTCTATTTTTCTCTTTCTCTCTCTTTCTCTCCTCCTTTATTTCGATCCTTCGCCCTCCCTTTGTCTACAAGAAAGAACCCTTTCTTTTACTCCCTCCTGTCGTTTCTCATCCTCTCTCTCTCTCTCTCTCTCTCTCTTACCTGCAGAAACCACCTCATTCCCGTCTGCCTATATTCCCGTTCTTCTTCTTCTTCTTCTTCTTCCTCCATCATTCACCATTCTCCCACATCCCCTTGCTCTTCTTATCATACTCTCTCATTCTCTCCATCGTAGATTTTCGGTCCATCGCTTCAACCGAAAAAAAAAAAAAAAAACGCGTATCGCGTTCTCTCATGCTCCTGGCTCACGGTAGCCAAAGCGTCATTATACGCGAAATTCAAGCTCGATCCTCCACGTTAGGAGGGTTAAATTTCCCTCCTTCTCCCCTCATCGTGCCGCTCACCTTTCGGCGCTAATGTATAAATATCCGCCAGGAGGCTCGATCGAGCGCGCGCGAGCTACTCATCGCCGCGGCTACAGCAGCAGCTCTAATGCAATTTTTTTTCGATATACGTGCGAGGAAAGAGAGAGCAAAAGATCGTCCGGAAATAAGAAAAATCCACGTGCCTGCCTTGCCCCGAGACACACTCAAATTTGGACGAAAATTCCGTGCTATATAGCGCGTTGACGATGAGCTATATAATATATACGCTCGAGTTATTCGAGCCCACAATACTATTGGTTATCGAGTAATTAGTCGACAAAAAAAGCGAGCGATGTTTGGAAATATTTAAAAAATGATTAATTCGTCAATTACATATCACAGGTATTGGTAAATTTTTCTTTTACGAGCTATACTCGTTACCTGATTTTCTTGCTCTCGTGTCATTATTAAAACTCATTAAAACTCATTAAAACACGAGATATATTCCGGGTCTTTGGGGGTTGTTTATCCTGTGGAAATAATTATACCCGCGGGAAAAAATCATTTGGAACTGATGCGTTAGATCTAATTTAGATCCACGTAGTTTTTTTTTTAGATCGAATTCGATCTACGTGGTTTGAAATTTTGGATAATCATAGATCTACTTAAATCCCCGTATATATAACGGTAGATTTACGTACATACGGAGTCGACCTAATATATTATGTTCGAACACTCTTGCTTACTATATCTCTATTTGTTTACTTATTCTCAGTAGATTTATTGAGATCCGAGCATGTCTAACGGAGATCTATTAGGTAAATCTACGATTTTCCAAAATTTGGATCTATGTAGATTTAAAAAATAACTACGTCGATCTATAATTGAGGCCTAGGTAAATCTACGATTATCTAAAATTTTGATCTACGTGGATCTATTATTGAGATCTATAGGTAAATCTACGATTATACAAAATTTCGATCTACATATGTAGATCTAAAAAATAACTAGGTTGATCTATAATTGAGCTCCAGGTAAATCTATGATTATCCAAAATTTTGATCTACGTGGATCTATAATTGAGATCTAGGTAAATCTACGATTTTTCAAAATTTGGAACTTATGTAGATCTGAAAAATAACTAAGTTATGCGTCGATCTATAGGTAAATCTACGATTTTCCAAAATTCACATCTGTGTAAATCTACGTAGATCTAAACTATTTTTTTCCCGGGTATCAAGCCCGTAGCACAAGTCTGCGGGGATTTTTAAAATTCTCCTTTGCGCCCAAGAACCATGGCACAGCGTTAGGCTGATTATGGTTTCCTATATACATTATTCGTGGTGTAAGGAAACTTATATTTCTGATATCCGGGTCATATCAGCTCGGACGTAATTTCTAAATGAATCGCGCGGATATCGCGCCTGAATCGAATTAATCAATAACGACCGTTTGTCTGGTTAACGAAATTCTTCGTGAAACTTTTTGTTTTCATGGCCGCGTGAAATAAGCTTTTATTTTTAAAATGGAGATTTTTTTTTTTCGTTAGACAAAACCAACGCCGTTGGAGTTATTGATGATACTCGTTAAAGAGATCTCTCTCGCGGTAGTATATATACGCGGATCATTTTTTTCGAGCTCCTTCTTATACTTCTTACTATTCGAGCTTCTTACCTCTCTCTACCTCCGACACTTTTTCATCCTTCTCCTTTACTCATGCCATATTTAGCTTTTTTTTCGTTCTTTTTCTCATTCGTTCCTTTTCTTCTCTTGCATTGCGGATAATGTACACCGTACCATGTGCCCATTTAGCTCTCTTTCTCTTTCTCTCTCACGAGCCGAAGATCGAGCACTTCGAGTATATATCAATTTAATTACGCGTGTATGTATATATATCGCGTATATATCGTTAAATCTTCTTTACCGATGGACGCGATGGCGTACAGGCGTTACATCAGTCACCGACAATCAGTAACGATATTCAGGTTTAAACAATGGAGCCTTAATTTCAAGAAGCCACGCGAATGATTGAATTAAGCTTGCGGCTTTCCTGGATTAATCGAAGCCTCTGCTCGAATCGATATTTATGTTACGAGAAGTCGATGAACATTTCTATTGTTATTTTTTTTTTTTTTTTTTTTTTCGAATTTCTATGCCACGAAAGAACGTAAAAATCATTTATCTCGCTGTAAACTTTTGATGACTTTGGAATTGCGCGCAAAGTTTGGAAAAAATTACTCGAAGAAAATAGCATTTGCTAATACATAAATTTACCGTAATTGATCCAAAAACCATTTGAACGTTTCGTAATAATTATTATTTTCCACAAAATGAAGAATATTTTGAATTAAAAATATGATTATACTTCGTCGGTCAAGGACTCGAGGTAGAACTAACAAGCGACTACTCGAAGATTATTATATCCAACCGCTTTTGTTCATAATCCTTTTTTTCCTTGAGAATATTTTTCCTTCGTATATATTAATGATGAAAAAAAAAAAAAAAAACCTGACGAGAAAATACCTCAAAGTGATGCCGGGTGTTAACACGATCTCCGCGCGAGAGGAGTTTCTCACCTGGAGAGAAATAAGATGATCATCTCTCGCGGATGTCATTAACGCGCCCGCGTTCTCGCTGGCGCAAACCGCGCGCCGAGAGAGTCGCGGGTGAAAAAAAAAAGAAAACGAGGGAGGAATCGAGAGAGAGAGAGAGAGATAGAGAGAGAGAGAGATAGAGAGAGAGAGAGATAGAGAGAGAGAGAGGGTCTTTGAATGTATTGAAGCACGTGGTCATGTGAATCAACGTTTCCCCTGCAGGGCTAACCGCGATGTATCCATATGATACCTTTTTGCTCGCGGTAATACGCGAAAGATTCGTGTTATACCGTGTAATATGCGACTTGCACACTCGTCGCATTCTATACAGCAAACCATACATCCTGTACGAGGATCAAAAAAATTTCCCCGCGCGAACGAAAATACAAAATTTACCGACATTATAATGAACTTTCGTGTCCCAGAATCTACGATGAGACATAAATTGCGAATGCATTTTTCAAGCGATAAAAGTTTATTTATTGAAGATTTCACGGGTATATCTTGCTTTGTGTACGTTAGTTTTTTTTTTATGTACACCATATGGGCGTATACTCGGGACAAAACTCTGCGTCGGCTTCGCGGTGGCAAACGCGCAAATTATACGAACTGTGATTACGGCAAGAGTAAGAGAGAGAATGACTTCGTGATACTAATGACGGGCAGTCGGGATGAACGAAACGAGGCAATATACTCTCGTGGCGAATCGCAAACAAGGCCGCGATCGTTCGGAACAGTTGGCGGACTCGCGTCGCTTTTTATATATACGAGGGTGGGAGAACCCAGGAGATCTCTCTCACTCTCCTAATCTTTCCCAGAAAAGGGTGGAAAATCACAGGCTCCGGTATATACAAACGTTGTAATGAGCCCATGGACACCCGATGTGTATACATATCCTCTCTGTCTTTTCTCGACTATCCTTCATATACTTAACAATAAAACAATATATACGTCATACGGTTTTTTTTCTCTTCCTCTCGCGGTTTCAAATAATTTTCTTCTGATTCTTTCATGCACCTCGGATTTGCCGCATTTTTATGCTCGTTGTTTTTTTCATCGAGGAACGTCCGAATTTTTATACGAAATAAAATTTACCCGATTTGCGTGACGAGAGCATCGATTTTTTTTTTTTTTTTTTAACGATAGGTGCGTACACACGGGATAAATGGTTTTAAGAACAAAATATTTATTAGCAGAGTGTCACGTAGAATTTCTCGCTGCTAAAGGATATCTCTTGTGATACGAGAGAAGGAGAATATGAGCGTCCGGTTATTTATTCCTCAAGTGAATTTTCCCACACGGGGTGTGTAAACCGCAGAGGTGCTATATCGTAGGTATATAGCCAACCGACCACATCACAAGAGCGCTTTGACGCTCTTTGAGTCTCGTGAATTTTTTTTGTTTTTTCCTGTATACCTGCGACGTGCGCATAATCTCGGTGTCGGTAATATAAACTTACGGTGAGTATTGCGTCGTTTTTTTTTTTATACGTGACTTTACAGCTTGTATAATTTGATATTAAATTATTACTTTTTTTGTTTGTTTATACGACCGATCGGTTCGACTCGGGGCCCTTGGCTTGTCGTAAAATATATGGGACAATGGAATTTTTCGATACGTTATCTTTGAGAAAAGATATTAAATTCGAAAGGGAGAGAGAGACCAATATATTGGGATTAATGAATTGTATTACATTCATACGAATATTGAGATTACGATAGAATACATTTTATTTTTTATTGTAAAAAATTGTTGTTGTTTTTTCAAAAATATATTCTTCATGAATTTTTATTCGACCGTTCGATTTCTGAGGAATTTTCACCCCAAAAAACACCCCTTATTGCAGAGCTGGGCAGTACTTCAAGGACCCGGTACTTGAGATGTACTGAAAGTACAGTACTTGAAGTACAAAGTACTTTAAAAGTATTTCAAGAATTGTACTTAAATTTTAAATTGCTTTCCTGTACTTCAAGTACTCTTTCAAGCACCAAGTATATGAAATAATTTTGGATACGTTTTGCTAATGGTTGCATGTATAGCGCCTTTGAATAATATAATTGAGGAACGTTCTGCGCCATATTTTGGTTAAGGTTGTAAGGAATGACCGTTCAAAGGCTCAAGCTATGGTAGTTATGGTGTCATTGTCAAAATATGCACGGCTCCGTTTTTAACAATCCGTGTATTATATTCTTTATTTTTTCTTTTTCAAACCTGAAGCTAAATAAATCTTAATTAAAATCGTCAATGTTATTATTTTTAATTATTTCCAATTCTTCGTTTAAATATTATTTCCGTTCCAATCTGCCTAATCCGAATGAATTGCACAATGTAAAAATATGTTTTGATAGCAAAAAGTACTCTGATCAAAATAAAATGGGTTTAAAGAGTACGCAAGGAATCAAATATAAGTACTAGAACTTACGAGATGTATACCTGAAAACTTAAGGATGTATGAGCACTAGCTTCACGATCATATAAAAATCTGAATTTTTTATATGGTGTAGCAGAAGTGTATATGATAAAACCTGCAAAATTTCAAAGTGGGTCAACGACTCTTTACGCGAGTAATTAATTCGTGAAATCAAGATATTTATCCCACGCCATATACGAATTCTGGGCTGACGAAACTTTGAAACAGAAATTCGTATCTTTCACGATCAGATACGATCAATATTAAAACTGTTAAATGTTCAGAAAACTATCACGATTACATACGTTCCATAAAAAATGGGGGTTAACGAACCTTTTGACATACAATTATCGATTTTAAGGAAATTTTTCGCGTGTGTCGCATAATGAGCGGTCCGACTCTCTCTTGTTTCATGCGTGCCCCTCGCTCACCGCGCTCACCCGCGCCCACGTTTCCGCTCATTTCCCGCCACCTTGTGCTCATACATCCTTAAAAAGTATTTGATACTTGATACTTGACGTATTTCAAGTACTTGGTACCTCAAGTACTTTTTACTTCAAGTACTTACAGTACTTTGTACTTAAAGTACTTTGTCCAGCTCTTTGAGCTCTTCCTCATTCTTTAAATTCCGTTAAATTTGCACAAAGTTATGCTACGTTGAGATATGAAAGTATATGGCGATTTATATTGAATGATTCATGGAAAATTATAAGTCGAAAAGGTAAAAAACATCGATCGATATCTCTTAGATGGAAAATATTTCTATGGTGAGACTATATTATTATTCGGTGTTTCGCGAATATATATATATATATATATATTGTTTGTTTCACCCGGTAAAATCTTTGTGTATAATTACTTTCGTAATGAAAAATTATAAGACAGAGTGGCCGATTGGCGCGCGGACGGCTCGTTTAACCGATGATCGATGTTTAATCTCTTATCATGGATCTTGTCATCGTTTCATGGCAAAAGAGCGTATGTATAAAGCGTGAGTGAGATGGACACCAACATGAATGAGGGAGAATCTCGCGATATTATTATTATTATATTTTTATCTTTTACTCTTTTCGCGTGTCTTCGTCATCTTCGTCGTCGTCGTCGTGACGAAGATCGTGAGATATAGCGCGAGGGATAGCGCGATGGACAAATTATCCCCTCGTGTACTTAAATACGACGAGAGACGAGCGTATACGCTCGTCTCTCGTCGGGCGTCAAGGTCTCACACTTTCGTTCCCCATCTCTCTCTCTCTCTTCTCAGTATGCTGATGCACTTGCATCAAAAGCGGGCGCGAAAGAGTTGCATTTTATACATAATGATCTGTGGTTTGCGAGATTGAAGAAAGAGAGAGGGAGAGAGAGAGAGAGAAAGAGAGAAACAACAGTTCACACAAAAATAAAGATGTAACTTTTGTTGTCCTATTAGAAATAATAAACTCGTGACAGTAACGGAAAATATTTTTTCTTCATTATTCGTACGAAAAATGTTTTATTTTCAAGAGTAAATAAAATTTTTGTCTTTATCTTCATAAGTAATTTTCTTGATTCATCAAATTCCTGTAACAGGGTAAAAGTGTTAAAATTATAAATAATCTTTTGCTACTGTAAAATAATTTTCTCGTGCTTATAAACCGAAGTGTATGTTTCAACGGCTCTCCTCTGTCCCGTAAAATACTGATGGATGCGGCGCACTTCGCGAAAGCTCCGCCGGGTGGCTTTCAGTAAACTCTCTTTCCCGTAAGAAGAGTATCGCTGGACCACGTATATGGACCTTCTATTTATCTCGCTATTAAGATCCTTTATTCCTAATCGCAAGTACGTAACGCGAGTGACCGTGACGATAAACACTCATATAATTCTATCGAAACTGCACAGCTTCTCTCATTTAAGTTCGGATTAATTTCATCCTAATTACCCTATTTTGGTCGCAATAATTCAACTTATGATAAAAGCATGGCACTCAACTGTTATTCTTTCCGCGGACGAAAATGCGAGGGTCGCCAAAAATTATAATTTCAATGAATAAATCGTATTTATTTGAGTATCGGAAAAATTTCTGCGAACTATGCATGTGTGTGTGTGTGTGTGTGTGTGTGTGTGTGTGTGTGTGTATTAAATATGTGTGAAGGGATGTCTATAATGGAGGAAGAAGTGCGGCGGCAACGGCAGCCGCGCGGCAGTGTAAATGCAATCAAGAAGGCCTCAATTAGACCGTCACGCCGTGCATCCCTCATCGCCGAGTGGTCTGCCCTGCCCTCTTGCCGATTGTTTCGCCTCTCTCGTTCTCTCTCTCTCATCACAACGTATTCTTATACACCTCATTGTATCGCAAGTATATACCGCAGATACATATATGTATGAAATATTATATATCATAAATATACAGAAAAGTACTGCATATATGGATGCAACATATGCGAGGATATTGCACTCAGGGGGTAATCCGAAAAGAGCTTCTGTGTAAACTCGTCATTGCGGTCATCACTTAAGAAATTCTCATACGTTATAAATATAATATATATATATATATATATATATATATATATATATATGTTATATTTGTATCTGCAAGTATATAAATCGCCGCACCTAGATTTTTTAGGTGTACGTGTATACCCGCGTATATATAATGCACAATTATCTTGGAAATCATCGGCTTCTTCTTTGCACCTGATTGTAATCACGAGCGTAAAATTACCACGAGATTTATATTCCTTTTTCATTCCAATTTAAACACGTTTTTTTTTCTCTTCTCTTTCTCATTTAAGGTAGCTCTACAGCACACTATACGTATCAGTCGAATGAGTGCTAAATTTGAAAGGCAATTTTTTTTTTACTCATAAAAGTCTGATTGATCCAGCAAGTTTGTAGTAACAATTTTTTTTTTTAATTTAACACTCAGTGTTTTTTATGCTGTTGCTTTATTTTTTTTATTTTATTGAAGCAATGGTCGTGCGTCAATTAATTTAAGAAAAAAAAAAAAAAATGTTCGACAATGTAATTGAGAGCTGGGAACTTTGAAGATTTTGAAATTAATCGTATTGCGAAAGGACGAGGATGACGCTTGCGAGTGCTCGATACAGCGACAGGCAATTTGCATGAATGCGCGAGATATGCGATATTATAATAAGCGAGAGAGGGATCAAAAGTCGATGCAGCTCGGGCACTCTTCGAGAAATGCCACCGCGGAGCACGAGAGCCCGCGGGAGAGATTAGACGTTAATCGAGTTAGGTGGGATGTACAGTTACGTGCATAACCCACAATTATAGAATTGTTAAGCGAAGGAGCTCTCTTCAATATTTCCTCCATGAGTCTAAATAAAATATATTGGATCAAAAACTTGTTTTTTTTTCTTTCTCTTAGGCTGTCGACAAAGACTGATTCGCAATCGGTTTTTTTTTTTTTTTTTCACTTCTCAAGTGGTCATATAACTTTGCTTTTGGTTGTATGATCGAATTGAAAACGCCGCCGAGTAGACTAATAGAGAGAGCCGTTTGGCTTATGGTGTAGCAGCTTAATTTTTGTAGCCTTGGTAGTATTTTTAATATCTCGCTGATAAACGATCGTTAGGGGGCAAAAATCGATGGTTCGGCTTGAAAAATCAAAAATAAAACGTAGCTAAATGAATCCGGGCTATATTTTGAAGCTCAAAAGCTCAGGAAAACAATATAAGAACCAGAGTAGAGTCTTCGTTCTATTGGGAAAAGCCTAAAAAAAAACCATATATATCTTATATATATGTATATATTTTATTTACTCACCTTTAACCGTGCTGGGCTGTGCGTCAATTTGTTTACATCGTAGTAATTTATTGCTAATGACGGGGACCCAGAAAAAGGGCAAAACTCTCTTATTGGTTGCTTTCCGATGAATTGGGAAAAAAAAAAAACATACAGCGCCGTGTTGCGCGTGATCTGCACACTTCGAAAGAGGACATAAGAAAATACTCGTAATTACTGAATCTATAGAAAAAGAAAACAAAAAAAATTTCACAATTATAACACTTTTAATTAACATCGCACTATACTGTCTTTGCCAGCTTTAATTGTCGTTTGATCGATCTTTTCTTCTTTCAGTTATACCTACGCGTGTCAAAGTAAAAAATCTGAAAAATTTTATGAATTATCGATCAATTGTCGAGATCATAATGACGAAAAAAATCAAAAGAGCAATCTCACAATCTTCCCAATAAAAACTTTAATTATAAAATATTTTATGAATTAAAAAAAAAAAAAGAAAAAATTCACAGTAAGAACAATTTTTATGTCCGGAACGAATTATTCAAAAAAATTGTCTTAATTGGATGTAATCAAATCACTTTACTTACCATTTTCTCCCAGCCACCTTTTTCCTCGGTCATCAGAAAAATGAAAATTTTTCCAATATCCCCCATAAATCTCGATCGATGTATTACATACATTCGTGTATAAGAAAAAGAATAAAAAAACAAAAAAAAAATGTGGCTAAGCTGTCTCGAGATGCGGGCTAGTCGGGAGAGGCGAACGAGGGAAACTCGATCGGCTTCGATCATATAGCGGAGTATATTTTAGTTCGGTCAAGACCACTAACGGAAATTCGCGATGTCCCGGCGCAGTGAGATTTATCGTTTGCCGATCTATAGTCTCGATTAACACTTTCGAAGGGTGTCCGTGCGGCTCGATCCGGCTAATTAGCTTTACGAGCATTAATGGGCCCCGAGCACCATTGAACTATATAAAATATTTAAATAGCCCCCCCCTGGGGGAAGAGAGAAAAGACGGGTCTCGTGAGCGTCTTCTCGGGATGCTCTCTCGGATAGAGTAGGCGTTCCCGAGACTCTCACAGGACTTTAATCTTTCTCTCTCTCTTCTCTCCGCTTTCCTCTTCTCGTTTATGCGCTCATGGATAATATTTATAGTAAGTTACACCTTTATACACGACGCAGGAACACTTTGAGGCAAGCTAACGGATTTCGCTCTCGCGGAAGCTAAATAAACGAAATCAAGATCATCCCGTCTAGGGGATCAAGCGTTACTATACACCTCGTTTCCTCTTGTTATTATCATTATTTTTATTATTACTATTATTATTATATCTCTCGTTCGTTATTATGGGAATTGGTGGGAATATGGATCAGAGATGGCGAATTTCGACTGAGGCCAGCACGAATTTGATTATTAGGTTGGGATAATTTTAGATCATTAAAATGTTTCGGAGACTTCGAGGATTCATATAAAAATGTAAAATATCAAATTTCCCGAAATGTTTCGCAGCGCGAATCTCGGCAGTTGAGATTAGCTCTTCGCCGATATATGGCGATGCTATTAGCTCGGGGATCACTTATCTTAAAACAGCTGTTTTAAGGTAATCCTTTTTGGCATAATTTAGTAATGTGATTCGATTATTTAAGCAATAAACAAAACGTAAAAGTTATTGTCAGAATTTATAATAATCGTGACGATCCGATGTCTTTTAAGCCCTTGAATTCATTTTTTTCTAAAAGTAATTTCGATTTATCGTCATCTATTTCACCAGTTCGTTGATTAATTTGACCACGGCTAATCTCAGAACCGTTGCACGTTTTGTAATCAATATTTTTACGATTACATATTACGTTCAATCGATTTTTATAATTAATATAATTTCATCATTTACGGAAATAATAGGGCCGGACAGTTTGACTACATGATAAATATTTGAAATTTCCGCGAATTGCCTCAACGCATGTAACAGAGCAGAGGGCTGTCAGATGATCGGTTAAATCGTAAACCAAAACGATTTGTGCTGATCGTTAATTTGCAATTTTTTTTGCCAAACATCTCGGGGACCTTGCTTAATTTTTTTTTTTGTAATTCTATCGAAAGCTCATAATTTCGTGGACAAATTGGTTATCAAAAATGATTCAACTCTCCGGTATTTGAGTGTGTTGATTTCGAATTGTGACTATACCTAACTCGAATGACTCGAATTGTGACTACCTAAAAGCCCCGCTCGCCATTAGCAGAGGGAAATCTCTATTTAAATTTGTCCAAGGGTCGAAAGTATTAATATTATTGGAAAGCGCGAAATATCAGCTAACGGAAAAGCTCACCTTTTTTTTTTTATTATTCTTTTGATTATTTAATTATTATTTTTCAAGTATGCGTACTCATTCGAATGGCCCCAATAGTGTCCTGCTCGTTGGATGAACGTCTCTTTTACTGACCTATGCAAATCCCGAACGGTGATCGATACCCTTTCAGTAATACATCAGATTAGTGATGCGTGTACACCGATGTCCCAAATGGTGCAACATTATTCATAATCGGTATCGATCATGAAAAATAATTCGTCATGACAAGTATTTAAGGCTGTCTTTTTTAAAAATATATGTAAAATCATGAAACGGCTCTTACGTGAAATCAGGCAACTCACAAATCAATTATTTCTGTACGGTAATCTAATCATTTTTTTTTTATTTTGAAAATGTATTTTATTTATTTAAACGAAAGCTTTTAAAACTTCATTTTTCAATAATTATTTATGGTGCTCTTTCTTGACTTATAGTCATGACTAAAGTGAGGTTACACATTACTCGAAATCCCGATCAGCTAAATAACATTGCAATTAAAACCATGCATTTTATAAGAATTGCAGATATATTTTATGCGAAGAAAAGCCAACATAAGTACTTGTACCAGCGTACGGAGTCGACGAGCTGAATGAATTCGCTCGGACAGTATTCGGGGCACACGATTCTCACCTTGTACCGATTTATGACCTATACATTTTCGGCCAAATATTCAATTTGCTCGTCCATTTCCGCGCTCCACTACTTCAATCAGTTGTTTATAATATATTGCAACTTATCTCAACTAAATCGACGATTTTTCAATCATAAAACAAACCTTTTCGTGTTGCCACTATACCTTAGCCTCGGTGGTAAGGAAACGACGGTCTATAACCTCGCTCGGCGATTGGTTCATGAATTACGGACAAATACGCGACAAACACTATAAACTCATACCCGATATTTATTTTGAGTGACAATATGTAAAATAAAGATTATGCAAAAAAAAATTACGTTTATTGAACGTGAATTGAATGTATCGTAATAAGAAATAGACTGGACGAACATTATTCGTTACACGGTCATAATTTGGGACATTCACCTTAAATCTGCAATTCATAGAGATGTACAAAAAGCAATTCGCCCTGTTATTACGAAGCTCTCATACTGACTCATGCTCTGCTCGAACGGTATTCACGAGGATATAATCAAAACTATAACGAAAGCATAAACGCTATTATATGGAAAATCGCACCGAAAATAAGTTTCAGTATATATGGTATGGAAAGTAATTGAAATAGCTACTTACATCGCTGCATGTATTTATAATGATGCATATTGTAATATTTTATCAATATTATACTTATTAACCCTTCGCGGTCACACAAGGTAAATTTCATCCAGGCCTTTTGGCAGGAATGGTGTATTCTTTGACAAATTGACCTATTTACGATTTTTTTCAACACGTTGTGATCTGAATTTTGGTATACCATAACTTTTGACACATGTTTTAGAATGTTCAAAGTATTATTAAGTATTTTTTCGATCCTGATCGGACTGATAGTTTTCACACAGCGACCATTTGAAACTTGGCTGGGTAAATTTTACCCATGTGTGTGATCACTAAGTTATTCTACAGAGGTGTGACCACGAAGGGTTAAACGTAACCATCGGCGGTAATTGTTATGAAATGTGTAATGACGAAAACGAGCATCGTACATCGCTTGCTGAAAAACTATGAAAGAGGCCAGAGAACAGCTCGCGGAGAAGATCAAGATTATCTCTCGAGGACCAGCAACTTGCTGAGGAAAGACCCCAAGTATGTAGCAGGAATCGCCGATTATACAACGAGGTAAGCCACAAATTTTCCATGTTTTTTTTTTTTTTACCGTTGAAGCCGCATCAAAAGACCTTATAAATGCGTTTTTCTCGAAACGACATTTTTCGAATCTGCGTGAAATATAACTCAACAGCTAATCCGATTGACTTGAAATATATACCACAAATTTGTAACATAATTATCTCAATTCGTACGTAAGATTTTTTTTTTCTAATGTTAACCGTTTTCGTTTAATCAATGTTTCCAAGTAAAAATTTTACGTGAAAAAAAAAAAACAATTTTCTGTGGGTGATATCAAAAATCCATTTTTTTTGTTTTCCATAAAATCCTACGTAGCGCTGTGCATTTAATCTAACTTAAAAAAATATTTTCACTCTTTTAAGGTTTCGGATGAACCGTGAGGCCATTAGGATTCCCGCAGATTGGGGGAAATAAAACAAAAATTGACGCGCGTGTATCTCCGTCAATTATCAAACTTTTAAATAAAAAAAAATATATTTAAAAAGCTAAAAACATGTACTAAAAGTGTGCAAAGATGGAAATGAAAAAATATGCATCAGTTTAGCAACGAAATATTAATGAATACCGAGTCTCATTCTAGCTTGTCAAGGTCTTGTAACCCTTTAAGTTGATTTTTATAGTGAGGCAAGGTATTAAAAAAAACGTTTATTATAAGGTACAATATACCTCAACTTCATCTTTTTTCTACTATAAATATCATTTATAAATTATTATTATATATATTATACATAAATACCACAATATATATTAGAATGTTATAAGGCTCAAGAAGTGATTCAAATTTACTTACCTGAATTTTTGTCCCCAGTGCGAGTTTCCCAAGTTGTGGGCGGTGAATAGAAAATGAATAAAAAATAAAAAAGAAAAAAAATTGACGCGCGTGTATCTCCGTCAATTATCAATACTTTTAAATCAAAAAAATATATTTAAGAAGCTGAAAACCTGTACTAAAAGTGTGCAAAGATGGAAATGAAAAAATATGCATCAGTTTAGCAACGAAATATTAATGAATACCGAGTCTCATTCTAGCTTGTCAAGGTCTTGTAACCCCTTAAGTTGATTTTTATAGTAAGTCAAGGTATAAAAAAAAAACGTTTATTATAAGGTATAATATACCTTAACTTCTTCTTTTTTCTATTATAAATCTTATTTATAAATTATTATTATATATATATAATAATAATTATATTATATTAATATATTATATTAATATATTATATTAATTAATTAAATTATATAATTTGAATTAAAAAAAAAATAAAATTTTAATTTAAAAAAATAAAATATATATAAATAAATAAATAAATTAAATAATATAATATATTATAATTATATATAAATAAAATAATATATTATATTAATAATAAATATATTATACATAAATACCACAATATATATTAGAATGTTATAAGGAGTGATTCAAATTTACTTACCTGAATTTTTGTCCCCAGTGCGAGTTTCCGAAGTTGTGGGCAGTGAAAAGAAAATCAATAAAAAATAAAAAAGAAAAAAAATTGACGCGCGTGTATCTCCGTCAATTATCAAACTTTTAAATAAAAAAAAAATATATTTAAAAAGCTAAAAACCTGTACTAAAAGTGTGCAAAGATGGAAATGAAAAAATATGCATGAGTTTAGCAACGAAATATTAATGAATACCGAGTCTCATTCTAACTTGTCAAGGTCTTGTAACCCCTTAAGTTGATTTTTATAGTAAGGCAAGGTATAAAAAAAAAACGTTTATTATAAGGTATAATATACCTTAACTTCTTCTTTTTTCTATTATAAATATTATTTATAAATTATTATTATATATATATAATAATAATTATATTATATTCATATATTATATTATATTAATTAATTAAATTATATAATTTGAATTTAAAAATTTTAAATTTAAAATTAAAAAAAAAAATTTAATTTAAAAAAATAAAATATATATAAATAAATAAATTAATTAAATAATATAATATATTATAATTATATATATATATATATATATAAATAAAATAATATATTATATTAATAATAAATATATTATACATAAATACCACAATATATATTAGAATGTTATAAGGAATGATTCAAATTTACTTACCTGAATTTTTGTCCCCAGTGCGAGTTTCCCAAGTTGTGGGTAGTGAAAAAAAATCAATAAAAAATAAAAAAATTCAAGCTTCGACGAGATCGCTCCGAGCACGATCTCGTTTCAAAATAAAATTGTGGTCCAAATTACCACCAACCGCTCTATCATTATTATTTTTCGTCTTCTTCTTCTCCATCGTCGTATATTTTTTTTTTCCACGGTAGGATTCGCTTACTTTGTTAATCACCGTTACGGCTGAGTGAGAGAGAGAGAAAGAGAGAGAGAGAGAGAGAGAGAGAGAGAGAGAGAGAGAAGCTTCGTATCACTCTTGCAAAATGTTTCATACATCCCGGCTAATTGAATTTCCATATTTACATGCATCAGACGTTCGTGCTCCGGGCATTTCACTCGACGTCAATTATAATCTGTAATTTATCGTAAAAAAAAGAGTAAAAAAACAAAAAAAAAATTCCCAACCCCAAGACTAGAGTTAAAAAAAAAAGAGGACGGGACACGAAATAATTTGTTGTTTCTCCATTGACGATAATTCGTTTATTCATCGCAGTGAAAAAAAAAAAAAAAAAATTAGAGAGGAGAGAGAGAGAGGCTTAAATTTGTCATTCGAGAAAGAGGGATATTTGGGGTACAACATTGTTCGACTTTAACGAAAAAACAAAAAAAAAAACATCTTCGTTAGCCTCCATGCACAATTTTATACTTTTTCCTCTCTCATTTGTTGGCTAAGAATTTTTATTTTTATTTTTTTTTCTCTGGATAAGGCAAGTAGCGATGTTTCATTTTCGTTCGATGGAAAACTTTTTCTTGTTCTCGTACATCGCGCAAAGATACAATTAAGATCGCGAGTTCAAGACTCACAATTCAGGTGAAATCTTTCAAGTTCGAACTCTTTCTCGATTCGTTGTTTTTTTTTCTCTCGAAATATTTACGAGCTTTTTTTTTTTTACGTATCCCAGGGATCTTCGTTCTCTCACAGCTGTAAAATCTTGTAACAATAATTACGATATTTTTGTGTGTGTTTATATATATATATATGTAAATAATAAGTATAAATATTTATTTAATGATATTGTAATATCTTCGTTAAACTAACAATAAGCCTTTATATATATATATATATATATATATATATATATAAAGGCTCAGGCTCTTGGACGTTTTTTTTAATTCATCAAATTCTATATATATATATTTATATAATAAATTCTATATGTACATATATGTATGTATTTTAGAATGATCGAAGGCTAAACACGGACGGATTCAATTATCAAGCAATATCCCGTAGGATATTTTTTCAATTCTTTTTTTTTTTTTTTTTTTCAAAAGGCACTCAGTTGAATAAATTTTCAATTTTTTTTTTTTTTTCAAATTGCAAGATCATATAAATGAGAGTTGTCAAAACTCGCGTTCTTCTTTTCTCGTCAAATTTTATTCACAGTTGCTATTTTTCTCTTCTTCTTTTCTTTCGTTTAATTGTCAAAGTCAATTATTCGTTTGACTTAAAAATTAAGAGTGTCTGGTTTTTTTTTTTTTTTGTAATTTTTTTGATTATTCGCAGTACGGGATGATGCGAAAAATCAGGCAATTTGTATAGATATCTCATCGATATCTAATTTGAAAAAAAAAAAAAAAAAAAAAACCAAAAGAAATGTCCATCACCACGACTTTCGTACTCGAACAGATTCGCGCTGGGTCTCGAGGACAGATCGGTGCGACGAGATCGTAAAACGCTCGATGGCTCTTGGAAATCTCGAAATTTCACGTGCTTGGATGTAAAATTTATCGTCGAGAAATATAATCGTTGGGTAAAAGTGGAAGAAAAAAAAAAAAAAAAAAAAAAATTTCCAACGATCGAAAAATCCATTTTTCCTCGAATTCGAAATGTTTTTTTTTTTTTTTTTTTTCCAACAAACTTTTGCCAAACGGTAAATTTTTCCAGCGAATTTTTTTTTTTCGGAAAAAATAAATTTTCATCGCAAATTAATTTTTCGGATTGTCTATCAAGTACTTTTTCAGGTTTCAAAAATTAAAAGAAAAACAATCACCACCGTCCAATCGATTTCCATCGAATCCTCATTGTATATGTCTATTATGTAATTAAACGTTTTTTTTTTTTTTTTTTTTTTTTTTTTTTTTTTTTTTTTTTTTTTCGTAGCTGCTCAACTTATGAGATCGCCGTTTTTTCGCAACATCTCCAGATGTAGCTCGTACTCACGGGCTTTGAGCCTCAGTGAGGCTATACTGTTGGTTCGACGATCGATGTCCGGCAGCGTCGTGACACTTCCGGTCGGCGAGCCCTGAGGCGAACTCGTGCAGGTCGGCACAGCGGCGGAGGCCGAGGATGGCGAATTGACGATCGTCGGTGGTGGAGGAGCCGGTGGCGGTGGTTGCTGCTGCTGCGACGTTGGCGCGACCGTGACCGCTGGCGGTGGCGAATTACGAACGATCTTTGGCCTCTGTGCCGCCGATATATTTGCCAGAAGTGTCTGAAATGACGCGGCCGAGGTATAGGGCAACGGCATACCCGGTGGCAGAAGCTGATGAGGAGGTCCGCGATGATGATAAGGGTGATGAGACGGATAACCACCGGGCAATACGGGACCGTGGCCCAATTGCGGATAGCGAAAAGCCTCGAATGGCTTTCTGAGGGCGAACGTTCCCAAATGGGCAAAAGGATTGGGCAACGATGGCGCAACGACGGCCGATGGTGGCGGACCTCCGGTACCGAGATACGGATTGTACGGATGACCCTGAGGACCTACCTTCTCCTGCTTGCGCCATTTCGCCCTTCTGTTCTGGAACCATACCTGCGAACACAGGACGGATACGTCGTTGATCCTTATCGTCGCTTTGGCCTCCGTTGTTTAAAAAATTAAAAAAAAAAAAATAAAATAAACAATTCTACCGGAAACTTTACTATTTAATGACATCTCAATCCAGTAACATTTCTACCCAACAAAATATTTACCCAATAACATCTCTAACCAATAGAATCTCTACCAGAAATAATCTCTACATCTCTAATCTCAACATCTCTGTCAAATTACAAGTATATATACCGGATAACGACTCATCGGTATGGCTGATACTGAGTTACTCGGTAGATTACCTGAATAACACACACAGAGAGTGCAAGTATAACTTACTATATCAGCTATACGTTCGAGAGTTATTGTTATAAGGTAGACTTGTAATTAGGTAGATCTGGTTAGGAAAAGCCTCATTCCGGTATAGATTTTATTGGGTAGAAAAGTTCGAGAACTGTTCATAACTGGGTGCTAGATTTGTTGTCCGGTCGAGAGGTAATTTGGTGGGCTTGGCACGGAGAGCCAAAATTCTGGAAACGATGTTATTGGGCAATGAGGCTTCGGGGTACGGTTATGAATGTGCTTCTTTAATGATTTGTAAAACTGATTTTGGGGCTTGTGACGATCGGTATTTTTGTTATACCGGATTATTGTTATACTGTATTATTGTTATACTGTGTTTGTTATACCGGAGGGCCAACCGGCACATTTGCAACTCTTCCGTAGGAAAATATTTATCTACTTTTGATTTTTGCTGCATTATCTTTTATCAAACTTTCCTGCGAACCTGATGTCGAGTGAACCGAATCGATGGATAATTGACGAAATTTCTCAAACGAATAAATGTATTCATAGGTCAGCCGAGAAAGTGCATAGATCGGTATCCGATTGCTATCGTATATATATGCACTTACGCATCGTCAAATGGATTTTTGTCTGTTTCTTCATAAAAGTCATCGCGAATATATCGCGGCGATTCATAGATTCTAATTCGCGATAGAGTCATCTACATCGAGTATATTACTCCTCTGCGCGGTGTATAACTCGAAACGATGATAATCGACGATTAGCATCGCGTATATAGAAGAAAAAAAAACGCAGAAAGTGTGACGTGATAAAGGCAATCCGGTTTGAAGAGTTGCTGTGACATTCGTGACCTATCGCCAAGGCTCACTGATTAAATTAAGTTTCAGAAAAAGAGTAATTAATAATCATTCATTTTCTTCAGTAACGAGATTCATATTCAGGGAGTCTTCATACAGGGTGTGTGGCATATAGAAGTGAACGAGAGATGAGAGATTTTCGCGAATAGATGTACCAGGCAAGTTTCGCGAATGAACGAGAATTTTTTTCGTTCGATCGGAAGAGACGCGTATACCGATCGGTATATACCGAACGGTCAGTCATGGACTTGGCGTGGATCATTTCGAGGAAGGTATCCTTCGGATTCCAGGTCACGGGGGAGCGGTCAAGTAATGCTCCTCCTTGGAAGTCATTCGAAGACAGGGAGAGAAACATAGAATCGCGAGGCTGCGTGAAACCGAATAAAAGGGAAAGAGTGAAAGAGAGAGAGAGAGAGAGAGAGAGAGAGAGAGAGAGAGAACTTGAATTCCGGCTAAAGTGACGCATTCCATTTCGCTACTGCGATGATCTCTTTGTTCTTTTTTTTTTTTTTTTTTTTTTCTTTCTCTCCAGGAAGCAGCGAACATCTTGGGGTCGTATCATTATATGTGTTTTGTTCGCTTGTTTCGCGAACTTGTCGGTGAAAAAGAAGGGTACCATTCGCGAGAAGGCGTGTATCTCTTAGAAAAGACTTCTGGTGGATTTTATATATAAATATATAAATCAATGGTCCCGGCCGAGAGTTGCGTGATTTTTGCGCACTCGACAGAACAGTGCACATTCTCTCGAGCTCACCGCGTACTCGATCGTAACGATTTTTTTTTTTTTTTACTTTTAGCGAGCTATCGGGTATAAATGGCAAATATATAATAATATATTTGAACCTCGTAAAGAGAAAAGAAAAGCAGCTGTCGGAAGATGGCAATAGCGCGGTTACGCAACGTGTGTGTATATAATGTCCCTCCGACATTTCCAAAATTCTGGAAAAATTGTACGAGCGAGAGTTCGCACAAAATATCGACAGTTTTGCGCACGATCGTGAATTTACGACAGCGGGTATGGGATGGAGAGCTGTATGGCAAAAATTGTGCAACGATATATTTCGCGCGAAAGCCATATATATGGTACTTCCTCTCGGTACACCGTGGATTCCGAGGATCGATTTTATATCTTCAATGCGTTTAAACGAGCCCCGGCCGTCAAGAGAAAAATATATTTCGGTCTCTTTATTCGGGTGTTAAAGTGAAAAATAAAATCGGGGAAAATTAATAAGAAGTAGATAAGCGAAAAGAAGCGTTTTCGAGAAACAAAGAATATGTAATTGGGCAGTTGACAGGGAAATTTATTGATTCGCGTGTTGATGAAGGCGTGAAAAATAATTCGAGGCAATGAGGCAATTCTTCGAGAAGAGGCAGCTTATCAAAATTTTATCAATTCATAGTCACAAAATTAATAGCGAAATTGTCTGTCCTAGCTTCTTATACGAATTATATGTTTGAGATATCGAAATAAAAAAATTCGTCAAATCAGTTTTGAAACTGCAAATTACAGGAAAATTATTCTCCTAAACGAATTTCCGCAATAACGAGGATTTTGATATCCTTTTACGGAAGTCGAATCCGGTTATTTATACGCTGAAGTTTTTGTTTGTTTTTTTCACTTTTTTTATTTTTTCGTACCGTTGCAGAAAAGCGAATCTTTGCGCGCGGTCATATGGTCGCTCGAGCATATACGCACGAATTTACGACAAAATGAATCGGATCTCATGCAGCTCAATAAGACTGCAAGAGCTGATATAGCTCCCAATTCAACCATATATACTAAAAAGTTTCCCAAGGGAGAGCAGTGGCTTAGTTGGTGAGGCTCTGGGTTCGCACGCAGCGGACCCGGGTTCGAGCCCCACCGCCGACACCGATGGAATTTATTCTATGTGTTTAATCTGCAAACCCGGTGGTTCGGATCCCACCAAAACAAATGCCCAAAAACACCTTTCTGTGATGGGTGGGTGGTCGGGGTACGGCTCTGGAGGACTCCCGCAGCGGTTCTTATCGCTCGGAAGGTGGCCGCTTAGCCGTGCACTGACTTACCCACTGAATCACAGTAAAGGAGGAGCTCGCTTAGGTCTCCTCTGGAGACCGCGCTTGAGTTTACTCGCGCGGCCACCAGGGAGGAACTAGGGAGACTCCGACCTGTATCGGCGGAAGGTTTTCTGCAGTTTCCCTCCGTCCTCGGCGAATGCGATACAGGATAAAATGGAGAAGGAGCGATGCGGCTGCAGACGTATGATCGCGAGGAGGAGTAGGTGGTGATAATAATGGTCGGAGCAGGCGGTTGATGGTCGGAAAGTGTATACGAAATCACCACCCTTGTAAGAACCCCCCAGAGGGGGTGTGCAAGTAAAACTCGACATTATTACTAAAAAGTTTCCCCGAGAAACGAATAATTTTCTAGCTCGACCCAACGAGCTCAGCGAAAGCTTCGATAGCATTTTTTTTTTTTTTTTTCATTCATACTTCCCGAGGATTTGTTAATAATTTTTTTTAAATAAAAATAAATCGAAATTACATAAACACCGATATTATCGTTTGTCGCACAGCGATGGATTTCTTTTGGCGAATTAAAAGTAAGAAATGAACGATAAAGGACACATTTTCGTCGTACCAGGACATACGTACCGGTACCGCGAGGATCTCGCGAGCCCGAATACACCGCGGTAAATAGAAAAAAAAAAAAAATAAAAATAAAAAAATGAAAATAAAACAAGCAAACAACGGAAATGCGAGCTATCGCTCATTTTAATGTAGACAAAAAATGGAGATGGATGGCGCGGAGAGACAAATTTAGTAGAAAATAAAAAAAGGAAAAAAAAAAATGAACGAACGAAAACGAGTGGAAAGAGCAATGCGGTATAAAGCAACCGGAACACGGGGGTAAAAAGGGGATGAAGTACGAGACGAAAAAAAAAAAAAAAAAAAAAAAAAAAAACCATTCGAAGGAACGAGAAGACCGAGAAAGAATGGAATTGCGGGGACTCGCGACGCGTGCGGGGGCTCTCTCGTGACGAGCAGCAATGACGATTCCACAGTCGAGTTTATTCGTCAACAACAATTCAACTTATCCAATCATCCGGACTATCGTGTGTCCATATTGGGATGGAGGGGAGAGAGGGATCGCGGACTTGCGGCACGTTTACACAGGGAAAAATTGCTAATCATGGATACACAGGATTGTATAAGAACGAGATCGAAGCTCTCATACCCCACGGGTGAGTCCTGTTTCACAGAGGGCAAAAGTGTGCCCAGCTCGTGCAATAAGCGGGGAGAGAAATTGTTAGTTGTAAAAGAAACCTCATTATATGCCATTCCTAATTGATTATAGAGTAGAAAAAAAAATTGTAATAAAAATAATCACGTTTTTTTCTATTATGAATTTGTGAATTTTACGATTTTGCAAAGAGTACATCTTGACGAGGGTTAAGGTATAGTTCGGTCGAATTGAGGTTCACGTTTAACACCCTGTTTTTTTGCATTTAATCAAAAGAGTTGACCTTGCTCTACATGTCTGCAAAATTTCAAATTAATTTACCGTGTAGTTTTTGCGTAATTAATAAATAAGTTAACATTGCTCTTATAGGGCATATAAGGCTCAGATGGCGCGCCAACTATCGAAATTTCAGTATACACGGAAAATTAATCGTTTAAGGGCGCAAAAAAAAAACATACCACAATAATGGTTGATATCTATAAGAGATATTTATCAAAGATTTAAGTCGATTTACCGTACGGTTTTTTTTTTAATTTCAATAATTAATGCGAGTCCGCGGTCTCTGTCCTTGTCATACACCGGATCTGCTCGCTAGCAGAAGACTAGGGGAAAAAAAACATGTGAAAACCGAAGCTAATCCGCGTCTCACTTCAGATTCGATGAACGCCAGCAAAAGTGGTTCCGAACAACTGTCACATTTGAGTTGTTCGGCAATATATACAATGTCAACTAGACGAGTTCCGAGTTCATTGCATACTGGCCGTTGACGATTCAACTGTACTTGCCTCGAGACGAGCCTTTTTTCTCCCCTGTTCTTCATTATACTGTTTTAAAGCATACAACAAAACTCGCGAATGCAATCCAGTAACTTTATGCGTAAGGTTAGATTAGCTCGCTCCCTAACGTAGAGAATGAGTCAAGTTGAGTCTGTCATTATTCCGGGTATTAATTATTATTAACTTATTATTTACACCCTAAAAGAAGCTTGTAATATTTTTTTATGCAACAATTCAATTTATCATAGCTTTCATATGGTTAAATTTTACGTAAATAAATCTGAATTACGGATGAAATTTGACTTCGGCCAAACTCGACGACCGAACTACCTTAAACGAGGAACGAAACGATGTCACGAGTGGCAAAATATCAGATTTTTCATCGCGAGTTATGCTTTGGACTGAATCTATAGGAGGAACAATTATCTTACGAATCGAGCAAAGTTATAATTTTTTAGCCCCCAAAAAAAAGAATCTCTTGGGTTTCGTGATTTTGTTCAGATTAAGGTTGTTTGTACGCGAAAAAGTGATATTATTAATCTGACGATTGGCTATAATTTGCCCGAAGGATTGGTTCACTGGATCACGATGAATTAGCGATTTCACGCGGTGCGAGAATATTATTTTGTGACAGATGTCTCAATCCCTCATCCCATTTTTTTTTTTTTCAAAGTTTTTTTTTTTCAAGCAATTCGAATTAACGAAGGATGTATATGTGGTCAAAGAAGCGCCCCGCGCACGTTGTGTATATAATAGGTTTGAGGAATCACCGCGGCGCGCCTGTTTCACAAAAGTTCGAGCACACACATGCATACACACAGCACCGTTGCGATGTCCATATATATACGCATATGTACTGTGGACCAGCAGGACGCTCGTATATACTTACAAAATAGCCTAGTCATGTGGAAAAGGAGTCAACGCGATGACCGGACCGTTCGAGAAGCGAGATCTTTCGATCATTGCGGTCATCTCGGTACAAGGATACAAGGAGTATACTCAACGAATGAAAGAAATTCAGCCGGCATCCAAATTTAATAATAATAATTAAAAAAATATATTTCAATCACGAAGAATAATTCGAAATTATATCTCGCGACAAAAATAATCGGGAAAGGACATTTAAATTGCCAGCTACATTTAAATATTTTCATAATAAAGATTAATGAAAATATACATTTTTTTTTAAATTATTATACATCCGAGGCGTTTCCTCGTCCCTCTTGACGAATTATATTTCCATTTCAATCACGACCATGTCGTTTTCTATACCCGCAAAAAAATTTCCAAAGATCGATATTATAACCGCGGTCGCAAATATACTCGTAGAATATATTTTTAATCGTAAACTCGCGAAAAAAAAAAAGAAACAAAGAATCCGCACAATAGCTCGTGAATTTGTTGGATTAAAGCGAAAAAAAAAAAAACTAAAATTCTAAAAGCGGTTTTTGCAAGAGAGTCTGTGATAAACAGCGAGAGGCATCTCTCAGTGAAGAAGCATATGGACTTAACAAAAAAAGGGGTACACGAGAGGGGGGGGGGGGAGTAAAGAAACGACGAAGGCGGGTGCCGGGACCCCCCATGGAGAACAGGATTGCCCCCAGCGGGGAGCTAAATATCCCAGAGGGGCTTGAAACAAAACGGGCCGACGACGCGGCGCGTCGTTATATTGCGTCCTCTTCTTGTTCGCGGTGGCCCGCTCGGGGTTGCTGTACCACCAGGCGCGGTGCTCGCAAGGAGAAAAAAAGAAGGAAACAAACAAAAACAAAAAAAAAAGGATCACCGGCGCGCGAGTCAACGTTTCTACGTTAATTGCGCCACATTAATTACAATGGCCGGCAGCCGCAGCGTTCCGAGCGGATTAACCATTCGATTTGTAGGATGAATCTTCGCGAGAGATCAAAAAAGGCCATAGGCAAAATTATTGCCTATATGGAATCGACAACGAGAACAAAAAAAAAAAAAAGACTCAATCTTCATTTTTTTTTTTTTTCACCATTTCCTTTCCTTTTTTTCGGGCACGAGAGAATCTTCATTCGGGCGCACGAGAACTTACGATATTTTGAGAACCACACGCCGAGTCATTAATCGATTATTAATAAGCGCGCGTATATATGGGCGAAGGGAGACGGATGGAAAGTATTTTTCAAAAATGAATACTCAACAAGCCGATTCTCGAAGGGGTCATTAATTACTTTGGCGGCAATTGGGATGAGAATTTTGAAGGAAAAAAAAAGAGACGAGAACGGGAATAGTTCACGATGCTAAAGTATATAGTTGATATAGATAGGCGATGAGTAACTTGAAAAAATGGATAGCATTGAAAAATCGGGGTTAATCCATTTTGTGTCTGGAGCGGTAATTTGATTGATACATATATATTAGGTGAATGAATCGAGTTTTTCTCTTTGACCAACGAGCTGAAGAGCTACCTTGAGGTATAACAGTCCTTGCATTGCGCGGGCAGACATTACAAGTGCATGTGTGTGATCGACTATATATGTGTTGGCAATGATATTTTTCGGGGAAGCTTAGAAAAAAAAAAAAACGTGTGAGTTGGCGTTGGAACTCACGAAATTTGATGTGTAAACATTTGAGCTCGCGTCAGTTTGGTGTGGGAAAATTGAGGTCGTGCATTGGTTAAGGAGGTACGACTAGTATGAAGAATCCAACTGACGGACTTGAATTTTTTATATGTTTTTGCCGAATACTTTATGCGCCTATTGCCAAAATTTGAGCTATATTAACCGTTTAGTTTATTCGTAATAAAATTGCAAAGTCGAGCAGTTTGAGTTACTAAAGCACGTCGTCTTATGGAGACGGTTAACCGGAAGTGCTGTGATCACGGTTTTGCTGCTCACGTATCCAACTACACCCGTTGAAAAACTGAAACTTGATAGATTAGATATAATAGATATTGTAAAAAATTGAAAAATTACTCTTCACCGTGTAGTTCTGGCACTACATCATAAAAAAGTTTCAATTTCCGGTTGTAAATGTTCAGAACGATCAAATAGCACCCACAGACTTAGCAACGTCGCGAGTAACAGCTGATGGGTTTCGGCGAACATAACCTAGCTTTGTTTTGATATTAGCAACAAAGATAGAGTCATCTTCGTTGGTCACGTATACCAACTTATAGCATCGCCAATGCGACGTTGCCAAGTGTTTACTTCAAATTCCATCATGTTATTTATGGAGTTTTATTATTTATCACGTATCAATTATATGTATAATTATCATTCTACCGATCGTATTAATTCCACTGAGGTAATTCAAGTCTATTTTAATAGGTTTTCGGCTGATTTTAAAAAATGTTTTTTAGTCCGTTTTTGTGGTAGACATGTCATTATTATTATGATGGAGACTACTATCGAGTCGTTGACAATCTAATTTTTCAGTTTTTATTAGTTCATGCGCAATAAATTAATCATTTACCACAAAATTTTTCACATTATAATCGATAATATGAATAATCAACGCAAATAAACATAAATCAGAACAACTGTGGGTAAAATAAATTTAGACTTTTTTTTGACTCCAAAGAACTAGTCGCACCTCCTTAATCTTAGCCCGTACCATCAGCTATCAGCTGTCGAAACACACACATTCACGGGCTCTCACACGGACCACGGTGCGCGCTGTACGCTGCTCACGCCTGCGCGGGGCCGATGTCCTATACATAGAAGTGTTGGTTAGCCCCCACCGTGTGGCGCTCTCACACACACATTCACGCGCTCACATAGACACGGATCTTACGCTGACGGTCGAAGTTTTACATCTGACGCTCGAAGTCCCAGCTAGCCCCTACCGTAGACCGAGCGCTAAGATGTTTACACATCAAAAAAGTAATACCTATTTTTCGTCATCTATTTGACTGTTGAATCATTTCGACTCGGGCTAATCTAAAAAGTTGTAAGCCCCGAGTTGCGACGATCATTTGTTCGAAATTTATTCGTTCCAAAAAGCATGCATAACCGAGAGACAAATATATATAGTTCGGGATAATAAACGTTTTTATTCTCCACGAATAAAATTATTTGCGAAAGCCAGAATGAATAAATAATATCGTATGCTGAAAGAAGAAAATGATTTGAAAAAAAAAAAATTGAAATTTGCAACTTAAAAATTGCTATGAAAAAGTCTGAAAAGGATCAAAACTGCTCTATAAAGTATGAAATAATTTTTTTTTCTCGAGAGAGTTCACGCGAGATTTACCGGAACACGAGAACAAGAAGACGAATGGAGAAGGAAAAAAAAGAAAACAAAAAAAATGATTCAGGGAGCGTGCGGAGTCCAGGGAAAAGAAAAAGTTTCGATAATCTTCGCGAGAAAGGTTTCGTTTTCTTCTCGGTCATACTTTTATGAGAGGGGATCCTTCAACGATTCTCGGATCGCTGGTTCTCGCGAATAAGCGGGGGGGAAGATTCCCGTTCGGTTCGACAAGTGCGCGGATTCTCGTAAAGGATACGAGAGGGAAAAGATCAGAGAAGAGAGAGAGAGAGAGAGGGAGAGAACATCTCGATGGAATTGAGTGAATACGAGAGAGAGAGAGATGAATCTCTCTTTTCGTCTTCGACAGTCTTCGATTAATTGCTCCGGGACGATGTCACGCATTTCTGAATTGCCGGTTAATTGATACGATCGTAAATCGTTCCGGATATCCCCCCTTTATAGACTTACCTGGCTCGTTGGACATTCTCAGTCTTCGTGGGATAAAAATAAAAATTTCTCGAAAAGGAAAGATGTGCACGTGCGGGGAAAAAAACAATCAAATTGAACCAAACTATAAAGAAGAAAATTTTGTCAATCAAAGGAAATCGACGCTCGATTGAACATCTCGTTTCCTGGACAAACACGCGAGGGAGATTACCATTGCCGAGGAAAATTCGTATATGTGATCATGTTATTCGGGAGGAGTTCTTTTTTCTTTCGTTTTTTTTTTCGTGATTTAATTCGAAGAGGTGCTCGAGTGAAACGAAAATTTGCTGACAATTTCAATTTTCATTAAACCCCGAGAGCCATGGCTGGTCTCTCTGAGGTTTTGATATTGCAATAATGAGAGAGAATCGAGCGCGAGAGTTTCTTTCGTATACTCACAAGTGGAAAAATTTCTAAGTCTGTGCGCCTTCGGAAAATTAAGAATTGCAATATCTCTTGGACCGCTCGAGCTTTATCCTCACTGAAACTTTGCACATTACCGAAACACGAAATGCTTTTTCGAAATTTTTTGCAATTTTTGAAAACAAAAAAATTATTTATAACTTCTATCCAAGTTTGGACGATTTTGAATTTTTTTTTCTCTCAAGAATGCCTAATTTCGATAAATTTAATGATATTTACCGAAAACTTTTTACAAAAATAGGCTGGAGGATAAGAATGTTTGGCATTGAATTTGGTAGGAATCGCTCAAGAGGTTGAGATTTCGTAAAATTTTGAAATTTACGAAACATGCGTTTGATTGTTCTAATTTTCGTGAATTTGAGATCATTGAACCAAAACGTTGTTTTTTTTTTTCTTTAAAAAATACGCTATGCGGGACAAGGATATGCCATATTAAATTTGCCAAAAATCGCTCAAGGGATTCGGATTTCAAAAAATTTGTAAATTTTTGACAAAAAAATTCCGTGATCGCTCTGACGTTCGTGAATTTGAGATTATTTGGGCAAAAATTCTTATAAAAATAAACGATCGGACGATAATTTTTTATTTTGAATTTGGCGAGAATTGCTTGAGGGGTTTGGATTTTAAAAAAAGCTTGAAATTTTCGAAAAATTCGAAAGCTAAACTTCTTATAAAAATAGACAATTCGGACGATAATTTTTTATTTTGAATTTTGGGAGAATTGCTTGAGGGATTCGGATTTTAAAAAATTTGGAAATTTTCGAAAAAAATTCCGTGATAACTCTGACTGTCGCAAATTTAAGATTATAAAACCAAAAAAATTCCCGATAAGTGTACGCTGGGAGATGGGATATGAAATTTTACAAGAACAAATCGAATTTAGAAAAGCTTTCTTCATGGGGAAGCCAAAATTACGAAAATCATCTTAAGATTTACTGAATCTTATATTTACGAAAGGAAAGAGATGAAATTTACGAAACATGAGGATCCGTATTTTTTTTTTAATTTGTTTTTTTTAATTTCACTCAACGAATCACAAAAACTATTAATGTTACGAAAAATAAGGTTACTTGTAATGAAATTTGTGAGATATTGCATGAAGGATTATTGGAATATTATAGGAAATAACGAAAATTTTAAGCTGCGAATGAAAGTGAAACGATTTTTTTTTCTCGTATGCTCGTGATATTGTCTCGAGAGTATTTCTACCTTTTGCCTTTGACGATATCCCTGTGTGGCAGGGTTCTCCACGCGGGATCGCGAGTTTCCTCGAAATGATTAACGCTCGCGGGTCTCCACGATGCATGTTATTATCTCTCTCTCTCTCTCTCTTTCTCTCTCTCTCGTTTTCACAGGGATTATCATAATCCTGAGAGAGCTTCCCACACCGTTTACATTGGTTTACATCGCTTTCGTGTATATTTCCCGACTCGAAGGGACTCGGGAAGTGGGAATTTAATTTACTTTAATGAAAATTTCATATGGAATTATTGCGTATCAACGATATGAAATTCAAAAATCGAAAAATATAAATTTAATTAGAAAAACGAAAAAAATTAATATTTTCATTAATTAAAAAATTAATATTTTTATTAATTAAAAAAAATTAATATTTTCATTAATTAAAAAAAATTAATATTTTTATTAATTAAAAAAAATTAATATTTTCATTAATTAAAAAAAATTAATATTTTCATTGATTAAAAAAAAATTAATATTTTCATTAATTAAAAAAAAATTAATATTTTCATTAATTAAAAAAAAATTAATATTTTCATTGATTAAAAAAAAATTAATATTTTCATTTCTCCGGTTATACGATTATTGCATCTGTGATTATGAATTTTGAATGAATCATAAGAGACTTTTGGTACCCTTTTGTCGAGTCCCATGAGACAATGGGCAAAATTGCTCAATTAAATTATTCCTCTTGGCTAAATTCGCGAAGAGAACAATCGTAGAAAATACATTATTGTAGTGCATAATGATTGAACAATTATTTAAAAAAAAAAAAAAAAATTGTACTAGTCCAGAGTGTTCGACAGAATTACCGTTGCAATGGGAAAAATCATACCTTGCTATAATGTTCTAGCAATTGTAACGATACAATTGGAGAATCGTACGATTATTCAAGGAAAAAGAAAGGAAAAAAAACAAATAAAATCGACAGGACATTCGATTCGAAGTGTTGGTGGAATTGCTATTAAAAAAAAAAAAACGAAATATCGAAAGAAGTGAAATGTTTTTTGTCGAGGTAGAGATATCAATTGTCATTGTAGAAATAATTTTCTCATTTTTTTTCTCTCCTGATTCATGAAAGAAAAAAAAATCGAGTTCTCGAATTAATGATCACGATTAATAATAACAATAATAATTGTGAAATCACTGATCGCAATTACAATTACGAAATAATTAATTCCCGAATCTTTTTTTTCCCCATGTATAACAATTAACGTGGCTTTTCTCGTCATATTGCTTGACTCACCTGAATCCGCGCTTCCGTAAGTCCAATCTTCATGGCTAGCTCCTCTCTGAAACGAGAGATGAAAAAAAAAGAACGCGACATTAGACGAGTCATCGGTATGAGAACAAAGGGTTAAAAAGAGAGAGAGAGAGAGAGAGAGAGAGAGAGAGAGAGAGAGAGAGAGAGAGAGAGAGAGAGAGAGAGAGAGAGTCTGCGAGGATGTTTGCAAGGATTTTCAAGGTCGCAAATCGCTAATGGATCGCATCCGGTCTGAGCCGTCATAGTCGAGCGATGATTTTTGTTGCTATACTCTTAAAGGATCCCTGCGGTCTCGTGTCATTAAATTCGTCTCTCGTCAGAGTGGTACATGAAGAAATGAAGAAAAATAAAAAAAAAACAATACGTTTACGCGTGAGATATAATTTTCAAAAAATTTCACGACTCGTCGTCCTTGAAATGTTCAGAGGATTTTATAGATATTTTTTTAAATTTTTTTCTTGCAAAAAGATCAAAATCACTTCGGACATTAATCGGACAATGAGAGCGCGAAAATCTTGTTAAGATGAGTAATATCCCATTCCGAGAATACTTTTATTCACGCAATAACTCGTGGCTTATATATATATATGTATGTATATATGTGTATATATATGAATCTCGAATGCTGATTGTTATCGACACGCAGCTCATTCTCGTAATTAGATGTAGCTATATAAAATAGTATAATATTCATATACGTATATATACATAATATGTGATATATGGCGTGTATTCATCAATTTGCAGTGTTATTAATTATAACCGGTTCCACTGACTCTCCGCAACGATATAAATGCAATAATAATAGCAGAGAAGAATTAATCAACACGAGAGATTTTTTTTTTTCTTTAATTTCTCTCCTCGTAATGAAATCCACTTGATTGTGAACTTTGACGTTGCTTTTTTTTCGACAAAAAAAAACAAACTTTATCAAGGATGACCGCACTGCGAGAGAACGTCCGCAAATGAGATTTATGAAATTTTTTCCAAGTGACGTTGGAGTTTAAAAAGTTTTTTTTTTTAAATTGTAAATACTTCAGTGCATTCGATTCCCGTGTGGAAATTTCCCTGTGCACTCCTAGATTGAATCTAGTCAGTTTTGTCTGTCTAAACTTCATCGAAAGGCGCCAGACGATACTCTTAGCTGGGAAAATTCTTTCGTGTCGCATTTTGACGCCGAATTTGCTTGTATACAGTTATACTAGGTATACATTCTGGCTAAAATACACTGCCCAGAAATAATGGGAAGCGATGTCGCAACCGTCAATGTTCATTAATTCAGCTGATCTTGAGACAAGGCTGTCCAGACAGCAGCCAGGAATTCCCTAACTCAATTTTTGTCATCTGCCCATTGCTTTTTGATAGAGTTTTATTGGTCAGGCACTAGACGGGACCTGATCGGGAAAACTTTTGATTTGTTCCACGATAAAAAAGAAACACGGCTCCACTATATCTCTGTATCGTTGGACGGAGAGATGCGCAATATTGGCTGGGCTTGAATTATTTCTAACCTCCTTCTTGTTTAGAAGTTTTTTGTTGTCTGTGCGCCGTCCACGCCGAGTGCAAGGGACTTTTTAGAATTGTCAGTCCTATATAAGTGTCTCGATGTATATTGTACATCGTGTTAAGTATAGAGAATTGTGAAGTGTTACGGAAGTTTGTGTGCAGTGGACGAAATTGTAGACGATGAAAAAAGAAAAAACCGCCAAAAGCGATATGTTGATACGACATAACCTTCAAGTTTTAAACCAGGGGGGGCTAGTCACCAGCTGGACCTTTCCTGGCTGGGGTAGCTAAGGTAAAAATGCGATCTATTCGAGATTCGCTATTCAGCCACCAGACAGTTTTGGTTATTTATACAGGCTAGATATCGCAATGCAGCTGAAGGGGGCTAGCCAATATTCTTAGTTCAATCCCGCTTGGTGACAAAGAAAACGGTCCAGTTACCCAAGATTGAGTCAAAATTTCCACACCGGGGGTTTAATGACATTTCTTTGGAAACAAATTAATGATGAACAAAAATATGATTGATGTACATTCACGTCTTTTTTTTCGATACTCTGGACCTTGCATCGAAACTTTTTATTTTATAAACACGCGAGATTCTCGAATATGCACTCAAAAAAAAGTTTGATTGTGACAACCAAAGTTTCGTTGGCGCAAAAAAATTCGTTTGTTAACATGTGATCTACAAAACGTTTTGTTGGCGACATGGGTATCGTTTTGTTAAACACATTTTGTTGCCGCAAGCAAACGTTTGATTGCGCTATGGAATGATTTAGTTACCTTAACCAAACAATTTTGTTGAACGGACATATATATTTTGTTGGCTCAACAAAACATTGCTGTTCGAAACACTATATTTTATGTATGTAGAACAGAGCAATTTTGTTGCAGCAACAAACATATTTTGCATACAGGGCAAATCATTTTTGTTGCAGTAATAATCGTATAGTGCATGGGGATAATCAATGCTCTCCGCTATAATATTGTTAATAAATATTTAAAAAATGTGGTTCTCTAATTAACTTCCAAAATGCTTTCTCACAGAGCACAGAGGAAGCTTTTTCCGTGAAAAAAGTTCAGAATTTCATGACAGAATGTTTTAGGCGGGGCTAAGGATCAACATAACCTCAAAAACCTTCGAGCAGATTTTTCGCGCAGATGCTTTGTTAGATTGAAAAATAACACATGAGCCCATCTGAATGATTGTTAGACGCTTTCTCATGAAGATTTGTTAATTTTTTAGATTTTTTTAATATCACTGTTGGCTCGAAAAAATATATTATCACCATATACACGCACACTCGAAGCATTCACGCGGTCGTAGAACGATTGTTGCACACCACGCGATACCAAAGATGCTACAGTATTGCCGGCGTGACAAATTTGTTGGGCGAACGTAACGTTTGGTTGCGCCAACAAAACGTTTTATTCCGACAACTATACTGTTTGGTTAGAAGCCGATAGTGTGTCTGACGGGCACGGGTTGCGGTGTTCATGAAGTTTTTGTTACGACAACAAAACATTTTTGTTGTCGACTTTTATTTTTTTTATTGTCTCAACCAAATATACAGATGGGTCGAGGTCTTCTTATTGTATCGTTCGCCCAATCCAATAATTTTGTTTGCATTACAAAATAAAGTATGTTTTGTTCCAACAACAAACAGTTTTGGTTGTATCAATGAAATGTGATTAACAAAATTAGGACGATGTTGCCAACAAAAAGAATTATTTTTATTCATTGGTCGCAACAAAATGTTTGTCCTACGAACAAAATTATATATTGGTCGTAACAAAACGCAGGCAACAAACGAATTTTGTTGCCGTTACATTACCTTTTTTTTCAGTGTGTAAACCATCAGAGAGAGTGCCGATAAAAACACCTGCGGGGCCATCTTATTTCGAAGGCAAATCACCCCGGATGTTCCCCGAAATCCAGAGGCGAATCTCTCGGTTATTACCGCACAGAAGCCAAGCGTTTTAGCGAGGAAAGAGAGAGAGAGAGAGAGAGAGAGAGAGAGAGAGAGAGAGAGAGAGAGAGAGGGATACAGGGAACCCATCACGGAAAAGAGGAAGAATAAGACTCATCTTTGATGTCCGCATACGAAACCAGCAGCGAGATGAGCAAAAGCGTAACGTGTAAAGAGGGCAAGATATGGAAAGGGATATCACGAGAGAAATTATACAGAGACGAAGATCCTTCGAGGATCCCTCACCCCCCCCCCCCCCTTTTCGGGGAATCAACGAGAAAAAAAAAACGAAAGAATTGAGTTTGAAAAAATTGCGAAACGTTTTTAGCTCGACTGTAGAAAAACTTGATTGATCCGCATGAATTTAAAAAAATTGACCAGTAGCGTAGGGACATCGAGAGAAAAATCCGATCGAGAAGCTTTTATTTTGAAAAAAAAAAAAAAAAAGATAATTTCCTGCATTTCTTTAATTTTTTCTAATTGGAATGAATATTAAATTGCAACGAAATCTCTGATAGCGATTAATTGCGATCGCAATTGTCAAAGTTTCGATTTTGATTTATTCGACTTTTTCACTCAATGAATTTTATTATTGATTAATCAGATTTCATTAATTCAAAAATATATTTTTTTTTTTCAGTTATATTCAAACATAAGACTGATAAAAATTGACGAATTATTGACGAACAAATGTTTCATTATCATTCGGAGTGAATTAATTTATGCGTTCATCGCACGCACAGCGGTATACGTATATATAGTTTGTTATTGAGCGAACGGAAACGCTTCGAATATAATTGAGAAAAGGGATTGCGCGGGGAACTGAGAACATTATTT